>JAFIRS010001365.1:0-376487 GCA_018342105.1 Gonioctena quinquepunctata | reverse complement strand
TATTAATCGGTGATAGCACTAAAAACCTTTGGAAAATACAACCCCTTGTGCACTCTATTTTCATCGGTTTTAACTCGTTGCTTTTCCCCAGTTATAATACAGTTGATAATGTGTTCGGGTTTATTCAAATTCCCAAGAACCTGAGACCGTAATGAAACATTTAAATATAATAAAAAAGCAATGCGATAGGCTCTGATGTTTCTCTCTCAGAATGCTACATCTAGTATTCCCCACTTATCGCATCATATAACCTTTTTTTTTAAATTACGCCATTTCATCCCCACTTTTTCTTCACTGTAGAAACACCCCAGAATACTCCCTCTATCTAAATGTAAAACCCGGAGGAATTTTCCGACATAAGACCTGTCAGTATCCTGCCTACTTTATCAAAAACCCTTTCGAATGTCGCTTAAAGAACAGATGACGAAATTCGCGGATGAAAAAATTTGAAAACCGGATGTCCAATGGGGTTTTCCCCGGCACAATATAGCACTACTACAGCTTTGGGAGTTTGGGATAACAGATGACAAATCAAATCCTGACGAAGGAAACTTCACCTGTCTTATTCTTCTTGTTTATAGCAAGGCCTTGATACATTTTGACCCATTGGTTTTATGCAAGAAACCCGGTTCTTTGGCTTCTCAGATACAGTTATTCTGCTATTAAAAAAAAGTTATTTATCTAATGGGAACACAGAGTGTATTTCTAGATGGAAAGGAATCAAATTCCTTTGGAAAACCCTTTTTGGCGTCCCACAAGGCTCTATCTTGCGAACACTATTTTTTAGACTTTACTTTTGGACTTCTATGAATCCAGCAGGTGGGGCAGCATACATCATTATGCCGATGACACTCAACTTTATAGCTCTTTTCACTTACCATGAGTCTAAACTCGCCGAGTCTGACATCAATAATAACCTAAAATCTCTGTTCGATGTGTCTTGTGCGCACAACTTGAATCTAAATCCAAAGAAATCACAAGTTATGCTTTTCGGACCCGAAAGAAAGAGAAATGACGTGTGTCTTTCTCTCTCCATTCGAATCAATAATGACGTCATATTCTTCGTGAATGAAGCTAAGAATTTGGGTCTCTGGCATGACACAGATTTGAGGTACACTACTTAAGCATGTTAACCATTTATGAGTCCTGCGAGCCCCATCTTCTCCAGATTGGCTTACTGTGACAGTATTTATGGTCCAGCCCTCCTACAACGAGAGGCATTGCGACTACAAAAAATTCAAAACAGCTGCATTAGATTTTCTTACGGTATCCGTAAGTATGATCACATCAGTGCATCGTTTGAAGATTCGGGATGGCTGAAATTAAATAATTTGAGAAAAATGCACTCGCTTACATTAACTCACAAAATTTTGAATTCTGGTAGCCCGCCGTATCTACGCAAGAAACTAGTTCCGCTATCTCTCAAAGATTCCTCACGAAACAAGTATATGCTATTAATCCCTAGACATACTAAGACGACCTTTACCCGAAGTTTTTCCTATAACGCGGCTAAACTTTACAATACGGTACCGGTAGAAATCGAGGAACTTTCACTAAAAAATTTCAAAAAACGGTTGAAAGCCTTGTTTCTGGCAAGGCAGCAATAACAATGCACGACAACTCGATAGTCTACTTGGTCATGATATACATATACTTATAAGTTTTTGTTTTCATTTGTATTATGAAGTCATTTATGATACTTGCTACGGCTTAGTATGGAAGCTATTCGAAGGTTAATGTAGTTTATATTTAGTTTGCGTGTATCTGTTTTTATTTGTATTATGAAGTCATCTATGATACTTGCTACAGCTTAGTATGGAAGCTGTTTGAAGGTTAATGGAGTTTATATTCAGTTTGTGTGTATGTGCATATTCTCCCGGTAGGGTTGAAAAGCAGCTTTATATCTGAACCCCGCACTTTCATTATTATTGTAATGTTAATGAGCGAATTACTATTGTAAGATTAATGAGCAAATAATGAATAAAGACATATTATTATTATTATTAAATGACCAACCAATGTTTAATTTTTTCAGGGGCCCACTGTCTCGTTCGTGATTTCTTGAAATCGTCATTCTACAACTATCTCAGACATGCTACTGTTGACATGAGAGAAACTCAAGACGAACGGGTTCTACCAGATCACGTATCATATTTTTTGTACACCAGCGAGCATTCAGAAAATGATACCCGATTCGACAAATCAGATTTGGACCCGTTGGTTCTCACCAAGAAAGGAAAAATTGTTTTTATCATTCATGGCTGGAACAGCAACAGAGAAGTCGATTGGGTGAACGACTTGAAGAATGCATTGTTGACAACCAACAAGAATTATTCTGTTGTTGAAGTGGACTGGAGGGAGCCTGCAGATGAATTATATCATGTAGCCGCGCTGAATACAATAGACGTTGGTTAGTATTTTCCATAGGGATGGGAACTTATAGTGCACTTATTACCATTTATGAGATGAAATGTTGCGAATTGAAGTTGCTGGAATCTACGTGAGCGTTTAAAGGCCACATTTTTCAATGTATGAATGTTCCCTATAAATTGCACACCCCTTATCATCGTTATTATTGCCTATAGAAAAAAAAAGTTAGATGTAAAAGTTGTGTGGTTCAAAATCGAAAGAACAGTAGCAGATTTCAGGAGAAACATTTGTTTATATATTTTTTTCAAATGGGGTACCCTGTATATTATTGAATTTTTGGAATGTTTTTTTTTCTGATTTGAAAAATATACCATGTTACCCCTATCTTATTCGCTGACTGCATTAGGCTGGAGGGGATAGATGAAACAATGATGCGCCCATAATGGCATGAGTAAGAATTAATGTAATCGTAGTGGCAACGGTCACGGTTGGGTCACAACATACATACAGTGCTTCTCAAAAGTCCCCTCCCCCTCTTATTTTTGGAACGATTATACATAAACAAGTGAAATTTGGAAACTGAATATTAAAGGTTGTAAACTTCCCTTCTAGTGATGATAGATGACGAAATCGTCAAAGATGACGTCACAAGGCCATTGTGACCAATAATTTTAAATGGAACCCTACGGCAAGCGACACCTCTTTTAAAAGGTATCGAAAAAACCTATTCAATGATACTAATTTTGTTTGTGTTTATGGCAGTTTTGGCAACTCGCTTTTAAAAAACGCAAAGCTGTGATGAATTAAATCAGTTAATACTAAAATTCCAAATTCAAGCTCCGCCTCTGGTTAGTTGTCAAATAAGCTGACGTTTTTGTTAGTCTCCCTAATTCGACATTTTTGTAATTGTCCAAGTTTTTGTACATTTAATAATTTGTGTATTGTTGATCGAACGTTTAACTGTTTAAGCAGCTTTTGGTACTTTTAATATTTTTGTACATTTTAATAATTTGTTAAACTGTTGTGAGCCGAACGTTTAAGTGCTCCAAGAAGCGAAATGGTACGTGCTTTAGGTGATATGATGACAAAATATTCATGCAGCAGAACGCATTTTTAATGAGAGGTTTCCCGATCGCCCCGTTTCGAGGACTTATTTAACGGAGCTTCTTCGTAAGTTTGAAACAACGGGTAGTATTAATGATGCGAAACGATCTGGCAGACCACAAATTTCTGATGAGAAAAAAATTTATATACTGGCAGAAGTAATAGTTAATCCTACTTCTTCAACAACTCACGTTGCATCTAACTGTGAAGTCAGTCGAAGTACAGTACACAGGGTGTTGAAAAAAAAACAAATTTCATCCATACAAATTAAAAATGGTTCATCAACTCTCAGACGACGACCCAGACCGAAGACTAGAATTTTGTGAAAATATGGAAACTAAAATTAACCAACAGCCAGACTATGTCAAAACAATTTGTTTTAGTAACGAAAGTACTTTCTATCTAAATGGAAATTAAATACACAGAATGTGAGGTATTGGACTGACGCAAATCCTCACCTGTTTCGTGAGACACATACCCAATTTTCAGAAGGTGAATGTTTGGGCAGGTATCCTGGGAAACCACATCGTTGGGCCTCTTTTTTTAAATACTAATTTAACTGGTGAGGTTTATCTGGAACTGTTGCAAAACGCAATAGAACCGTTAATCCTTGAAATTTTGGAAGATAATCCAGATGAATTCGGAAATTTGGATGAGGAGTATCGTGGTAGATGGATTGGACGACGAGGTTCAACGGAATGGCCAGCTCGATCACCGGACCTCACACCTTTGGATTTTTTTCTGTGGGGGTACCTTTAATCGAAGGTTTACGCCACTGAACCTGACAATATTGACGTTTTAAAACAACGTATTGTTGCAGAATGTGAGGCTGTTTCTGCAGACACATTTGCAAAAGTACGAGAAGAGTTTAAAAATAGGATATTTCACTGTCAGGAAGTGAATGGAGGTCACTTCGAGCAATTTCTTTAAGTAGATACTGATTCTTAAATCTGTAATTAATATCATATTGAATGGAATTTAAATTTTAATGTTTACTAATGAGCCATTAGAACTGCCATAAACACAAACAAAATTAGTATCATTGAATAGGTTTTTTCGATACCTTTTAAAAGAGGTGTCGCTTGCCGTAGGGTTCCATTTAAAATTATTGGTCACAATGGCCTTGTGACGTCATCTTTGACGAATTCGTCATCTATCATCACTAGTAGGGAAGTTTACAACCTTTAATATTCAGTTTCCAAATTTCACTTGTTTATGTATAATCGTTCCAAAAATAAGAGGGGGAGCGGACTTTTTTGAGAAGCACTGTATAATAACAAGCTATTGATGTGTAGTCGATTGCAAAAATAGTACCAAAAATAGTACGTGTAAATTTTATACCTACATTTCCAACGGCATCACATAAGCTGCAGCAAAGAGATAAGTGTTTTGTTATTCCACGATATTTCAATCTCTAATTCCGGGATATGAGGTTTTCATCCGATAAATATTTCAGATGTTTTCCGTTTTCCATTTGCTCGTCGAGAAGTGGACAGTAAAAGTATAATCAAGTTTCGTGGGACGGTCTTCAGACGGTGATAAAAAGCAAATAGCGACTTAAACTGCGAGTTAAGGAACGCCTGGACGGTGTTGTAAACTGTTCATCTTAATGAAGGTGGCTCGCGCTTTTTCTTTTCTAATTATTATTTCCTGGGTGTGTTCATTTGTGCAGTTCACCATTACTCCATGTACTTTTTCTTGGCAAAGGTGTTGTTACCGGATTGGTTTGGTCATATGAAATTTTTCAAGGAGTCCAACGAAATATGTTATGGAATCAGGCGTTCTTGATATTTCGAAACCAAGGAATGTAGAAAGGCACTGATCTGCAATCATCTCAAATCCTTGTGCCAGATTTCGCAGTGAATCATTCATTACTTGCTCATGATGACCCAATAAAATTCTATCGTCAACGTATATGGTCAATAACATTGAATCATCTTCATTCTTGAACAAAAAATGGTCTCTTTCCAATGGAATAAGATTTACTGTTTTAAAATTTCGTGAATCGCTGATTCCACTTTAACCCAACTGTTCAGGACACATACTTTTTCGTTTTCTTGAAAACCTTCTGGAATGTTCATGAAGATCTTTTCATTGGTTTCCCCATATTCAAGTTTCAATTCAAGTTTATTCAATTCAAAAGTAAGTAACATGACAATTTCACAGTTCATAATATTATTTCCAGGTGTTAATTACAATTTCAATTTAGTTATTACAATTTCAATAAAGTACCGAGCCTTCTTACTCCATATACTGGAGACCTTTCACCCAAGCACAAGCGTGCTTGTGTTGTGTCAGGTATCCCATATTTAGAAGGAGATTTTTTCTATGCCAATTAGCGTATATTTGGTGTTTCTGGAGAATGGAGGTTTGAAAAGTGTATGTTCAATATAAATTTTCAAATCGTACAAATGATTTTATGGCTATTTTGTATTTGTTAATATTTGTGATATTCCTGGACTCAGATGGTAGTAGGTTGAAGAGTTTCGGGCCAAAATAATGTACAAATCTCTGTGAATGACTTTTTTTAAATAATGTGAACAGACCCTTTTATAACAGATCTGGATTCTTTCTCAATAGTTGTCCTCAGATAGTTAGCTTTATTGTGGAATATCCATATTAAACATGAGTAGGAATAAAGACTTCTTATATTGAATGATTTGACTTCCTCATAGAGCTTTTTTGTAGAAAATAATCGGGCCTTTTTATAAATAATTTTTAGTATAGTGTTTTGCGTTGTTTGTAAGCTTCCTAATTTTTTTCCAAAAGTTCCTCCCCATGCCGTTATGACATACTTGAGAACTGGCTCTGCCAGTGCATAATATAAAGTGAGCATGTTTTTACGAGGATATCTATCAGGTGTTACATCCCACCTATTATTTAGGAATACTCATTATCTCCACCCCGGCTAAACGACGTTCAGGCCGGTGTTTCGTTATCCAAAGATTAACCCTCTGGTAACGCCACTGGTTTGGAGCAACTCGTTATTCCGTATAATTAGCCTAAGACGCTAAGGACGCTTCGAGTATATAAAACCTATACTCGATTAGTCCTTTGTTGAAAAGTTGCTCGAAAGACTACAATTTTGTTGGGTATTAGCAGCAAGTTATAAAAGAATTTATTTGCACTGAAGTTAACGGACACGAGCGGCTGTATCCATTACCTTCTTTCTAACACCCAGGAACACAGGTTGTTTATTGGGAAGTATATACCGTTCGCCTGAACTCTATATCAATAAAAGGCACCGGGAATCAAAGAAAAATTATATTCATAAATGATATTATACACAAGATAAGACAAGAACAAAAAAATACATTGTTATCCTTAGAATGACACTTTTGTGGTAACTCTCAAGAATTTATAAAAAAAAACAAAATCTGTTACTAATGGAGATAAAAAAAATAAAATAAAAATGACTAAAGAACTGCACTCTCTACAAACACTTTCCTTTCACTCCTGTACAATCCATTCCTATCTTTATAGACTGAGTCACCTTTTTTAACAAATTTCAATTGCTAAAATTATTTGATATGACATAGATAACCCAACGAATAAGAACACCATAAAAACATTTAATATAGGTAACAACTTGTCCACTTTTTCTTGTGATTTCTCAATACTAGGGATTGTGCACTTAAAGGCAATTGTCCCTGTTTTAGTACCTCTCGACAATGTTTCTTTTATGGGAGATATATGTATGCATAACATGTATATTAAGAAAAACGAAAATAGAATAGGAAACCAAAACATTAATTTCAATAATAGGAATTCATTACCTAGGTCGAATTGTCCAGTTGCTCTCGTTGGGTTGCACTCGAGGAATTTCACGATTAACCGGCTTTATTATCTCAAACGCTTGACATGGTTCGTTACCGGATCAGGTTACATGGATGAATTATTTGCTTAGTTTTATGGGCATTCAGCAAAGACACGTCATTTGATCGAGAGTATGCACAACACTGGAAAAGTATTTTTAACGGGAGTACTTTCGTAGTTATAACACATGAATTGAACTATTATTAGAGTGATTTTGAATTGTTCGTATTTATGCGGTGAAATATTGTTTTTACACTGACTCTAGTTAAAAGACGGTCATATTAGAATTTCGTTAATTGATATGGTGTTTATCCGTGGCGAAATTTTATTTCTCGTGACATTTTTCACTAATATGATTGCATACTAATTTTCTTTACGTTTGAT
Source organism: Gonioctena quinquepunctata (assembly GCA_018342105.1). Classification (NCBI taxonomy): domain Eukaryota; kingdom Metazoa; phylum Arthropoda; class Insecta; order Coleoptera; family Chrysomelidae; genus Gonioctena; species Gonioctena quinquepunctata. Next base: position 368,813 of record JAFIRS010001365.1, on the reverse strand, counting down.
AGACGTGATTATACCACGGACTACTGTTCGGACTTAACTGACTCCCTTTGTTATGCCCCCGTTGGCTTTTATAATATTCTTCCGATCGGAAGTTGGGGCGGGACTTAGTGTGTTTTATGAGTTTTTTAATGAGGGGACATTTGTAAACATGATAAGGCTCCTGCTTTGTTTAACTCGTTTCTCGCGTATCTTTTGTTATAATTGGATAATATTTTACTGCCTGACAGGTAGCGGTCGGCTAGTCTGGGAAATAATGACCAACAAGGATGTTTATACATTTATCGGTAGCGATGACTTGTGATTTATGAGTCGGATACGGTTCTTAATGAGGTGGGCTGGTGTGACTGTCGCTTATCGGGATTTTTTAATGGGTTTGTTTGTGTTCGTACGAGAGCTAGAATTATGGATGCGTTTTCGGTAATGAAATAAAACTGATTGTCTTATCTCTCAGTGACGTTGAATAGTGGATGATATCTTGTGGCAAGTTTGAATTCTCTTTTGTAAAAGGATTGATCATAACAAATCGTCACTGCCCTGTAAAAAAGGTCTCTACTCTGAATAATAGGACCTTTTTGTTCATTATTGAATGAAAATATTTGGTTCCATGTTTCATGGTATGAAATCATCTTTTGTTGTTACCTATAGAAATGATAGTCTGTGCTGAGTATGGTATTCATCATCCCAAAGGTTTATTATAAAAAATAAAAATAAGATAAGTAAACAAAAAAATGCTGTACATTTACAACACAAATTGGCATGTATGAAGTTTTGAAAAAGAAATAATGTCTGTTCATTGTATAAGAGTTCATAAAACTAAAAATAATAGTAAAATGTGACAAGTACACACAAAAAAAAAAACTTTACAACTGGCACGGCATCAAACTTGAATAGAAAGTTCTGTCTCGTCACCATTTACGAGTTCCGGGGATCCTGAGGACTGGTATCTGTCACTCGGTCGGGAGTGACATGGCGATGTTGAACGCCTGAGTGATTATGCTCGAACTGGCAGCTAGGGCCTCATTCGGGTTGTCATCAGAATCATCGTCCGGGGAGGTGTAGTCGGCTACAGTTCTTGAGACATAGCTGGCGACTCGGTTGGGGTTAGTGGAGTCCCGTCTAGTCTTCCTTCGGGGTGGTGCGTGTCGGTTTCGATCGTCGGTGCAAACCTGACAATTGCATACGGGCTTCGTGGATGTGTTTTCAGTGTTTGTCGTCGGACCAGGGGTGTCGGTGTGGGTCTGCAAGTACCGGGTACTCTCGGTGGTGCAGTGTAAACAATCACACTGGGTAATGTTTCTGGTGTCCAGTAGTCTCATGTATTCCGCATGATGGCGATTGAAGTGCAGAATTGAATATGAGATGTAAGTGCGCACGTGCTCCGATGGCGGTTTCTGCATCCACGTATTTACGTCGTAGAGCAGATTGTTTACGGATGCCTTCAGGATGCTTCGCTTCGTGTCGAAACTGGAGATTTCTTTTACGGAGTCTAGCAGCATCTCCATGAGGTAGCTGGTGTTGGTAACTTGTTGATCACGACTGGGTTTATAAACAAAAGCTTTGCTGGCTGACTAACGGGGTGTCTCGTGTAAGAATTCGGAGCACAATAATGTCAATCTAGTCCCACGCACGTATTTATATAGAATCGATATCTCTTTATTTTAATGTTCACTAGGGGTTAATTGGTATGGGGTCAGCTTTAACGTCCTTTCGAGTTATCTTATTTTAGGAATGAGGCACTTATTTTTAATATTCATTGGAAAAGGGGTCCCCTTTTCTTAGCTTCACTATCGCGAACTGGGAAAAGATTATTTTTATTTGTGACTGGACGTGAAGATCACATTATTTATCGTAATTTTAGGTCAAGCGTCGCGTAGAGGTAATAAAATGTCCTTATTTATTTTGCTTATATATTTTTCATTTCTTGGGTCCAAGATAGGCCTTTGAATGGATGGGATTTTATCGTCGCATAAATTGTTCTTTCGGCTGATGGGGTGGTATCTCAATGCCAGTTTGGGTAGGTTGAGATTCAATAACCGTGAGATTGTTATCCGTCGACATTTCTGCGGGAACTTGTCGGGGTAATTTATGGTTGATTACAAGTAGAGTCAACGTATCCCAGAACGCTGCGATTACATGGTAGGTACATCCAGTGATTCTGTGTATGGCTATCATGTTTATGGCTGTTTCCATACAGAATTTTATTATCCTTATGCAAAAATATATCCCTAAGAAACTGCTGGTTACGTCTCCAATGAAAGTGAACACTCCATATAGTTTTTTCATAGTGCTGTTGGCTAGTTTTCTATCTCCTCGGGGTTGAACAGGTTTAACGTAGAGAAACCCTGATCTGATACGGGCTTATTGGCCATTTTGTTTATCAGAATATTATTTACTGCTTGTCTTTCGGACGAAAAAAGTATTATTTCTTGGGCTTGTCTCATTTCTTCGGTTGTGTATATCCCACCATCACCAATAGGTTGTATTCTGGCTAGTTGCATTTGTTGTTCTTCACTTATGGATAATTCTACAGGGATTTCCGGCTATGGGATAAGGGTCGTAGGCTAACCAAGTACCTTCTATATAATATTTGGCTGGAATGATTGAAGAACATTCGATCTGTTGTCCTATTTCCTGTATAGTTCGTGTTAATGGCGCCATAAAATATGTTTTGTTTAAATATGTCACAGGCAACTCTTGATAACAGTTTTTCTCTCTCCTGATTTGAACTATAACCGGTGTGCATTTCAACAAATATAATACTTCTCCATTTATCTTTGCAATATACCCTGGGTCTTGGGATAGTAACTGTGATATGAGGTTCGAGATTGTTGTGCCATCAATAATCTATTCTTGAGAATTTCTTTTTAGTATACACCTTCTGTGAATAGTATCGGCGAGCATCGTGTTCATACTCCTCTTAAACGATTGCTCTATATATAAAAATTTCGAATTTACATAGGTTATTATATCGGCAGTTGGCTCTCCTGAGGTAATAGCGAAGTTTACTTGAGATGGGGTCATATTGCTTGGTAGTTCGATGATTAATATTCGGGGATGTTCTGTCAACCACATTTCAAAATCACAAATTCTCTTCTTTTAATTAACTGCACGGCAAATAGTTTCGTCCTGTCTTCAATAACCATGTATTGGTTTATGTCCGTCTGACTTAGTTTCTCTATTATTTTCGTTGCTTTTCCTTCGTAGAGTTGTCGGTACCTTCTACGTTCATGAGGTTTTATAGGGTCCCAGGCTATTTCTCCTTGGAACGCATCCATACAATATCCTGTACTAAATTCGCAAGAGAGTTGGTTCTCCAAACTAATTGTATTGGTATCCAAGTGTGCGATGGCGGAATAATCTTTCAAGATGATCTTTGCGGTTGCAGTAACTACAACATCTTTATATACCTTACCTTGGAAGGTATAAGTGGCACCTTGGCATTCACCATTTTCCTCTAATTCTCCGGCTATCACGATTCTCGCGGTTTGTGTGGTGTTGGGCTGTAATTTAATTATATCTCTAGAAAAACCTCTGTATTCCAAATACTGATGTATCTTTAAGCATTCTGATTTTCCTACGGTTTGCATAAATGTAATTAGGCTATCCGGGATAATCGCTGAGTGTGAGAACATGCCACAATGAACCATCAGTTGGGTAATTTCTACTAAACAGGACTTAACATGAATGGTTTCAAATTTCTGTTTCTCAACCGCGTATACACGAAGATCCTGTACGGTGTATGCATTGGGTAATTCGGGACATTTTGTACATCTCTTAACGATATTGCAGTAATATTGGCGGTTGGATTTCGACAGTCGTAGGCTATTAATCCAACTGTACCGGGAATTTCATAATTAAAAATAACAGTCCCCAGTATCAAAATTATTTTTAACTGCGACTTTGACCTGTTTATTCTTATCGTTTCATTTTCGGTCGATACGGAATCGGCTGAACCCATCTGGTCTAATTCCATCGTTGAGCCCATTTCCTACACTTGTTCCTTAATTTAGAGTGTTTGACCTGCGTATATTGCCCTTTTGAAAGATTACTTCATATCTTGTTTCAAAACAGATGTCTCGGAGATTGGTGAAAAAGGGACTAGGGAGTTTCGGAGGGTGTGACCGCGCTGCAGGTAGAATGGTTCAATGTTTATAATCACAGCTATTAACTTCACTTATCGTTCAGCTGACCGGGTTAGGTTAGCGGTATAGTCTCGTGTTTTCTCCGCACTGGTTCACTTGGTATGGTTGTCTCTATTAACGTCCCAGGATAATAGACCAATTTGAAACTATGTTTTGGCAAGGAAAGCAAAAATTAAAAAATTTTTTTTTTTTTTTTTAATTTAGGTCACGGTTAGACTGTATCCTATACATACATACATCTCCTAGAGTTTCTCAATTAATTAAAACTATATATACATACATATCTTTGTTGCATTCCCAGTGCATTTCAATTTACATGAAGTATTGTTTTTACTGATGTTTACCGTTTTTGTCAAAATCCAAGGTTCCTCAGGTACCTGTCCCCGCGACCTTGTTTGGTAACCATGAGTTACTTCAGGGACGCTTTCCCGATCTTCGTCCGATGTTTCACTGGGGTTACGACTTTCGAAACTGTCCACATTTTCTAGGGGTAGTTCGTCTTGCCTAGGCGTTAGCGCTATTTCTGAAACGGGTTCAGTTCCTACACTATTTTCGTTTCCTACGAGTGTTTCGTGGATGTTATTTAAATTTCGATATTTTCCAACTCTTCGGGAGTGATGCAATAATTCATGTCCAACATTTCGGGTTCTTGGTTGTATACACTGGGGCTGTTTTCTCCACTTTCCTTAGGGATTTCTTCTTTGACGGATTTTCTACAGTCTTCGAGGATTTCTATATTCTTATAAACTTTCAGTCGATTTGCGTGTACAACTTGGCTTTTGGTTTTTCCTACCTGTTGTATTTCAAAATTGACAGGTGATAATTTTCTCAAAATTCTCCACGGTCCGGTATATCGTGGTAACAATTTTCGCGCTAGTTTTGACCTGCTCTGACATTGGGAGGCGTCTTTAAATATGCTAACGATCCTATGGGAAACTCTTTTAATTTAGCCTTTTTATTGAAATTTCGGTGTGATTTTTCCGCGGCAGTTTCTACGGATTTTCGGGCTTTTTGATGGGCAACTTGCAATCTCTGGACCATTTCTGAGGCGTAGTTTTCTAAGGTATCATACCTTATACGGGGTGCTCTTAATGTTAGGTGATGTGGTAATAGCATGTCTCTGCCAAACATTAAGAAAAGGGGCTTTCCTGTGTGGATGAATGAATCTGATTTCTTATAGCCACCAGAGCATACGGTAACTGTTCGTCCCAATCGGATTGTTGTTCAGTCACTAGGTGTGATAATGTAGTTTTCAAATGTCCATGGAATCGTTCTACGATGCCGTTCGTGGCGGGATGATATGCTGTAGTATTCAGTTTCTTGATTTTTAGTCGTTGGCAAATTTCCAGAAATAGAGCGGATAAAAATTGAGATCCTCTGTCACTCAATAAATATCTTGGTGCTCCATAACGTAAGATGATATGTTCTACAAACACTTTCGCTACCGTCTCGACAGTAATATTAGGTATTGGAATGGCTTCGGCATATCGAGTCAAGTGATCAATTGCTGTAAATATATACTTGTTTCCATTTCTGGTGGTGTTTAGTGGTCCGACTATATCGATGGCTACAATTTCGAATACTGCTTCCGGAATAGGCATTCTCTGCATTTCCGTTGGTTTTTGGTTCGTAGTTTTATGAATGTTGCAAGAATGACATTTCTGTATGTATTCATTGATATCTTTCTTCATGCTAGGCCAGTAAAATTCTCGTTGGATAGTGGTTAGAGTTTTCTTTTGTCCTCCATGACCAGAAAATATGTTATCATGGTACAAACTTATAATTTGTTTTCTAATGACCTTGGGAGCATAGATTTTGTCCCGACGCTCGTCTACTCGTCGTTTCACGTATAAAATTTCTTCGTGAATATAAAAATTGTCATCTTCGTCAGTCAATGTAGGTACTAATGCAGAAATTTGGGGGTCTGTCTTCTGCATCAGGCGGATGTCGTCCAAGTGCCATAACGTTTCAACTACAGGTTCTATGTTTTCACTGGATTTACTAAGCACACGTACTTGGCAGTCTTCTGTTATTCTTTGAGTCATTTCCCCACTATGTTCGTCTGTTTTTATCCTGGATAAGGTATCGGCATTTATATTATCTCGTCCTGGTCTGTATTTAATAGTAAATGAGAATTCCAGGAGTGCCATGGCCCATTTGGCTAGCCTGCTACTCGGATCTTTGATAGACAATAAATAAGTCAATGGCCGATGATCGGTAATGATGGTAAAGTGCGTACCAGTCAGATAGCACCTGTATTTCTTTACAGCCCAAATCACTGCGAGACATTCTCTTTCTATCGTAGAGTACCTAGTTTCAGCGGCATTCAAAGTTCTGCTCGAGTAACAAATGGGATGTTCGAATCCAGAATATTCTTGACTCAAAATTCCACTTATGGCGGTCGCGCTGGCATCTGTGGTGACCACAAAAGGTCGAGAAAAATCGGGGTATTTTAAGATTGGAGGGGAAATTAAAGCTTCTTTTAGTGTATCGAAAGATTTTTGTTGTTCTTGTCCCCACTGGAATTTTACCTCTTTTTTGGTGAGTGCTGTAAGCGGTTGGGATATACTCGAAGTTTGGTACAAACTTTCGGTAAAATCCGCATAATCCCAAAAATGCTCGGATGTCTTTCACTCTTCTTGGTGGTGGGTAGTCCTTGATAATTTTAGTTTTTTCGGGATCTGTTTGGCAACCTTTCTCGGAGATAATATGTCCAAGGTATTTTGCTTCTTTTTGCATAAAATTACACTTAGTTGCCTTGAATTTCAAATTACTGCTCCTCATTTGTTCGAAAACATTGCGTAATCTGTCTAAATGTTCGAGATGTTGGGTCCACTAAAAACGATGATATCGTCCAAGTATACTAAGCACTCCTTACCTATATATTTCGCAAAAATGTTCTCCATCTGCCGGCACCAAGTGCTAGGGGAGTTCTTCATCCCCATAGGCATACGGAGAAATTCGTAGTGTCCATTTGGTGTGGAGAAGGCACTCTTCTCTCTGTCTCTTTCATCCAATTCAATTTGAAAATATCCACTAGCTAGATCCATCACACTGTATAAGCTAGTACCTTGCAACTTTTCGATCGTATCCTGTATATGTGGTAATGGGAAAAATCTGTCTTCGTGATGGCATTCAATTCCTGTAATCAATGCATAGTCTGAACTGGGGATCTTCTCCAGGGTGCAATTTTTTTCAACCAGGATCGCTGGAAAACTCCAAGGGCTACAGGATTCTTTTATTATTTCGTTATCCAACAATTCCTTAATTTCTTGGTGCATTATCTTCTGCCGCTGGTATGGAATTCGATAAGGTCGTTTCGAAATAGGCGGAACATCCTCAGTGTGTATCCTGTGCTTTACTAGATGGGTACAAGTTAATTTTTGACTAGGGGCCTTAAATACATCAATGTACTCCTTGATGAGGGTGGCCAATTTAATTTGAGCTTCTTCCGTGGGATTCTCGAGATGTAATTGTTGTAAAATTTTCTGTTCATCTTGTAGGTTTATGCTACGGATCATGAGTCCATTCGTCGTAGTTTCCACTTTATTTTCTGTATCTGCCTCGAAACCATGAGCTATAATATGTTTCCGGGGTATGATCAGTTCCTGTTCAAAATGTTTATCAGTCTGATGGGTATTTCGGTATCATTTTTCCTATCGATCTCGCGATCATCAGTCCTTTTATAGCTGCGTTATCTTCAACTATAATATTTTCCGACAATAATTTTCTTTTGTTCTAACCATACATATTGTCATTGCTCTCGGGGGTAAAATCATATCTTTTTGCAAGTACAGTCCTGTCCCATAATTTTCTTCAATCACTTTTTCACCTCCCTGTATAACTATTTCTTGTTTACTTCTGGAAGATTCGGCGTCCCGAGTTTCTATCCTTCCGATAAGTCTTTCATTCTCTGTTTGACTGGCTTTATTTTCATAAACTTTTCTATACCTTGTTTTCATCCTTTCCTGGCTCGTATTTGCCTCCTCGTATCGGCTGTCTGTCTGTTTAGTGCATATATTCTCATACCCAGACTTTTCTTCCTGCTCACTGTTGAGTTTTCGGGATAATTTAGATTTTCCTTTCCACTTCCCTGTTTCTTTAGGAGAGAAATTGTCGCCCTTAGACGGACATATTTCTGCTTTTCGGTTGTCCTGTGCGAACGGCGGGATGTCTTCCACGATTTTCGTTTTCAGAGTGTGGAGTTTTTCCATGTCTCTGGCAGTAAAGAGTCATCCTTGGACGAACTGGCTTTTCAGTACGAATGTCGTTCAGGCTTCCCGTGCCATATCGCCTAACTAACCTTCCTAATATACAGGGTGTCTCGGCTGTCCCAATATTCCCGATGGATGGCGAAGTTTTCTCATCCCCTCGTGGTGAGATTTTCTTTTCTCTATTGCTCGTCGTTCTGTCAGTGAACAAGGTCTCCATTAAATCCTTATTCCTGTTCTGCTTCTGTAAACGCTTATCTCTATTTTTCCTTTTCCTTTTCGACTTTTTTGGTTTTTCAGTGGACGTGGCTTTCTCTTGATACCGTGTCTCCTTTAAATCACGTTCTTCTGCCTGTCCTGGATTTTCTACTCGATTGCTGTTTGAGTCGGCCGACCTCATTTCTGGATGTGAAAATTTAGTTCCAAATACTTCGCAGTCTGATGCGGGCGGCGCCTCCCTTATCTGACCGAGTTTTTCTTTAGACATCGTTTTCGTCCAGCTATCTATCGTAGTAGTAAATTCTTTCAACTGTTGCTCTAAAATTTCTAGTCGTTTGTCCCATTGGTTTTCCTTCTCATTTTCCGTATGATAAATGCGTTTTGGCTCGTGGTGGAGTTCAATTATTTCTTCCATCAAATACATTTTGTTTGCTCTCCAATCTAGCTTTACTTGATACTTTTGCAGAAAGTCTAGACCTAAAATTATTTCTGTGCTCAAATGTTTCGTTTCGATTAATATAAATTCATGCTCGATTTGGGTTCTTTCATTCAGTTTTATTGGCAAAACTACGGTACCTATATATGGAATTCTATTTCCCTGTACGTCTTTTAAATTGAATTTTTCTTCGTAATTAACTTTCATACCGTGCGTAATGCTAACGTGGGCCAACGATACTTCGGCACCCGTGTCTACCAGGGTAGTGCGAAAAATTCCATCAATTTCTAGAACTATGACGTTTCGCTGGGCTTCTCCCGTGGTATAGGTTAGTATCGTGTGTGTTGGCCTCCTATTTACCGTGTTGCGTTTTAATGGCGGTTGTCTGCGGTTCCCAACGGAGGAGAATTGCGAACCGGGTGGCCATTTAAATTTCTTCTGTCCATATTTCTTTGTCCATTCCTGTTTTACAGTTGTATGACATATGACCCGGCTGATTACAATTGAAACAAGTTCTGTTTTTAACCTACAGTCCCTAATTTCATGTCCTCTTCTACGACAATACTGGCATGTCTTTATCGTTGCTGGTGGTCCATTTGCTGTGACATTTCTAAAACTTCTCTCCCCTGGCCTAGTTAGGTTTTCTATGAGCTCTTCTTTATCGGCTAGTTCGATAGCTTCGGTCAGTGTATCAGGACTAGCGGATAGTATGCGTTTCCTGATGGGGTCCAATAATCCCATAGCAAACTGCGTGATTACATCTTGCTCGTGGCGTTGCAATAGTATCCGATCTACGTCAGCTGTTCCGGTTAAGACTAAAATTTTCGCAGCACAAACTTTCAGACGTGCCAAAAATTGGCGGCAAGTTTCAGATCTACGTTGTCGGCATTCTAATAATTCCCTTTTGTCCTGCCCTGGTATTTTAGCTATACCAAACTGTTCCTGTAAACCTCTTTTCAATTCGTTCCATACTGCTGTATTTCTCAATTGATTGTCGGCGTCAATGAGTTGTTTCGCAATGCCTCTTAGTTTCAATCGAACGATAGACACTATTTGCAATTCTGTCCATCCAGCTAGAGCGGCTGTATCTTCAATTATCCTAATAAAATCTTTGATACTCGTCTGCCCGTTATAATAGGGTATATTATCTAATGTGATTGCTATTGTTGGCTCTGGATTTGGCAGAACCTGCACTACAGGAGTTGTTGTTGACGAAGGTCCCCCTGGAGGAGTCATATTGAGAACTTTCCTCCTTTTGGATGAATTATTTCCTAAATAAAATCTTTCTTATACTTTTCTGATATTGAGTTCTGCGAATTGTTCGGTATGAACGTTTTATTTGTATATATGCGTTAATGTACTTCCTCAACAATTACTCGCACACCTGACATCAGTGTTACATCCCACCTATTATTTAGGAATACTCATTATCTCCACCCCGGCTAAACGACGTTCAGGCCGGTGTTTCGTTATCCAAAGATTAACCCTCTGGTAACGCCACTGGTTTGGAGCAACTCGTTATTCCGTATAATTAGCCTAAGACGCTAAGGACGCTTCGAGTATATAAAACCTATACTCGATTAGTCCTTTGTTGAAAAGTTGCTCGAAAGACTACAATTTTGTTGGGTATTAGCAGCAAGTTATAAAAGAATTTATTTGCACTGAAGTTAACGGACACGAGCGGCTGTATCCATTACCTTCTTTCTAACACCCAGGGAACACAGGTTGTTTATTGGGAAATATATACCGTTCGCCTGAACTCTATATCAATAAAAAGGCACCGGGAATCAAAGAAAAATTATATTCATAAATGATATTATACACAAGATAAGACAAGAACAAAAAAATACATTGTTATCATTAGAATGACACTTTTGTGGTAACTCTCAAGAATTTATAAAAAAAAACAAAATCTGTTACTAATGGAGATAAAAAAAAATAAAATAAAAATGACTAAAGAACTGCACTCTCTACAAACACTTTCCTTTCACTCCTGTACAATCCATTCCTATCTTCATAGACTGAGTCACCTTTTTTAACAAATTTCAATTGCTAAAATTATTTGATATGACATAGATAACCCAACGAATAAGAACACCATAAAAACATTTAATATAGGTAACAACTTGTCCACTTTTTCTTGTGATTTCTCAATACTAGGGATTGTGCACTTAAAGGCAATTGTCCCTGTTTTAGTACCTCTCGACAATGTTTCTTTTTATGGGAGATATATGTATGCATAACATGTATATTAAGAAAAACGTATAATAGGAAACCAAAACATTAATTTCAATAATAGGAATTCATTACCTAGGTCGAAGTGTCCAGTTGCTCTCGTTGGGTTGCACTCGAGGAATTTCACGATTAACCGGCTTTATTATCTCAAACGCTGGACATGGTTCGTTACCGGATCAGGTTACATGGATGAATTATTTGCTTAGTTTTATGGGCATTCAGCAAAGACACGTCATTTGATCGAGAGTATGCACAACACTGGAAAAGTATTTTTTAACGGGAGTACTTTCGTAGTTATAACACATGAATTGAACTATTATTAGAGTGATTTTGAATTGTTCGTATTTATGCGGTGAAATATTGTTTTTACACTGACTCTAGTTAAAAGACGGTCATATTAGAATTTCGTTAATTGATATGGTGTTTATCCGTGGCGAAATTTTATTTCTCGTGACATTTTTCACTAATATGATTGCATACTAATTTTCTTTACGTTTGATAGACGTGATTATACCACGGACTACTGTTCGGACTTAACTGACTCCTTTGTTATGCCCCGTTGGCTTTTATAATATTCTTCCGATCGGAAGTTGGGGCGGGACTTAGTGTGTTTTATGAGTTTTTTTAATGAGGGGACATTTGTAAACATGATAAGGCTCCTGCTTTGTTTAACTCGTTTCTCGCGTATCTTTTGTTATAATTGGATAATATTTTACTGCCTGACAGGTAGCGGTCGGCTAGTCTGGGAAATAATGACCAACAAGGATGTTTATACATTTATCGGTAGCGATGACTTGTGATTTATGAGTCGGATACGGTTCTTAATGAGGTGGGCTGGTGTGACTGTCGCTTATCGGGATTTTTTAATGGGTTTGTTTGTGTTCGTACGAGAGCTAGAATTATGGATGCGTTTTCGGTAATGAAATAAAACTGATTGTCTTATCTCTCAGTGACGTTGAATAGTGGATGATATCTTGTGGCAAGTTTGAATTCTCTTTTGTAAAAGGATTGATCATAACACAGGGAATACAATTTATGGATGAGTTGTCTCAGCCTCTTGGTCATGCATAGCGTGTGTTCATCCCATCGTAAATGTTGATCCACTATAACTCCTAGATATTTTAGTTTATTTGTTTTTTCAATTGCAGGACATTTACAGATATTTTGAGAGCAGTTTATTGTATGTATTTTCAGAAAATTTTCGTTTGGTTGGTCTCTGTTTGTCAGTGTGATGGTCATAAATTTTGTTTTATCGACGTTTAGGCTAAGAAGATTATAGTCGAGCCATGCTTTTATCTTTTTCATTTCATTTTCTGCTTTTTTGTAGACTCCCTGCCATGATTTACTCGAGAAAATGATGACAGTATCATCAGCGTAAGATATAATATGGCCCAAAAAGTTTTTGATTTTGCTAATACTGTTTATATATACCAAGAATAGGATGGGCCCTAATATGGTACCCTGAGGTACACCTACCGTAACTATTGATGTGTCACTGAGTTCGTCGTTTATCTTTACTCTTTGTGTTCTCTGTGATAAATAGTCTCGCAATAAGTTAAGTACCAGTCCCCGAATTCCATAACTATATAATTTATTCAAAATAATTTCGTGGAAACGGTGTCAAAGGCCTTGGCAAGATCAAGGAAAATGGCTATGCATTTGTCCGATCTGTCCAGTGCCTCCACACCGCTTCTCACAAAATCAGTACCGCTTTTTCCGTATTTGAATTTTTTATAAAGCCGAATTGTCTGTCTGTTAACACTTTATTCGTATCGAAAAAATTGATAGTATGCTCGAAGATTTTTGCAAAACTATTTATCACAGAGATTGGCCTATAATTGCCAGGTTCTCCTCGATCACCTGACTTATGTACTGGTGTGATAATAGCCTGTTTCCATTGCTTTGGTATTTTACCTTTAGTGTAACAAAGGTTTATCATATGTTCCAATGGTTTAATGATATGTAAATGTATAGACTTTATTGTTTTTGTGTTGATTTTATCTGGTCCAGGAAATAGTATATTAAAGTATAAGTGGATAAAAAGGGCTTTAAAACACGCGCGATTTTTCGAGCACGACGGCGCAGCCGGAGTGCTCGAAATAGAGCAAGTGTTTTTAAGACCAGTTATCCACGAATACTTTACGTTTATTTTTTTTTATTGTTGCACTTTGAAATCATATATACTGGTATTATTACTACAAATAATAGAAATAAGAACTAATAATGCAAGAAGGTTGAATTCGTGATGTGACATCAGTATACCTTTCGTTGTCATGGAAATGAGAAAAACATTCATTTGCAATTTGTTACCAAAGATCAATATTTGTTGTCACCAGAGCTCAAAAATGAATTATTCTAATATCGATTTTTTGAATAGTGAGGCAGAATCGCGGTTAATACCGCGAAAATCCAGTGATATATATAAAAAGAATATGAAAAGTTCATCAAATGGATGGAGGAGCACATATAAATGAACGAATTGTGAGTAATATTTTGACGTTACAAGGTACTCCTGTCAGATCAATAATCAAAAATTTGTCATTTAGACTTCACGTTTCTCGATTTGTTGATGTTGTCATGGTTACCTTTAAAAAACGCGCGTTTTTTAAAGTTCGATTTAAACACGCTGAGGCGTGCTTTAAATGGGTAAAAAGGGGCACCAATAAAAAAACAGTTATTTTTTTAATTTATATATAATTTCTATCAGTTCGTTGCACGTCACTGGTTTTGAAAAAAGTGTTTTGTTGATAAAAATATCCTCCATGAGATCTTCAGATACAATGTCAGGCTTCTCGATATTTTCCGACATTTTTTCGCCAATGGTAGTGAAAAAATTATTTAGTACGTTAGATTTTTCATGGTTGTCAGAGACAACCTCTCCATTTTGCACTTTTAATGGTAAATCTAGGGTTTTCATTTTTGCTTTAGTATTATTTGATATTTCATTTATTATTTGCCAAGTCTTTTTGGAGTTTCCTGTTACTGTGACAAGCTTTTGTTGGTAATATTGATTTTTAGTAAATTTTATTAGACTGTTGACTCTATTTCTATATTTTTTAAATCTTCGTTTTGCATTTGTTTCAGAAATATTTTCTTCATTTTCTCTCTTTCACGTATAGATGTAATAAGGCCATTTATTATCCAGGGTTTGATTTTTTGTTTTTTATTTGACATTTCATACATTTTAGTCGATAAAGTTATGTAATTGTTAATTTTCCAATAAATATGTCATAGGATTTTTGCACATCCTGACAAGAAAAAAAATATTTCCATTTTTCTAGGTGAGTGTTTAATTTACTATAATCTTTTGCCATAAGAGCACGTTATTTGGGCGGTATTTAAGTAGGTTTCATGTGGCCCTTGGATTAGCAAACACGTGACAAAATGGTCTGTTAAACTTGTTTGAATAACTGACGGTATTATTTTATAGTTTTTGCAACAATTTTTTCGGCTTACAAAAATGTGATCTATTATACTGCTTGAGTCATTTGATACTCTAGTGGGGACATTCATATATGAGAGAAAACCATGCTCATCCATTATACTAAGGTAGTTTTGTACCTCATTTGACTTTCTATCTAATAGATTTATATTGATATCACCGATGAATATTTCAATTTGATTTTTTGAGAGTGATGAATAATATTTTTTGAGGTTATTTTGGTATGTTACAATATTTGTGGATGGTGGTCTATAAGAAGCCGTTATGCCAATACTATTTTTCCTATTTTCATTTGTGATTGAGAGTCTTGATAAATTTGTTTCTGTTTGTTTGAAAGTCTGTACATCTGCTGTAATTTTATTTTTTATATACACTAGTAGACCATCGTTTTGGTTGATTTTTGAGCAATTGTAGTGAGCAGTGAAATCGGGTATATCAAAGTCACTTACCCTTTCCATGTTCCAGGTTTCAGATAAGACAATTATGTCCAAGTCACTAATGTTTTCAGCCAAGTAAATCAATAATTCATCATAATTTTTCCTTATGCTTCTTATGTTGAAATGCACAACTTTAAATTCTGTAAGTTCCATTCCTCTAATTTCTTTTTTACTCCATTCCTCAAAATCACCATAAGTATTTGTTTTTATGTCTTCCTGTCCATCTAACATTTCTAGAAACTCTAACATTTCAATTTATTTTCTATTACCCCGTTTAATATCTATTAAAAAAAGTTTTCAAATTTGAGTGTTTATAAAAAAATAAAAAATATCAGTGAAAGAGAGAAAAAAAGTAAGCAATTTCAAATTTCAAATTGGGCTAATTCTCCTCCCTAATCTAATTTTTTGTATTTTAAGAGCATATCTTCAGTTCTCCAATTCAAATTCCCTAAAAAGGCTCTTTAAATCAGCTTAAAATTTTACGATATTTATTTATAAGAAGGCTATTTTAATATCGAATTTTTTTATGATATTATTTTTGGCAGCTAAAGCAAATATCTCACGAAAAGAACAGCAATTCACCACTGGACTGAATGTTTCTTCATAGTTTACTCCATACTCATGTCCACAATCTCTGATTACAAGCTTTGCTATATACCCGCCATTATCTTTGATAGTAAAAATCCAGCTCGTGAGAATTTTGTTTTTTTCTACTTCCGATTTATCTATCTTCAACGAGTCTTTTTCCTCTTGTATGGCGTCCTTCCACTTTTCTTTTTTCAGGACCATTTACTGCTTCCTGATAAGTTAACAATACAAAATCATCAAATCTTCTAGGTCTTCTTGTAGTTTTTTTTTCATGTACCAAATTTTCATTTTCCTTCATTTCGTTAATATCAGTTCAGTTTCCCGCTTTCTCTCTTCCTTCGTCATGCCTTTCTTCTTCAGGGGTTTCTTCATCACTCAAATATATTTAATTTCTTCTTCATTCCTTTCTTCTTTTTGCCCTCCAAAAATAACATCTTGTCGAACTACTATTTTTCTTTTCTCCTAGTCCCATAGACGATATCCATTCAACGCGTATCCGACAAAAATATATTTTCTACTGCGGGAATCAAGTTTTCCCAGGTGACCTAACAATTTGAAATGGGAAAAACATACGAAAATTTGGGGTCGTGACAGTTCCAGTCCATTTTTAACCGACGAAACCAAAAAGGAGGAGGTTCTCTATTCGACCCGTATATTTTATGTTTTTCCATCATATTTTTTTATGTATGATCACGCATAACTTTTTACTGAGGCATCCGATTCCGATAATTCTTTTTTCAGTGGATAGGGTGTACTTCGAATTTGGTCCCATTTGAATTTAAAAGATGAAATCCACCCCTAAGGGTAGCGAAATGAAGGATATTGATCACTCACCCTCTGAATTCTGGTCCGTTAACCGATTCTATCAGGCATAACTTTGTACTGGGTTCTTCGATTTGGATGATTCTTTTTTTAATAGATAGGGTATACCTTATATTTGGATTTCGAAAGGAATTAGCCACCCTTACGGGTGGAAAAATAGGGGATAATTGATTTTTCACTAGTGAACATTGGCACACACATACGTAGTTGACAATGACAGATCGCTACTGACATTATTCTTGTTCCGTCAAAATCAGTATATTTTATTAGAGGATGGAATGATATACAAAGTAATGAAATAAACTAACCAGAACAACGAAAATAATTTATATTACAACAAATAGTAAAAGTAGATAATCATATTATTTAACTGGTAATAGTTGAGGTAAGGTGGGTAAGTAAGTATTTTGGAAGTAATCAAAAAACAAGTAGGTAGTGATTGGTAGATTTTAGCCACAAAAAATTGAAAAATAAAAACTTTTTGACAAAAAATTAAACCGACGAAATACGGAACTGAAAAGTAAAAAATAAAAACTTTTTAACAAAAAATTAAACCGACGAAAAAATCAACTGAAAAGCAAAAAATAAAATGAACCTTCTTAGCCTAAATGATAATTGAGCTCCTAAACTAATGTAAGTAATTGATTTTGAGTCGGCGCCAAACAAACTAGCAATTGAATTAGGTGAAGCGTAAAATGATGGCAGCGAGATGCACGGCTGCGTTTTGATGACACCTTTCATAGATCTTCGATAATTGTTTATTTGGCGCCGACTCAAAATCAGTTACTTACATTAGTTTAGGAGCTCAATTATCATTTAGACTAAGGAGGTTTATTTTATTTTTTGCTTTTCAGTTGATTTTTTCGTCGGTTTAATTTTTTGTTAGACAGTTTTTCAACGGGACATTCAGTGGAGCTTCTGTTTAGGAGGTACTCTAAAACATATATTGCTTCTCCCCAAAAAGTTTTATCCAAAACACATTCAAATATAAGAGCTCTGGCTTTTTCTATGAGCGAACGTTCTGCTTTGGCATTTAATTGAGGACTATTTGGGACAGTATAGTCCAGAATGATACCTTTTCGTTCACACCTGATCTGTAGAATAGAATACATAGAATGCTTGCTTCAAAAACATACAGTTTATAGCAAGGGTTCGAAGGTACAGGTGCTAATATAGATCAATATTGAGCATGTCTACAAAAGAGATAGAAACTTAAAAAAAAACAAACGAACAGGCAAAATAAAGGTCAACAACAGAAATAACAGATTAAGGTATAGTACATAATAATGAAAGAAAACTCATTCATTTCTCATAAAAGATCGAAGTCTCGAGATATTCCAAATATAATTGGAAATGACTTTGGCAGATTTTGAGGAAATATTATCTAGAGAATAAATAAGGTTGTCAAGGCTGGAGAGATAAATTGGACACTCAACTAAAATGTGTTCGATGGTTTCCGGTTTGTTCAAGTTACATATTGTACAAATTTCCCCCGGATCTATTCTATAGGTGGAACCCTTCAGATTGAATTTAATAATGTCTTTATTACAAAGATGGAGTTGTGCAATGGTTCTCTTAACTTGGATGGGTATATTGTGGCTCAAAAAATCTCGGTTTCACCTGCTGACTCTGAAAAAACAATGAGGAGAAAGAAATGAAGCTCGACTTGGAAGTAACACATCATCTTGGAATAGCTATTCCTGGAATTTGAGTAATATCATTTTCTTATTGGTAGTTATAGAACCACGTTTGATTTGAGACCAAATTTCGGGTAGGTTTAGAGCGTTGAAGAGACTTTTCAGTTGCAGTGTCCAATTGTACTTTTCGTCGCAGTTGTCAAGTGGCTATCCAGTTCGGACAGAGTTTGAGAACATTTTAAATCAATTTTACTTCACCGGTTTCTAGTCTGACAACATGGTCAGGTGAGTAAGATTCTTTTGAGGAAAACCATCTGTACACGCTCCAATATTTCAGCATATCCGAGACCCCAACCAGCAACACAATTGAACATGACGCTCACTACTAGGCTATCAGAAAGTTTCAATTTACATTTTCAAGAATCTGTTTTGCTCCTGGAAATAACAGGAAGTATTGCACCTACTGCCTGTTTATCTTTAACCACTGATCTAATTGTCATTTCTCTGTATTTCTTCACTCGAATATTCTGCCCCGTTATCACATCGTATTTTCGGAATTTTGATATTTTAGTAGGCCTTAACTTCTTGTACGTATTCCTCCAGGTATACTTGAAATCTTACTTGCTTTGCTTGCATGCAGTAGTCACAGACAGGGTGTTTTTAATTGAAATCGGTTTGAGAAATGTTGAGTCCTGTTACCATATCTTCTTATAATAATAATAATAATAATAATAATAAATATACTTTAATGTCAGTAAGAGTAAATCTTGTGGACAAAGCTTGAATATAGAAGTATTGCTGATGATTACAAGATTTATAAAAAATATCTAAAAATAAGAGTTGTCTGTATTGTTAAAAAATATAAAAATATATATACGTACACACACGCCCATATATATACACAAAACATACATATATAGACATGTATATACATATAAACACGTAGATGTATACACACATAAACAATTTACATATAGACACAAACACATCTACAACTTAGTGACGTCAACTTAAAAACTTACATGGATTCAAATATGCACCCTGTCAATCAAATTTATCATTGTAAAACTCCTGCAAGTTGTAATAGGGTCTATCTGCCAGAAACTTTTTAATAATTTTTCTAAAGTTTGTAATGTTTATATTTATATTCGCCTCCCTTATGTGTGAGGGGAGGTGATTGTACATCTTAACCCCGTTGTAGTAAATCGAATCTCTGATCATGTTTGATGAGGGAATTGGCAATTTCAACATGTGAGAGCGGGTGTTGTAATGACTACCTGAAGCCTCGAACATAGACACATTCTTGTATATGAGACAAACTGATTCTAGAATGAATAACGCAAATACTGTTAGTATTTTTTCTTCAACAAATATGTTTCTGCAAGAATCACGGGGTTTTAGTTTACACAAATACCTTAAAGCACGTTTCTGCAGTACCAAGACTGCTTGAAGTGCCGATGAGTTGCTAACACCCCAAAAAGGTATTCCATAACGTAAATGGGACTCTATTAGGGCGTAATATACAGTTTTGGCGATTTTAGATCCCAAATTCGACGAAGTTACTCTCAGTGCATAGCATCCAGCAGAAATCTTGCTTTTGAGATGCTTGATATGTCCATCGAATTTGAGCTTATTATCAATATGGATACCTAGGAATTTAGTTAGAGGCTTGTTCTCGATCAATATGTTATTACTAAATGTAAGGTCGTCAAGAGAGCATCTGAATGAAATGATGTTTGTTTTTGTTGTATTGAAGGATAACAAATTTGCATCGCACCATTCCTTATTTTTTTTCATATCAGTAGATATTAAGTCGGGTAAGGTGTTAGAATTCTTGCTGTTCCATAATATCGTGGTATCATCCGCAAATAGGGTGAATTTTCCAGATATGTTCAAGTTGGTTAGGTCGTTTATGTACAACAAGAACAGAATGGGACCGAGAACTGATCCTTGAGGCACTCCGGACTTAATTTCCTTTCTTTCAGAAAGTTCTGTTGTTCTCACCATTTGATTCCTACCCGAAAGGTAAGATTCAAACCATTTGTACGTGGTTCCTCTGCAACCATACTGGTGGAGTTTTCTCAGTAAGATTTTATGGTCGACACAGTCAAACGCCTTTGACAGATCGCAAAAGACTGCAGCAGCTACATTACCGGCATTCAGCTTTGAGTAAGTGTCATATAGAAATGAAAAATAGCATCATTCGTGTTTTTATTATTTTGAAAACCAAACTGATTTTCACTTAAAATGAAGTGGCGTTTTAAGAAAGCGGTTAAACGTATTTTCACCAGTTTTTCGATGAGTTTGGCCAAAGTTGGTATGAGGGCGATCGGGCGAAGATTTGAGGGATCATATGAGTCTCCACCTTTGTATAGTGGGATGACAACTGAAGTTTTCAGGAAGTCAGGAAAAAGTCCTTCATGAAATGAGTTATTGATTATAGATACAAGTGTATTGAGAGCATTGAGAGGAAGATTTTGGATGATTTTAATCGAGATTCCATCATAACCACTTGCGTTTTTGTTTTATATAAACCTCAAAATTTCGACTAATTCGTCGATGTTTGTATCATATAGAATTAGGTTCTCGTCAATATTGATACCTTCTTCATGTATGTTGTGCTCATATGTCCCAACTTTCGATGCTTTGTTATCTTCACTTTTTCTTTACTGAAAATGACTTCACCATTATTTTCAGTTATCGCATTCACTGATAGTAAATTTTTACTCAGTTCAGGAATATACAACACATTATTCAGTGTCACTTTTTATGTTTCCTTTTCCTTCGGCTATCATTGATTGGTTCTTCTTGGCTACCAACATGTCTGTCTTAATTTCTTCAAAATCATTGAACAACCTCCTGTTATTGCACATATGAGATGATGATCGAGAATCTACAACAAATTCATCGCTTTCTGTTTCACAAACTTTACTTTCTTCTTGTCTGGTTGGTCTTTTTTTCCTTAATAACAATCTTTTTCTTTTTTGTGCAATATCTTGCTAAATGTTGAGAACTGCCACATTGGAAACATTTTCTAAAATGTTGGGATGATTCCCATCTGGAACGGTTGAATCTGTAATTTTTGTTTTACAATCCTTTTTTCCACACTTGCTCCTACACCTTCTCTTTCCACTGATGCTTGACTTCTTGATTCTTCTACCAATAATCTTGATGTGAGTTGTGTTCATGTTTTCTGATCTTGTGAAAAAAAAATCACAAGATCTGCCAGTGTTGATAATATTTTTGAGATTAACATGTCATCATCAATAGGCTGATTCAGCAACAACAAAGTTGAAGATTTGTTGCATTGCATTGTTGTGCATTGTATTGTTGTGCATTGTATTGTTGTGCATTGTGTTGTTGTGACTATTTTTTTTTACAGAAGTTACAATTGCTTTCTGGGCTCTGGCATCCCAACGATTCCATTCTGATTTCTCAACATCTCCTTCCATCATGGTATATGTATCGTTATTTGGAAATTCCACAATTGAAAAGTTTTACTGTCAGTTAATTTATCAATTTGGGTGACGTCTGTGACATTAATCATTATCTTTATTTCTACAGATTTTACTCCTTTGCTTGATTTTTCTTCTCGAAAAAAACTTTCAGCAGGAAATTTCTGGGCCCATAAACAGTTGAAAATTATGGTATTTTAACTTATTACGGAAGTAATGTTTTCTTTTTCAAATAGATAAAACTCTTTATTTTCTATCTATGAAACAATTCTCTACTATCCTTATTTATAACAACAAACTTTACTAAAATATACAATATGTTTCGGATAGAGGTAATTATTATTAATCTCAACATATAGCACTCATATAGATCTACATAATGTATAAATTCATTTTTCGAAAACTATAATGAAGTGTCAAAACAGCAGTTTTTTGTCAACAGAACGTAAAAGTCTTTCACATTTTTATCGTGGATTTTTCAATTCAAAGAAAAATATTTCTATTCAATTTTTAATTGAGAATGTTTCCCTTTTCAACATGAATACCCCACAAAAAGTTATCTTGAACGATGGAAGATAGTGACTAAAGTTTATCTTTCAGTCGCAGATGATTTCACGTCTGATTTTATGAACACCCTGTTCATATTTTCAAAAAAATCAATCTGCCACCACCTACAGAATAAATGACATCAGTTCACCCGATTATTTATTATCACCAAAAAACATAAATATTAACAGTCAATCATTTATAATCAAGTCAATTAACAATCAATTTAGCAGTACATCATTTCTTTCAACGTTTAATTTCAGTGTGGTAATTATGCAATTCTGGAAACTGACTCCACTCGAGAATGGTGAATAGTTTCTTGATTATAAATAAATAAAACACATTCTACAGTTATCTGAAAATCCCAAAGAAGAAAAAGCAATTGGAATTAGAAAAGAACGAGAAAATTTCACCACAATTGAAGCACATCAAATGACTCAAAAAACAGGCACGATCAGGAAGTTGACTGAACCAATCCAAGAGCCCTTGCCTGGAGCTGGGAAAAGTAGACTCATATCTAATAGATAATCTGAAAGAAGAAACAAAATTACTGGGAGCTAATTTTAGAACTTTTACAAATTTAAAACTTTCTATGCTAAAATTCTACAATTCTACAAATTTATAATTCAACTTTTGTATCATGCTATAATTTCAAAACAGTTTAAATAATAATAAAGTAAGCAAACACGACTATCAACTATGAATAATTACTTAAGAGACTTTCAACCAAACATAATCAAATCAAAATTGGTCGATAATTTAGTCCAGCTGAATACTGAACTCACAAATAATACAGTCATTTTAAAGATTTTTCAGATGATTATACGAGGATTACAAAAAAATATAGAAGAAGTCAAAATAAATCTGGATCAGCTATCAACCAAATTTGATATCATCATCCTTACTGAAACGAGAATTATTGAAGATATTACTTTATTCCACTTGGAAGATTATAATATAATATATTATGAGGGTAGAAAAACCAAAATTATATATTTGAACCAAAGTATTCCATACAATAACAAAATTATCATAATCTCACAAATCAGAGCGATAGAAATAACATTCATGTTCGAAAAGATTAACATTAAATTGATTGCTATTTATCGACCTCCATCTACAAACGTCGATACTTTCATAGACAGTTTGGCACTGTATTTAGAAAATTCACAAAATATTGATACTCATATAATCACAGGAGATATTAATATTAATACCGAGGAAACTGAAAACAACTCAGTTAATAATTATCTGAGTATTATGAGCATGAATGGATTTCAATCTCATATTAATGACTATACCAGAACTACTTCCTACTCTAAATCCTGTATAGACCACTTCTTTGTCAGAGACTCACAATCATGCTTCAAATATAAATCGATTATTGGTGACCTCCATATCACAGACCACAGTTCCATTATACTCCAAATAATAAATCATGAAAAAAAAAATTAACCATAAAGAAAGTAGGTACAAATATTTTCTAGATCACAAAAAACTCATAAATAATATGCAAATAGAAAATTGGTCAACAGTCTATTTATCAGAAAACCTCGATAAAGCAACTGATATTTTCATAGAACTTATCAAAAAAATAACAGAACAAAGCACAAATAAAGTAAAAATCAAGAAAACAGAAATCAAAAGAAATCCTTGGATGACGAATTATCTTTTGAACAAAAGTACAGAAAAAAATTATTTATATAAAATATGGAAAAATAACCCATCAGAATATAACAAAGAAATATTCAGAAAATCAAAAATGATCTAGACCGTTCAATCCACGTTGCAAAGAAAAACTTTTATCGGAAAGAAATAGAAAATAATAGCAATAACGCAAGTGCTTTATGGAAAGTTGTAGGGAAAGTAACGAGTAAAGCGGAAAAAAAATTATAGAAGAAATAATCTACACTGAAGATGGCGAAATAAGCAAAGATAAGAAAGTTATTTCAAATTATTTCGTTGAGTATTTTCCAAATGTCGGCAAAAAGTTGGCACAAAAAATTATCCAGAAAAAACAAAATTATTCTTTTCCTAAAACCAACAGATGTAACTCCTTTTTCTTGGAAGAAGTAACAAAATCAGAAATAATAGAAACAATAGAAAAACTAAAAAACAAAAAGTCTCCAGGCATTGATGGTATTAAATCCGAAACTTTAAAACTGATTGCACAATATATTGCAGAACCCCTTCTTTATATAATAAACCGGACATTCCGCACTGGAAACTGCCCTGACGCTTTCAAAACCGCCATAATAACACATATGTCTTCAAAAAAGGAAAAAACCTTGAAGTTGAAAACTTTCGACCAATATCTCTGTTATCCAATATGGCGAAAATGTTTGAAAAAATACTTAAAATGCGAATCGATAAATATCTCCGTAAATACAACATATTATCAGAAAGGCAATTCGGTTTCAGAGAAAGCAAATCAACACAAGACCCAATGAATTATCTGACATAAAAAATAAGTAAATATATTGATAAGAAGTCTCCAGTCCTATGCATTTTTGTTGACCTTGCGAAAGCATTCGATACTGTCAGCCACTCCCAACTACTAGAGATATTAGAAGGACTTGGATTTAGGGGAGCATCACATGATTTACTAAATAGTTATCTCAGTAATAGAAATCAGTATGTGAAAATAGGTGATAAAATCAGTGAAAAGAGAACAGTCAAGTATGGTGTTCCTCAAGGTACTGTCCTGGGTCCGATTCTTTTTAATATATATATTTGAACGATCTCTATAAACTACAGATAGAAGGAGACGTAATTAGCTTTGCAGACGACACCGCAATCATATTCAAAGCTGACTCATGGGAAGCACTCAAAACCTCTACAGAAATTGATTTCAAAATTATTATGGAATGGTTTGACATCCGTCTGCTTTCCATTAATGTTGATAAAACTATTTACGTTCCGTTCACCTCATACGCAAAGTACTTACCCACATATTACAACCTGAACATTTCTCCTAGAATTGTCAATTTTGATATAAAATCAGCTACAAGTGTAAAATATCTAGGTATTTATGTTGACAGTAATTCAAAATGGGATATCCATGTCAATTATGTCGTGAAAAAAAGCCAGATATGTACTGTATAAGATGAAATATTTTTGTAAAATTTCGATATTAAATATTACGGTACTATACTATGCACTCTTTGAAACCCACCTCAATTATGGGATAATTGCATGGAGAGCTACAACAAAAAAACATATTTCGCAGCTAGAAATTATTCAACGAATGGCAATCAAAAGTATGAATAAAAAAACATATACCTACCCCACAGAGGACCTACATAGGGATACCAAAATTATGGACATAAGGCAACTCTATTTCTTCCAAACAGTAACTAGACAACACCTTAATTAACACGAATTAATACCAATTAACCATACTCATGCTACTCGACACTCAGTATGTGTACCAATACCTGAAAAAAATACCTTACGACGGTCATATGTTTACTTGGGACCAAAACTATATAACTCTATACCACCAGAATTGAAAGAAATTAACTCTACCTCACTCTTTAAAAGACACTTGAGGAATTGGATGACACAAACAGACAGACTGAAAATCCATCAACTCCTTGACCTGACTTTAAGGTTGACTTTCTGAAAAGAAATTGGAAATTTTCTGTGAATACAGTGATAAAATTGTATAGTATATATGTTTGTATTTCATATTGTATTATTTTAATATTATGTGTATATTTATATGTATATAATTTTTATGAAAATATTTGTTAATTAATGTATTCTCTGTATTATTATTGCTATTATCATCATTAATTTCAAAATAAGTAATCCCATGTCAAATTTTTTCTTCTCTTAAATATTTCTGTACTATTCCATAAACACAGTTATTATTATAATTCCACTATGTTCCCACCCCCATACCCATGCGCGAGGGAAACCTTTTATGGGTTAACTATATTTATTCCACTACACCCATATACTATTATGAACAAATGTATATCACTACCGAAGGGAAATAAATATATTATTATTATTATTAAGACATTGGGCAATTATTGAAGAAGCACCAGATTTGGAAGCAGATAAGATACTCTTAGAAATTTCAATGTTATTCTCAATTGATTCCTCCAGAATTATTCACTTATTACTTTTTATAGCTGGATATATAGGAGACATCATACTCGATTTGACTGAAATCTATGGGGTAAATCTGAACGACCTTCTGATCATTGGCCACTCGTTGGGAGGACAGATAGCCGGCTTCATAGGAAAATACATCAAAATAGAAACGGGAAAGAGACTGTCCAGAATCATAGCCCTAGATCCAGCAGGTCCATTGTTCGAGGATAGACCAGAATACATAAGGCTGAATAGATTCGATGCGAAAGTGGTTCAAGTGGTTCACACAGATATAAATGCCCTCGGATTCGAGTACTCTTGTGGTACCATTGACTTCTATGCAAATGGAGGACATTCCCAGCCCGGGTGCAAACGGATTAATTTGAGGGATATCCGTAATGTGATCGATCAAGGTAGGTGGCAACTCACGGAACAATTGCTACTAGAGACACCACAAGCCTATTATTCAACAAAGCTCGCTAACACCGGTGTGTTATTTTCCAATTTCTGTTTTCTCGTCACTAGATTTGAAAACTATCTAGCATGTTGATTCTAATTCTAATGAACATTGTGCAGAACATAATTTTTAATGATGCCTCTTGTCGAGACATAACAAAAAATGCCTCCCCTTGTCTTGTTTCCTCTCAACCAAAAAAAAAATGTTCATCAAGACAAGACAAGAAATCTGATTCTTTCTAGAAAAATAGCATCTTGGCTTAATTTTCCCCTAAAACCACTATTAGGTTTCCATAACCCTAATTCAAGATCAAGAACTGCAAATGATTAACTTAAAAAAATTCAAATACTATTATTCCTCCAAGCTCTATCCTTGTCTCGTCTGATTTCGTGAATTTGTGTCCCAGCTTACCTCCCGAGGATTGCATCGTAATTGTTAGAAACACATATTATCGTCAAAATTCTGGCTTAGCCATGGGCTCTGATTTATTAACCGACGAAACCAAAAAGGAGGAGGTTCTCTATTCGACCCGTATATTTTTTTTCCATCATATTTTTTTATGTATGATCACGCATAACTTTTTACTGAGGCGTCCGATTCCGATAATTTTTTTTAAGTGGATAGGGTGTACTTCGAATTTGGTCCCATTTGAATTTAAAAGATGAAATCCACCCCTAGGGTAGCGAAATGAAGGATATTGATCACTCACCCTCTGAATTCTGGTCCGTTAACCGATTCTATCAGGCATAACTTTGTACTGGGTTCTTCGATTTGGATAATTCTTTTTTAAATAGATAGGGTATACCTTATATTTGGATTTCGGAAGGAATTAACCACCCTTACGGGTAGAAAAATAGGGGATAATTGATTTTTCACTAGTGAACATTGGCACACACATACGCAGTTGACAATGACAGATCGCTACTAACATTATTCTTGTTCCACATCCGTCAAAATCAGTATATTATATGAGAGGATGGAATGATATACAAAGTAATGAAATAAACTAACCAGAACAACCAAAATAATGTATATTACAACAAATAGTAAAAGGAGATAATCATATTATTCAACTGGTAATAGTTGAAGTAAGGTGGATAAGTAAGTATTTTGGAAGTAATCAAAAAACAAGTGAGTAGTAATTGGTAGATTTTAGCCACAAAAAATTAAAAAATAAAAACTTTTTAAAGATTAAACCGACGAAAATCACTGAAAGTCAAAAAAATAAACCTTCTTAGTCTAAATGATAATTGAGCTCCTAAACTAATGTAAGTAACTGATTTTGAGTCGGCGCCAAACAAACTAGCAATTGAATTAGGTGAAGCGTAAAATGATGGCAGCGAGATGCACAGCTGCGTTTTGATGATTTCTTTCATAGATAATGATATTCGATAATTGTTTGTTTGGCGCCGACTCAAAATCAGTTACTTACATCAGTTTAGGAGCTCAATTATCATTTAGACTAAGAAGGTTTATTTTATTTTTTGCTTTTCACTTGATTTTTTCGTCGGTTTAATTTTTTGATAAAAAGTTTTTTTCTATCTGTTAGCAGTTAAACTTGTTTATAAAAAGAACCAACAATAGATATAGTTGTGGAATTGATTATTATAAACTTGGGCGAAAACGATAGTGATACAGAAAGCGATGAAACTGATGAGTCAGACGTACAAGATAGCGATTTGTCTGGAATACAGGAATTAAATGAAGATGATGGGGCTCAAAACTTAACTGTTGAAAATAAGAAAACCTAAGTGTAAACGTGTTTGTAAATATTATTTGGAATTATAAATATTATTTCGGTTAGTTATTGGGTATGTTGTTGTTTCATTATTATTCATTTGTTTTATGTATATTAATGCAAATGCTAATTCAATATACCGCGTGACACAGACTCATGGTACACTCCCTTTTTCTCCTTTGTTTCTGAAATTTGGAACATTGGATATGCTCACTAGATGGCACTTTTTGACATATTTCCGGTTTTTCCGGAAAAAACATCAACTTTCGATTTTCAAATGGGACACCCTGAATATTATTACATTTTTGAAATCTTCGTAATTATCTGAAGCTAATGAAACCTTATTATTGATATTTCATTTATCACAACATTCATTTTATTTCTCGATCTAGCGAGCCATGAACTTCCTAAAATTATTCCAAATAATCAAAATAATGCTACACTATCGCATTTTCGATTAAAATAGTATTGCGGTTCGAAATACGTGCCAAAAAAGTAGAACAAAACGTTTTTTTACTCGAAACTCCATTTTTGCAAATGGTACTTTAATGGTACTCTGACGTCATTCGAAAGTACCATCGATGGGGTATCCATCCAAATTAACTCTTTTTGTGTATACGAACACAATAATGTAGTTGAAAAAAGTTTAAGTATCTTTTCGGTTCAATAACAATATTTCATCAAGGTGGCTATGGAACACAAATCATATTTTGACGTTTGGATAATCTGTAATTGTCAGTTAGTCACTGAATATGTTAGGAATGGATTGCATTGGATTTTTTTTGACAGTTCTAACAACCATTCAAATTTTGTCATTTTGTGTCATATGAAACAATTTCACCCAATCATGTCAACATTACACTGAAAATTGCATTCAGTGCAATTATCAATCACTATGACAACACGATTGAGTTCGACAACTTCAATCCAAATAAATTTCAAAATGTCACGTTTTGGCAATGCGAATGTTCAAAATATAAATGCGATAATTAAAAAAAATCCCAGAAATACAACCTACAGTCACAATTATATTTGGGTAATACTTAAGGAATTTTACTGCGAACGAGAATATGAATTAAATGAACATAGAAGCTTAGAAGAATAGGCCTGTTCATTTAGATGATTTTTTAAGGCGCATGCGCTCGTATTAAGACCCAAAGTCTGATTGGCTATTGGGAAAGTGAATAGCCATTGGTTAGTTTTGAAATAACAATTTGAGGTTGGCTTAGTTCAAAATTAGCGGTATTTTCACATTATGTCAACAATCAACTTCATGACAAATGCACCTGCATACATTGGCGTTAGTAATTTTCTTTGTAGGTTAAGTACTTATTACCTATTTTATTCCGCCAAAAACCTTTCATTCGTAGATAAAATAATGTACACGAATATTTTCTAATGGTGAGTTTTCTTCTCCATGTAAATTCAAGTCAACTATCCATAGGAAAACTCGGAAATATTTTATTTCCTTGAAAAAAAAAATCGCCGTCAATGCCGTTGGGTCTGAAAGGTAAACAAAGTTAGTCATTTGTCATCTAAATGAAAAAGCCTATTGGCGTTGATACTGAAAGATTGGGCGGTCAATATGATTGAAAGTGAGTTTATACAGAAAGTAATATAAAATGAGAAATAAAATAAAGTAAAATAAGAAGTAATAATTTTCAGAGTGTTTATAGAGCTGAGTAATTAATGTAAGAAGTAAGAAAGCTGTCAATCGAAATTTGGGATTTTATGTGTTACCTCAAACTTCAATGATGAATACTCAAAAATTTGGTCCCCGTTATTGTTTATTGAGTAAAATATAAGCCATTGTTGACAACACTACCAATATTATAAAATCTAGTCATTCAAAGACAAAAATAAATTAAAAAAATGCCAGTGAACACACCGTTTTCCGGTTACGAAAACAAAAATATGATGACGACTGCTATTTATATCATGTCATGTATTATTCAATATGTACATATGCCTAACAACTTGTCAAGTAAAATAAAATAAAAGATAAAAGTTAACCATCTTTTATTTTATATTACTTCTTATTTTATTTTATTTCTGTATAAACCTGTTATGGATATCGTGTAGTTTTAACTTTTTAAATTACTTTATTTTATTTCTTATTTTATTTTACCTGCTGTATAAACTCACTCTAAGAAAGACGGGACCGAATTTAAAGAAGCAACGGTGAAGACAATATGGAAGGTTTCGTGCAAACTTTTGCAAGAAAAGTACTATAATGACTATAATATTATGATTGACCCGTTTAACAATATTTATACCAGCCCGAGATGCCCGCGATGCAATCAGGAAGAAACTACAAGCAGATCCCTGTAAACGTAAGTCCAGTTCAGTTTCGTTAAATTTGTCTGAAGTTAACAAAATAATATTGCTATGGGATGAAAATACTCCTGAAGGCGAGGAGGAGAGGCAGATGCTTGCTTGGTGGATTTATTTCAAATCTAGAAAAATAACGATGACTCTCCAACAAATCGCATTGAATACAATCCGGTGTTCAGTAAAACGTGCCAAGGTGGTTCTAAAACCTGTACAAGTAGTAAATGGTTGGTTTCCAATAGTGAAAGACAAAGCTGCCCTGTACGTCTTTTTCATAAACTGATATCAAAACGAGGCGACCACAACTGTTCTTAAAACCAAATCGACACTGGAAAAATGAAACTGACAAATGGTACGATAATGTACCTGTTGGAAGAAATACAATAAATGGATGGACTAAATCTGCTGTTAGTGAATTGGCAAAGAATGGTGTAGAAGAACAACAATTGCTGAAAATTACTGGTCATAGCAATCAAAATTCTATAAAACCATACTCGAATCTCGATCAAGAACACCACAACAAGATCATAAATATTATGCGTGGTAATAGATCTACTATAGTAGAGAACAGCAACGAATCTAATGTTAAGTTAAATTTTAATAATTGTACTTTCACTAACTGTACTTTTAATAAATAAATAAATAAATGTTTCATTGTGTTGAGTTATAAATTGTTTTGTCAAAAAAATGTCCGCCGAATACCCCTCGGACATTGACAAATGCCTCATAATTTTATGACAAATTTCTCAAGCTCGTTGCTTGGTAACAGCCATCAGCCTTCGGGCTGTTACCAAGGAACGAGCCTTCGATTGTCATAAAATTATCTCGTCTATTATCAATGTCCTAGGGATATTACTACTGATAATAGAAATAAGTTGAGAATGCCACCAGTTCATAACAGAAACGAAAAAGTAGATATGCTGTTAATTTATGGGAATGTCAGCAAAATGAGGTTGTTGCTCAACAGCTGTACTCGGAAAGATACCCCGAACGACAATGTCCGACTCGAAATTACTTCAAGCGTATTGAAGAGCAATTTAGAAGAGAGCCTGATAATGATGTTGGTAATGAACATAATATTGTTTCTGAAGTTATGGAGATAAATGTCCTCATAAGAGTGGGAATCTAAAAAACATCATCTCATAGGGAGATCGCTTCCGAGTTGGATACCAGTCGTGAAAGTGTCAGAAGAATTTTGAAAAAACATAAGTATCGACCTTATAAATATCAAATACATCAACATTTGTATAAGAAGGATGGAATATTGCAGGTGGGTAATACGCAATAATGTACAGCCAAATAATGAGTTTCTGAAAACAATTGTATTCTCCGAGGAGGCAAGATTCACCAATCTTGGTTTATTTTAAAAACAAAATACTCGATATTGGGCGCAAGATAATCAGCATTTATTTAGGCAGGGGAATTTTCAAGAACGTTTTGGGTTTAATGTATGGCTAGGAGTATTTGGACATCGAATAATTGCTTCCATAATATTTGATGGACCTTTGAATGGTGGTAATAATGATATATAATAATAAATATGCTTTATTGTCCGAAGAGTAAATCTTATTGACAAAGTAAATATTAATTTTCTGTATGTAGATGTATAAAAAACATAAAAAATATAAAGAACATGAGGTACGTGTGAATACAATAAAAATATATAACACAATTAAACACAAACAGTCCAATTTTAGAACCCATCTCAAAGTGTAGAAATATAATAATAAAATATCAAGATTTGAAAGAACTTGGATTTGGATTTGAATTTCGTAGGTGATTGTACATCTTGAGGCCGTTGTAAACAATTGAATCTTTAACGAGAGTAGATGTTGGTACAGGGAGTTTAAGATCAGCGGTCTGACGGGAGGAATAATTAGAAGTTGCTGGTGAATATTTTGATTTGTGTTTATTTATCAAGCAAACCGTTTCCGTTATAAAAATGGCATGTACTGTAAGGATTTTATATTCAACGAATAGGGGCCTGCAGGACTCGCGTCGTTTGACGTTGAAAATATATCTGATTGTTCTTTTTTGCAAAACGAAAACCGACTGTAAATGAGTTTTAGCACATACCCCCCAAAATGGAATTCCATAACGCAAGTGCGATTCTATCAGCGAGAAATAAGCGGTTTTCGCTGCAGAAGATCCCAATTCATTGGAGGTTACTCTTACTGCGTAACACCCTGACGAGAGTTTTTTTTGATCGCAACAATGTGGTCATCAAATTTAAGTTTGTATCTATTGATACCCTCAGAAATTTGGTGTAGGTTTTGTTCTCTATCGTGCAGTTATTTTTGGAGCTTAAGGTATGTCGTCGGTACTGCATCGGAAGGATATTAAATTGGTTTTTGAGATGTTGAAAGATAAGAGATTTGAATCACACCAATCTTTGAGTTTTTTTACATCTGAACTAATAGTTTCATGAAGCTCGTTTGTACATTTTCCGTGCTATAATATAGCCGTGTCATCCGCGAATAAGGTAAATTTTCATACAATATCTATAGTCGCTAAATCACATATATAGAGCAGAAAAAGTGTAGGTCCCAGTATTGATCCCTGTGGGACCCCGCTATTTATATTGGCCTTCGCCGAAGGTGTTGAGGATTTTACAATCTGACTTCTACCTGTCAAGACTATTTATGAGCAGTTCCATCGACGCCATAGTAGTTCAGGTTTTCGGAGCAGTATTTCATGATTTACTCAATCGACAAATCACAAAATACCGCTGCGGTTACTTCTCTATTATTAATATTGTGATAAACTTGGTATGAGAAAGAAAGTATGGCATCATGGGTGTTCTTTTTCGATTGGAATCCAAACTGTTCACAAGTAATTACATTGTGTAGTGACAAGAAGTCAGATAAACGAATTTTCACTAGTTTTTCTATAATTTTTGCTGGTGAAGGAATAAGGGCTATGGGACGAAAGTTCGATGGCTCTTCCAGATCACCCCCCTTGTGGAGCGGGATCAGACAACTGATGTTTTGAGGAAGGCCGGGAATGAGCCACAAAGAATGGTTTATTACTGATGCCAAGGAGGTCAGGGCAGTGTCAGGAAGATTTTCAAAAATGACCCGAGAAAACATACTTAGAATTACAAGTTAGACAAGCCTTTCGAAGTATAACGCCTCAACAATTCGAAATACCGCGAAACGAGTTCGAAAATGTTTGGATGTTGGTTGTGGACATTTCGAACAGCTATTAAAGGATTAATTTTTTTAAATTTTTTTTCGTTATTAATTAAATTGTGAGAGAATACCTGATTGTTATTCCTTTGATTACATTGCCATTTGAAACTAGGCTTCGAGCTTTAGTAGCTCTATCGGTGAGATGAAATATTGACCAGATCTCTCATTTCTATTATCAATCCGATCAATTCAATAATGTATTCAGTGACTAACTGACAATTACAGATTATCGAAACGTCGAAATGTGATTTGTGTTCCATAGCCACATTGATAAATTACTGTTATTGAACCGAGAAGATACTTAATTTTTTAACCGACGAAACCAAAAAAGAGGAGGTTCTCTATTCGACGCGTATATTTTTTTTATGTATGACCACGCATAACTTTTTACTGAGACGTACGATTCCGATATTTTTTTTTTCAGTGGATAGTGTGTACTTCGGAGTTGGTCCCATTCTAATTTAAAACATGAAATCCATCCCTAAGGGTAGCAAAATGAAGGATATTGATCACTCACCCTCTGAATTCTGGTCCGTTAACCGATTCTATCAGGCATAACTTTGTACTGGGTTCTTCGATTTGGATGATACTTTTTTTATTAGATAGGGTATACCTCATAGTTGATCATATTTGGATTTCGAATGGAATTATCCACCCTTACGGGTAGAAAAATAGGGGATAATTGATTTTTCACTTGTGAACATTGGTACACATATGTAGTTGACAATGATAGATCGCTAATGTCATTATTTTTGTTTTCCTACATCCGTCACAATCATTATATTTTATGAGAGGATGGAATGACTAACCAGAACAACAAAAATTATTTATTTTATATTAAAAGTAGATAATCATTTTATTTAACTGGTAATAATTGAAGTAAGGTGGGTAAGTAAGTATTTTGGAAGTAATAAAAAAACAAGTAGGTAGTAATTAGTAGATTTCAGCCACAAAAAATTTAAAAATAAAAACTTTCTAACAAAAAATCAAACCGACGAAATATGGAACTGAAAAGTAAAAAATAAAATAAACCTTCTTAGTCTCAATAACTAAGCTCCTAAATTAATGTAAGTAACTAATTTTGAGTCGGCGCCAAACGAACAATCAACGAAGATCATTAGATTACTTCAAAACAATTATGAGAATGTCACCGCGCAACTCGATGCCATCATTTTTAACCGACGAAACCAAAAAGGAGGAGGTTCTCTATTCGACCCGTATATTTTTTTTTTCCATCATATTTTTTCATGTATGATCACGCATAACTTTTTACTGAGCCGTCCGATTCCGAAAATTCATTTTTCAGTGGATAGGGTGTACTTCGAATTTGGTCCCATTTGAATTTAAAAGATGAAATCCACCCCTAAGGGTAGCGAAATGAAGGATATTGATCACTCACCCTCTGAATTCTGGTCCGTTAACCGATTCTATCAGGCATAACGTTGTACTGGGTTCTTCGATTTGGATGATTCTTTTTTTAATAGATAGGGTATACCTTATATTTGGATTTCGGAATGAATTAGCCACCCTTACGGGTAGAAAAATGGGGGATAATTGATTTTTCACTAGTGAACATTGGCACACACATACGTAGTTGACAATGACAGATCGCTACTGACATTATTCTTGTTCCGTCAAAATCAGTATATTTTATGAGAGGATGGAATGATATACAAAGTAATGAAATAAACTAACCAGAACAACGAAACTAATTTATATTACAACAAATAGTAAAAGTAGATAATCATATTATTTAACTGGTAATAGTTGAAGTAAGGTGGGTAAGTAAGTATTTTGGAAGTAATCAAAAAACAAGTAGGTAGTAATTGGTAGATTTTAGCCACAAAATTGAAAATAAAACTTTTAACAAAATTAAACCGACGAAATACGGAACTGAAAGTAAAATATAAAACTTTTTAACAAAATCAAACCGACAAAATCACTGAAAGCAAAATAAAATAAACCTTCTTAGTCTAAATGATAATTGAGCTCCTAAACTAATGTAAGTAACTGATTTTGAGTCGGCGCCAAACAAACTAGCAATTGAATTAGGTGAAGCGTAAAATGATGGCAGCGAGATGCACGGCTGCGTTTTGATGACTTCTTTCATAGATAATGATCTTCGATAATTGTTTGTTTGGCGCCGACTCAAAATCAGTTACTTACATTAGTTTAGGAGCTCAATTATCATTTAGACTAAGGAGGTTTATTTTATTTTTTGCTTTTCAGTTGATTTTTTCGTCGGTTTAATTTTTTGTTAAAAAGTTTTTATTTTTTACTTTCAGTTCCGTATTTCGTCGGTTTAATTTTTTGTTAAAAAGTTTTTATACGCCTTACCTAATTCATTTGCTTGTTTGTTTGGTGCCGACTCAAAATTAGTTACTTAGTTTAGGAGCCTAGTTATTGAGACTAAGAAGGTTTATTTTATTTTTTACTTTTCAGTTCCGTATTTCGTCGGCTTAATTTTTTGTTGAAACGTTTTTTTCAGCTACATTATTGTGTTCGTATTGGTTGTACACAAAAAGAGTTAATATGGATGGATATACCCCATCGATGGTACTTTCGAATGACGTCAGAGTACCATTATGGTGCCATTTGAAAAAATGGGGTTTCGAGTAATTTTAGGGAGTTCATGGCTCTCGGAAGATAAAATGGGTGATCTGACAAATGAAATATCAATAAGGTATCATTGGATTAGATTATTACAAAAATTTCAAAAATGTGATGATATACCCTGTATATCCCATTTGAAAATCGAAAGTTGATGACATTTCCGGAAAAACCAGACGTTATTTTTTTTCCAAATATATCGAAGAGTGCCGTCTAGTGAGCATATTCAATGTTTCAAATTTCATAAATATAGCTAGAGAAACAAAATAGAAAAGGGAGTCTACCATGGGTCTGTGTAATATGTAATAACATTTTTGCCTGTTTTGGCCATAATATAGCTTGATTTGAAATTTATTTACACGGAAAACAAAGGTAATCAGCATGCTGAAGTCTCTTCAAATCAATAAACATAAATATTCAGACAATTTGTTAAATAGTAAATTGGATCTCAATGAATCCCCATTGTTGAATCTATTCCATACCCAATTTTTATCAGTATTCTTGATAAAGCTACCATAGCTAAACATATCGAATACATTTTAAAAATATAGTGAAATTGAACAAATTGCGTTTCATTCTTTATGCCTTAACCGAAAATTCATTACGAATGATTGTTACACAGACTATACATTGAAGGATCCTTCCGTTATCTGTCTCTGTTGCACCATTCTCTGTAGATAAATGTTAAGTTGGTGAAATTCAGGGAATTCTTAAAAGAAATGAACTCCTTAATAGCTCATTTGTTTCTTGGCCATCATCAACAATTTGGGCAAAGCCACAAATTTATTATAATTAATTAATATTTTTAAGTAGTACACCCATTTTACTTTCGGATTCGATGTTATTTATTATTTTCAGTCACGTGCAACCACTACAGAGCCTCTCAATATTTTGTGGAAGCAATTAATAATCCCAAGGCAATGTTGGCGAAAAGGTGTACCATAAGAAGCGAAATGTGCGAAGAAGACGTACAAGTGAACTTGGGGAATTTGACGACCACGGAAAAGGGAAATTTCTTTTTCGAGACGAATGATGTACCATATTCCAAGAATGACGTTAGTGAGAGAAAGTCTTTAGTGAGAAGAGTGTTATCACAGCTACGTCCAATACTCAATGTAATTCAGGGAATCACCTCAATATTTCTTTAATGCATCTGAACACTCAATGCGTACGGAACAAAAATTTACCATTGCACAGTGGTCCCCATGACGAAAAAAAATGAACTAATAATTTGTTTTTGCTCAATCGCCTTTTTGGGTGAAAAAACTCATGAAAAAATATGAAAAAAAAAGTCACAAAGGGGTAGTTTTTAGGAAGGGGTGGTTGAAAAAAACAGTTTTGAGTCTTTTTTTTCGTAGAATTGCTCTGAAGGCTGACGAGAATCATGGTTGAAATAAAAAATTAAACTTGTCACAAAGGGGTGGTTTTTAAGGGTGATTGGACAAAAAACCCAAATTAAAGCCTCTTTTTTCGCGGAATTGCTTTCAAGGCTGAAGAGAATCATGGGAAAAATATTTAAAGAATCTTGTCAAAAAGGGGTGGTATTTAGAAGGGGTGGTTGAACAATAAAATCATATTTAAGCCTTCTTTTTGCTGAATTATTTTAAAAGTTCACGAGAACCATAGGAAAATTTGTCGCAAAGGGGTTGGTTTCAAAAGGGCTATCTTTGGTCTTAGATCAAATGTTTTAAATAATCACAATCAGTACAAAAATCTTTTCAAAACATTGTTTATAATATAGACAGTCACATTCTAGCAAAAAAGTCGATTTTTTTACAAAATATTGAGGTGTTAATTCATTGTGGGTCAAAATATATTTGATGCGTTTTTGATACTCTTGCAGAGGCTCACAATTGATTGAATACAAAAAAAAATTGATATGTTTTTATAGAGTCTTCAGGCTATCCATTAGATATTTTTTTGGAGCGGAGAGTCGTGGGTCATTTTTTGTAAGTCTAATGAAAGTTGAAAATGTACGCACGTTCATCCTAATAACAGCACAGAAAATAACTATTCATAACTGAGTAAATAATCTACCAATTTACCTTATCAAACATGAAATAAAAACTACATACCTTGATTGACTTTTCACCTGAGTGAAAGAGATTATTCACAAGATGTTATTTCTGGAGCTAATCGAAATCGGAAGAAAAAGTACACGTATGACTCCGAGAAACGTACACGATATTATGATCGTCTTTGAGGGGCTGTAGAGCGCAAATGTTTCGCAATATTTACCCACAATTCTGAGAAAAGGTTATCTGGTCTTTTGTTGACCCTCTCACAAAGTTGGGAGAACCGCCAAAATCGAATTAGTTCCTCTTTTTCGTTATTTTGGACCACTGTGCATTGGCTAATTTTGCGAACATCTTTGTCAATCCAAGTGTGTTGTGTTTTGCCATGTATGATGTTACCAATTTTCTGCAAGTCAAACCACATTTACGTAGACATTTATTTGAATGAACATTTCGAGGGCAAAGAAGTTAGCGACATACAGAAGTTATCACAAGAGTTCCCCTGTGAAATTGCTGCAATATTTATTTGAAAAAATATATAATAATATCATCGTCTTTATTATTTAATGGAATAAAAATATAACATAACTGATATATTCAAGCTATCACGAAATAAACGGCAAAGTTCATTGTCTGCAATGCTATGCATCACGGAAAATGTTCTTCCACTTAACCCTGGGAGAAGAAAAAACAATCCTTGTTGTACATAGTTATTGTTTATAATTTGAATACGAACAAACTCTTCACATAAAGAATGCAGTTTACTTATTCTAGACCAGATATCACTATTTTTGTTTCATTTCAGTCGGGCAAATATATATGAGCCGAAGGCGAATGCGACAATCAGTCAAAAAAGGCCTTTAAACACGAATTGTATACAATATTTTTTCTTCTACCGTACATATTGTCCACTGAGATTAGAAATACAAAAGTAACTTCTCGCACTAGTGTGTAAAGTAATAAATGTACATTTCACGAACATAAAATTATTTGAGTGTACAACATATTTAAATCTTACAAGACAAAATAACAATAACAAATGGAACAATGCTCTATAAATTAAGTTTTTAGTTGTTAGAAATATTAATATTGAAAGTGCAACTACCAGTACAGAGTTTGAAAAATATTGTGACATTACTTCTGTAACTCTAGTTTGAGTATCGAGTGGTTCCACAAATTCTCTATTAGAGTCGTCAACAGTAGCTGTACCTTCTAGAAATCCAAATTTCATTAGAACAGCAGATGGTTTCCATCCTGCATGTTTTTTTATTGTTAGAAGGTCTCCTCCAGAGTTTGCTAGCATAGTGGCTGAATACATCCTAAAGCAGTGTCCTGTAAAAGCTGTTGGATTAGGCCAGTTTAGATAAATAGATAAGACATGGCATTTTACCAAATGTATTTATCCCTACAGGCTGTTTAGAACATTTGCCATTTTTTTTATTTTTTTATTTAAAGATAAGCGCATCAACCGCTAGGGTTATCAGCGCTACGTTTAATTTACATTTCATTATAGGTATAGTCATATAGATTGTAACATATTGATTCTTGTTAAAAAGGACATGAGGTTCCTAACATTTCAAATTTCACTAAGAGTTTCGGGTAGTTCTCTTGGTATTTGAAGTTTTGTTCTTGCTTCTTGGAACTTGGGGCAGATTTGAAGTACATGTTTTACAGTTACACATATCACAAATTGTTTGGTTCTCATGTGCTAGAAGGTAGTCATGTGAAAACTGTATAGGTATGGGCTATATGGAAGATAAATGATCAATTGAAGAATTATTAGGAATTAACATCGTAAAAATGCGTTCCGTTCCAAATTGGTTTCTGGTAATTGAATAATATACACTGTTTGTTTATCTTCCACATCGTTAATTGTCATTTCACATGATTCTTCCCGGCGACAAGCCCTCGAAATCCCAATTATAAAAGCAACCTGAAAGATAACATATTGCAATGTTACAAATAGCTAAACTAAAGAGAAAAACATTAGGAAATGTCTGACGTTTTGCATGTAAAATTGTAGAGCAAACGCAAATGGTTTTATATTATTTTGAAAAATATGACGTTTTACGTATGGTGTGTTGCCTAACTAAGCCTTTGAGGATCGGCGACTGATTTAGTTAGGCAACACACCATACGAACACCATACATTTCAACAGAGTTTCTAAACTGAGTTACGATCTAACTCGTCGCATAACTTTACAAAATATTTAGATTTTATACCATATACTCAAGCGTTTACCTACTTTGATCATTAAAAACTGGGAATCTGAAGCTTTCAATAGAAAATTTTAGATTTTTTGTTTTATATCCTTTGGTTTTTTGTTTGATAAACGCTTTTAATGAGTTCGAAATAGCAACGTTGTTTTTATATTTGGAGGTGCTCTTCAACATAGAATATATCGACCATAGCGTGGAAGGTTTGCAAGACTTTAATTTCTCAGAGAAATAGTCCAAAATGAGTATTTTGTTACTTTATTTTTCCTACACCATGAATATATTGTATTTTTGCTCATAAATATGTGCAGATTCTTCTGGTAATTAATTTTCAGTGGCCTGTTTAGGATGCTTGGAGAAGTATTGTCAAATTCGTCAGATGAATTTGAATCCATATCGGTTATGAGATAAAAACAGATAAACTGCAATAAAATTTGAATTTAAAATTATTTAGTATACAAATATTAATATCAAAAACTTACCTTGTAAAATATAACCCAGCTGTGCATCATACCCTCTTTGCAGACGATATACCAATTGCCTGTAATAGTAGTCTTCGGGGCAGGCGCTGTCACGAGCCTTGCTGGATATTCTAGTATAATTTTGAGCCATTTGTTATATGTTTTTTCAGGAGTTAGATAGCAATGAAAACATGAAAAGCAAGCTACATTTTTGATATATAATTTACTCACAGAAGTCAAAGAAAGCGGTTCAAAATTTGTAATAAAAAGTAATAAATCAGTACGTTGGATAGATATACGCCGATTTATTTAACCCCGCTGCAATTGTAACGAAAAGTAAATAAGTCCTATGAGTATAAATTGAAAAGTCCGTTGAAATAATGTCTGTAAGAAGGAGCGGAAGGAAGAATAGAGGTATACCTCCTGAAAGTTATGGAGAAGAAAAGGAAAATGGTGATCTACCGGAAAATGGGATAGAAACAACCCTTTCATCCACAAGTGAAAGACTCTGCAACGAATCAATCGATGGAATCGCAATTGTCGATGTTCATGTTCCAATGAATAGTCCGAAATCATATGAAGAGAGAATAAAAACCGGAACTACAGAAGTTTCTTAAAAAATGTCAAGAAATAATACCATGAGAAGACGTCAACTTGCAATCGATCTGGAAGCCGTAAAACGTATAATAGAATTGGAAAGAAGTTTGATTTTGAAAAAAGCGCAACTGAAGGAGATGAAATTGGAAGAGGAATATGGTGGTCGAACTGAAAGTTCCAAAAATGACAACTCAAACCGAAAAAGGGAAGATATACAAAAATGGACTACTTTGGCCAATGGCAGTAACAGTCCATAGGAGTCACGAAAAGCGCTACGGAGTGCTTTTTACATGTCTTAGTACCAGGGCAGTACACTTGGAGCTGGCCGGTTCTCTAACGACCGACTCCGCAATTTTAGCCATTATAAGAATGTTTGGAAGGAGAGGATGTCCGCAACGCATCCATTCTGACAATGGCTCCAATCTGAGGGGTGCAGCGAGAGAAATGAAAGATGCTTTGTTTCAGATAGACCAGAAAAAAATGGCGGGAGAGATGACTACAAAAGGCATCGAATGGATTTTCCAAAGTCCTCTGGCTCCTCATATGGGGGGGATGTTGGGAAAGGCTGGTGAAATCCGTTAAAACAGCCCTTCGTGTTACACTCAAAGAACAGTCTCTCACAGGAGAAGTTCTATTAACTTTACTTATTGAAGCTGAAAATATTGTCAATAGCAGACCATTAGTTCATGTTTCTTTAGATCCCGCCGACGAAGAAGCCCTTACTCCGAACCATTTTCTGATAGGTTTGTCTAGTGCCGCACCAGTTCCTTGTATGATGTCAGAAAAGGATATGGTTACCAGAAAACAGTGGGGAATCGCCCAAGGCTTAGCTGATAAATTTTTGAGGAGTTGGATCAAAGAATATCTTCCAACGTTAGTGAATCGAACGGAATGGTACGACAAACAGTCCCGTGATCTTCAAGTAGGTGATGTAGTCATAATCGTCGATGTAGACCTACCAAGAAAGTGTTGGCTAAAAGGCGTGATCTCAGTAGTTTTTCCTGGCGCCGACAGAAACGTGAGGACAGTAGACGTCGAGATGAAAATGGGAGACCTGTAGCAAAAATATGCCTCCTTGATATTATCGTGGATTGGGGTTTGTTCACGACTAACTTGGTAAATTCTGACCCTTTAATGATTGAAAACACTTTGTAAAAAAATAAAGAAAACTATTTATTGAAAGGACTACAAGAATTAAAAGAATTATACATGAAAAATGAAAAAATGAATCCCTTCTAGTACCTAGTTATGAATTCCGAATGTATAGAGCAGATATTTTTTTACTTACAGATATAACTGTGGACCAATTCCAAAAACCATAATCATCAAATTGATAATAGGACTTCTTAACCTTTCAAGTCTCTGAGTGCCCCCATTTCCCAATCTAGCTTTGGGCACGGCAAAAACCCAACGTCGACTCCCTGATCAAACCATCAGTGGTCACTTTTAAAACTCTTGTTTATGTTTGGCACTAATTCGTGTTTTGCAGAATAACAACATTGTGTCCCACTTGAAAATCATACTGATTGTTTCACTCTACGGGGTGTTCGATACATTTTTGACAATATCAAGAAAGAGTAATGGGGATCCCATTACGAAGGGGGAGAATGTTGGATATTCTAGTATAATTTTGAGCCACTTGATATATGTTTTTTATGAGTTTGGATAGCAATGAAAACAAAAAAGGCAGGCTAAATTTTTGATATATAATTTACTGACAAGTCAAAGAAAGGAGTTCAAAAGTTGTGATAAAGAGTAATAAATCAGTACGTTGGAAAGATATACGCTGATTTATTTAATCCCGTTGCGATTGTAACAAGAAGTAAATAATAGGCCTAGTCATGGTTCACGGCAGATAAATTATATCTCAACGCTACAAAAACTTAAACAATATTTTTAACGTATTGTTCCTGAGATGAAAAACCCGGCAAATGTTAAGTTTCTAGGGGTTCACCTGGAATAGGTCAAGAATATGAGATCATCCAGTATCTTCACGAAATTTTCACAGGTGCTTCAAAACGGGCCCCCGAAGATCCATAAAGAGAGGTTATGGGATATCACTTTTGGAAATTGAAAACATATAAAAAATTTCTTTTTACACCGAAATAGTAACTGCACATTCATTCAACGTTTTAGTAATATTAAACACACTTAATTTTCGATAAAGTAATGAAAAAACTCCGATTACTTTTCATATAATTCAACAGAAGAAATGTCAAAAATCAAACGATGGTGATTATGTTATGTTTATTCAAATCTCGTGGATTTTGAAGTTTAGTGATATGCGACGTTTCCTATGTCTCCAAGGGGAAATTAAAGTACAGAAATTCAACGCGACATACATATTTGAGCATATACATTATAACTATTACAGCATGAAAAGACGATCTGAAAGTTCTGATGGATATATGTATCAATAGAAGTTTATAATGCAAATAATATATCACCACGCTTCTTGGGAGTGTCTAATAGCTTCTGAAAATTAAGCATGAATTTGATGTGCCGCATTTAGGAAGTTACCAAACATATTAAAATGATGTGACTTCAGATTATTTTGTTTTAGGTAATTGTAAACCGCACTAAGAAACGCATTTGGCTTGGATGCCAGACATACGAAAAAA
Organism: Gonioctena quinquepunctata; assembly: GCA_018342105.1. NCBI lineage: Eukaryota > Metazoa > Arthropoda > Insecta > Coleoptera > Chrysomelidae > Gonioctena > Gonioctena quinquepunctata. Next base: position 324,301 of record JAFIRS010001365.1, on the reverse strand, counting down.
CATCCAATTAATTTCTTACGTAAAAAGTAGGAACACAACCTAACCTAACTTGGCTAACCTTGTTACCCAAGTTGAATGCAAGCTAATCAACCTTACAAGGCGACGCTTCGCTCCGCTCGCGAACATTCCGATCCAACTAATTTCTTACGTAAAAAGAAGGAATACAATCTTACCTAACTTGGCTAACCTTTTACCCAAGTTGAATGCAAGCTTATCAACCTTAAAAGCGACGCTTCGCTCCGCTCGCGAACATTTCTATCCAATCATTTTCTTACGTAAAAAGAAGGAACACAACCTAACCTACTTGCTAACCTTGTTACCAATTGAAGCACTAATCAACCTAAAGCGACCCTCGCTCCAACCAATTAGTTATTTAGATAGAAGGAACACAACCTAACCTAACTTGGCTAACATTGCTATACAAGTAACATTAAGAAAAACTTTATTCAGAATTAAAAAATACAAAAGCAAAGTTTTAAATATAAAATAATATCAAGATGAAAATCTTGATTGAAGCAAATACAAGTTGATTGAAAGCAAATTAACCTTACGAAGCGACGCTTCGTTGCGCTCGTAATCATGTCATTGGCAGTATGAATTCTTTAGAAAAATATTGGTGGCCCTGTAAAGGGCCTTTTTTTTCGAAGTAAAGTGATTCAATAATCTTCCAATTCACTCTGTTCATCTTCATATGGATGAAATTGTCGGCCCGTTTTCGGGGATCGTATATAACCTCCCAGCTAATTTCAAAAACTCTTCAGTTATGAAAAAATTTAATGTACATTTTATTGTCTAAATCAAGAATATTTTGCGAAAAAAAATTATTGAGCGAACGAATACGCAAATATGCTGCTAACGAACAGAAGGATAAGTTGGAACCCACTACACATTTCTAATATTGAAGAAGCGACACTTTTTTTTACCTTTAGAAGGCCATGATTTCCAAATTATAATTTTCGCGCTTAAATTTCGATTGCTTAATTGTTTTTATCGAGTTTTGAAGCACCTGTGATAATTTTGGGATTATTTCGTGAAAATTTCGTGAAAATTTTGCGAAAATCCGGATTGGCCCAATTCACTTGAATAGTTGGCAACGTTGGCGACATAAAACGCCAAGATCAAAGCACAATGCCACTAGCAATATTTGATTTTTGATATTTCAGGTGAAAAATTAAATGAAATGTAATGGTAGTTTTTTCACGACTTTATCGAACATTCAGTGATTTTAATATTACTTGAACGTTAATATTTTAGTGTAGAAAGCTATTCTTTAAATCAGTTTGCAGTTTCCAAAAGTGATATTCCATAATCTCTCTTTATGGACCTTCGGGGGCCCATATCTCCTAAAACTATCTTTTCCGCGCTTAATTTTTTATTGCTATACTGTTTTTATCGTCTTCTGAAGCGCCTGTGGAAATTTCGTGAAGATACTGGGTGATCTCATTTTCTTGACCTTTACCGTTCACCTGGATCCAGAACTTAGGTGGAACGAAAATTTGTTTCGCGGCCCTGGTACGTAAGTAACTCATAGCCAGAAGCATATTTATGTTTGGGATTTGAATTTTTATTTATTAGAACCTAATTCAACAACAGAACGAACAGTATATAGAAGATAGCAAACTGAGGAAGGGTATAGATACACTTCACACCCCGGGGTCGTTCAGGGTCAGGGTGACTAACTAACACAAGGCTGGTGGACAACGGAAAGGAGGATAGTGAAGGAGTCAGTGTTGTGCTGGCCTCCGTTGCCAGGTGTACTAAAAATGACTTGGTTGGCTACTAAATTGGAAGCTTCAATACTAAATTCCTTCTATACCGACGAAACGCGGGAAATTCGAATGAAAGTTATATGACTTGTTCTAAAATTCAACTGTATATCTGGGAGGGAAGAAAAGGCGGGAAATTCAAAAAGCTGATATAATTTTTTTTAATGAATATACAAACACATGGAATTTTCCAAAACAAAAATATCACCAATGAAAAAAAGAAATAAATAACTAACATTCTTAAAAAATAAAAAAACATTTTTGAAAAAAAAATAACACTCTTGAAAAATAAATAACATCCTTGAATAATAAATAACAAAAAATAATGACAAACTTAAAATATATCTTCTTCTAAAACTTCTGTAGAAGTTACACGTTTATTGGAATAAGTCATAATATTCGCTGGTGGTTGCAAAGTGAGACATTTTTTGTTTTCAATTCTCAACATACCTTTAGCTTGTAGAATTGATTGGCAAGTTTTTATCAAAAGTCTATTCCTCACTCTAGTTTTAACTAAATTTAGTTGGGAAAAAATTCTTTCTGCTGCAGCTGACGAATGTGGAAGGCACATAATGATTTTTGAGAGTTTAAATACATTTTCGAAAATATCCTCATTCATACTATTCTTTAAGCTGGAAACATTATACCAAAATTCTGTTATGTCGTCATCACAACACTTTTTCAATTCATTAGTCTCACTTAGCAGCCGATACTCAAAGTCTAGTTTCTCAATATCTACGGAAATAAAATCACAGCCTCGTAAATGCTATCTACATTACCTGTCATAACAGTCTTGGGGTCGAAGTTCTGTGCAAATAGCAATACTTTATCATTGAAATCAAATCTTTTTTTTATTTGTCTTGCTAACTCTACATAATAGTCTAGAACTCTAATCCTAAAATTCTTCACTTCTGCTTTGTCTATATTCGTTTCATTAATAAAAACCTTTGCTTTGGCACCACAATACAGTTCCTCCAGAGGAAGGTAGTTATCTGGATTATTAACATTGATATTATTAATGTTGTTTTCATTTTTTTTCATGCAAGCAGATTTAATGAAAGATTTTAGGATTATTCTGTACAATCCAGTAACTCTATTCAACAAAACATGAATCTTTGTTTTTTCAGATTGAAACTCGATATTTAATTTATTAATTATATCCAATGCATAGGATAGGAAATAGAAATATAATTTATATATAGGGTTTTTCAAAGCGTTCAAAATAGCATGGGCTGATTGAATATTGTCTTCTAAAGTTGCTGCTGTGAAAAATAAATCTAATGAGGACCAATGTTCCAAAATTCGATTGATTACTAATTCATATGACAACCACCTTGTTTGACTAGGTCTTAAAATCACATTTGTTTTTTCCTCGAGGAAGATTTGGCAGTCTTTGAATTCAGAACAGCGTTTTGAGCTATTACTGAAATAATTATATACATCCCGACTGAATTGCTCAATACTTTTAGGGAACTTTTCACACGCGGCGGAAGAGCAAAGATGGAATGAATGACAAGTACAGCCAATGATGCCTATATTTGGGTTCACACTCTTGAATAAAGCTTTCATGCCATTTAAATGTCCCATCATCACCGAGCAATTATCAGCTCCAAAGCCAATAATATTCTCAAATGGTATGTCATTTTTCAACATAACATCTCTTATTGCACCAAATAAACATTCTGCAGTAGCTTTATCAACCTCTATTAGGTCTAAGAATCTATCAACTACTCGGCCATTCTTGTAATATCTAGCCACTAAAGCCAAGGACTTGGAGGTACTGATGTCTGTGGTTTCATCTATAATTAGAGAAAAATAATTATCCTTCAGGTCATTTGAAGTATCTTTCAAATTTGCTGGCCCTAATACTTCAACAGATAATTGGGTAGCTTTTTTCCTATTAATGCATAGTTTGCTAGCTATTTTGGAGTCAGGACACACAGATGATATAAGTTTTGGTAAATGGTAGTCCATTATCATAAATGGCAAATTGTGTTCTATTATGAACATTGTACATTTTAATTCAGCCTCTTTTACTCTTTGATCAATTCCTACTTCTTCTGGTTTGTACATATCTACCATGGACGGAGTAGACCTTGTAGCTTTCTCCTTTATCCTGTGAAAAACTGACTTTTCGTGCAATTTCAAATGTGTTATACTACCAATAATTCTTATATTACACACAATGCACTTAGTACTTGTACCAGTACCATATGGTTCGGCCCACTTGAATTTAGATTTCCAATCGGATCTGAACTTCTGTTTGTACGTCTTTTTTTTCTTACTAGTTTTACTCTCTTCAATATTCATATAATAAGATTCATCTTTACTGCTACCGGCCACAACTTCGATATTTTCTGTTTCAGGAACTGAATTTGCTTCATCATTATTACAAACGTCCTTGTCAACTCTCATCGAACTAGCATCACTTCCAACTTTTTTAATTAAAAACCTGTAGGGATAAATAGCATTTAGACGAAATTATGATAATTCATCATTCGATTAGTTACCTTTCCATTGCAGCAAACCAATCGACAACAATAAATAATAACGGCAAGGAACCAAACATAATTTTTGAATTAACTCAACCTGTCAGTCCTGTCACTTGCCAACAGATAAATACGTCAAAACGAACTGCAAAGAACGAATAGAGTAAGGAGTAAGGAAAACACAGAACACGGAACACAGAGCTGAGCGCAGAGCACAAAACAGAATTGCGTTTTGTTAAGCTTTGTGGTACTGTGGTTGTATGTCTACATTGTAAAGTCTCATTATTACCTCACATTCCAAGGAAATCACATATCTGACTGAAAGATAATGACAGATTGACGCATATTGGCATATTGGTTGAGAATACTAGATTTCCATTGAGAATACTAGGCTACTAAATGGAATCGAAAAGTACTAAATTTAGTAGTATTGGACTAAAAATCACAACCCTGGAAGGAGTGTGGACTAATAAACACAGTTGATGACATTAACCTACCCTACAGCTTTAGCTCTCAGAAATATTAAGAGTGTACCGATATTAAAAAGTTAAAACTATTATAATCAGAATTGAAAATTATTTTGAGTGAGGTATTTGATTTAAAGTCCAATTGAAAAAATATATCCCTCAGAAACTGAAAATATTTCTCTCCGAAGGTTGCTTCAGAACATTCTTTATTTTGAAGTTATTCTGGGTGACATTTTGAATAAAACACCTGGTATATTGATTCATTCAAATGCTTTCGAACATAGAGAAACGTTTTCAGCGTGATTTCCACTTATTTTATTCGTTTTACGGATACCATGTAGATGAATAGAACAAATTACTCAGCAATTAAAAAAAACACTTCAACGATGAACTGTTAGACCAGATATTGATCTGTAAATAAATAATTGTTATTACGTCAGATTAAAATATTCCAGTTTTGAAAGAGTTACCAAGACCTAGAATGACGAAGGTGTTAGCCTTGATATCGAAATCACTTGACTATAATAATGTTATATTTGGCAAATGAATCTCTTGGCAAAATCTCCTAGTAACAAAACACTGGTGAAATATGGCTAACGTGGCTGTGAAGATTATATTATCTAGTTTTGTTTTCATTTCTGGTGAGTCATTAATGTCTGCATGATTTTTTGAGAATCAACTCGTATTTCTTCGATAATGATAGCGGCCCAAAAAAGTTAAGTGCTTCCGGCTAGTAGGTAAACATCGAGATGGACTGAATGAAGTTACCTACAGTCATTAACGCCCATAAAATTGAAAATAGATTTAAATATATCGTTTGCTAATATTTGAGAGTCTACCTGGTATGGCTAGGAAATTAATTACAAGATAGTCAAAAAATATTCTTTATTTGGTATCACCGCATCACTATACTATTCCGACCCCGTATTGTTTATCCCCACACTAGGCCCCTTTGTCCCTTTCCACAATCTACTAAAATGTAAGTTTTTGTTGCATGTTCTCAGCTGTGCTAATATTCTCACTACGTGTATTGGAAACAAGGCAGATAGATAATTTTGTGTATTAACTTCTGCCTCTCTGATATTTCCAAGGAGATTCCCTTTTTCCATCTGATTCTGTCCTCATTTCGTATTACTTTGATGGAGGGTAGTAAAATTTCGTTTTACTCCATTTTTGTGATATCGATGCATCATATGTACTTCTCTCCTCGCCAACTCCCTAGTTCCACATTCTCAAGCGGGTTGCCATCGTTTCCTTTTCCCCTCTCTATTTGAGAGCGACAGCAGGACCAACAGCAAATCTAGAACTGAAGAGGTTGTCCCCATTGCACTGGGTAGGTAGCTTTTTGGTGACAGCTTCTTATATGATTCTGGTTCTGATAATCACCTTTACTTCAGTCATTTGGTGCCCAAAACGGGGGTACCTGTAAACTTTTCCGAGAGCTTTGAAAATTGGTATTGTTATTGGGAATTCCCTCCCTCTGGTGCCAATTTTTGAAACTATACATACGTACATTGTTTATTTTTCCAAACATTAATGTTTATATGATTTTAGCCATTCTATACCTAAAAGTTGTCCATCTCTTGTAATTGTTGTTATTTAATGAAATTCTTGTTTACCTGGTGAATGTTCTGTTGACTATTGTACGTCCTCGAGTGAAAAAATGAGTGATTCAAGTTCAAATCATTATTGTTGTGTACCTCAATGTGACTCTTGGCAAAACGATACCATTGTATTGGAATAAGTTTTCATCATTTTCCGTGAGAAAATGAACGTAACGTTCTGGTGCAGACTAAGGATTGAGCGAGTCTATAGACAGACGATGGACTCTTGAAGAAGAATACATTCCCCTTACAAAATCTTCCTATATCGTCTGTGGCCAAGAAAAAAAAGTGAAGAAGGTCCTTCAAAGAGAGTTGAGAGGAAAGAAAAGAGAGTTAAGAAGAGAAAAAGAGATATTATTCAACATGCCGAAAATTATTCATACAGTATGGAAAAAGAGTGACTATATAGGTTAAGGACACATTGTTTACTTTTCGAAACATTAATGTTTATATGATTTTAGCCATTGTACACTTAAAACTTGTCGAATCTCTTGTGATTGTTGACATTCAATTAAATTCTGGTTTACCTGGAATTTCTGTTGACTATTGTATGTCTTCGAGTGAAAAAATGAGTGATTCTAGTTCAAATCATTATTGTTGTGTACCTCAATGTGACTCTTGGGCAAAACGATCCCGTTGTACTGGAATAAGTTTTTATCATTTTCCGTGAGAAAATGAATGTAACATACTGGTGCAGACTAATCTAGGATTGAGTGAGTCTATAGACAGACGACGGGCTCTTGGGATCTTGAAGAAGAATACAGTTCCTTCCCAAAATGTTCCTGTATCGTGTGTGACCAAGAAAAAAAGTGAAAAAGAGAACCTTCAAAGAGAGTTGAGAAGAAAAAAAAGAGAGTTGAGAAGATAAAAAAGAGATATTAATCAACATACCGAAGATTATTCATACATTATGGAGAAAAATGACTATTTATGTATATCTAGGTGATAATTTTCACATTTTCACACCATCTTGTTTGTTTTAGATGAAATTAAAAAACCTTTTTTTGTTAGTTTTATTTTCAATTCGAACATTCACAAATAATAATGTGTGTAATATTTCTTCAAAATAATTCATAACAATAATTCCCGATGACTTCACTAAGCTGTCCAGAAACTTCGGAAACAAATTTTTTTGCAAGCAATTAGTAATAAACTTTGTCTCCTTCAAAGTGAGTTTTCGCAAATGATATTGTCTTAAGATTTGAAAACACCACTTCACTAGAGTCTATGGAAATATTTTAAGAAAAACTCCAACCACAAGTATATAACCTCTGTGAAAACAGACAAGCAATGTACGTATGTCTGGTTTGAATTCTCGCCACTCTGGCATCTAATTTCGAATTCCCAATAGATTTCGACGAGCTCTTTCCAAATTTTCACTTTGTCATCTCGTATCTTTGCCGCTCACGCCGCCATATTGAAAAAATGGTGCACAAAAATAGTTTTTAGACAATATCTCATTTCCCACTCATTTAACGATGAAAATAGCCATGTAATAAATTGAACAAAATAAAATTTCCTATAATTTATGTTCCCACGTTTTTTCTGTAAAATGAATAGTTTTGGCGTACGGTGGCCGCAAACCAACACACATCGACACTGAATCATCAGAACGAGTTTTGAATTGATGCGATACTTGATGGAAATTGGAGTAGATTTTGCGGCCCTCGAATTCATTTTACAAAAAAAAAGGAAGAACATAAATTGTAAGAAATTGTCTCTAGTTCAATTTATTACATAACTATTTTCATCGTATAATGAGTTGAAACGAGATATTATAAAAAAACTGTTTCTGGGCGGCATTTTTCCAATATGGCGCCGCGAGCGGCAAAGATACGAGGAAGCAACGAAATCTATAAAAAATACCAATTTTCAAAACTTTCGGAAAACTTTCCAGGTATAACTATCTACTACTCGACGCATCTGCATTAAGGCCACTATTGATTTTTTTAATGCTAGATTAATATGTGGTCCTCATATCAATTAAGAGTCCAGTATCATACCTTAGGTATTCAAGCACGTGTAGCAGCTCAAGAGGGTCATACAACTGACCTGTCACTATAGTCTAGTCAACATGTGCCTTTGAGGTCAAATTTTTTTATTCACCTCGGAAAATTATGATCGAGGTGTCATTCGATTCGTCATCGCATCTAGAAACTTTTTGAAAAATTTGGAGTGGCGCTTGCAAAAATTACAAAAGTTATAAACAATTTGGTAAAAAAAAGGGGTTTGGTTTTTTGCGAATATCTCAAAAAGTATTCGAAATTTTTGAAATTTGAAAAAAGATCCAGAAAAAGGAAGAAATTTCCTGAAAAAAAGTTCCAACTTGCGGAACTCTAGGACCAATATTTATAATTTTTCTAGAGGGTTGAAAATACGGCCGAAAACGGGAACTCTCGCTTGCGTAAGCTCCGCCCACTTCGGACCTTTAATAAAAAAATATTATTTAAACTCATTAAATATGAAAATTAAGAACTGAAAACATTCAGGCACGTACAGAATAGATCCATGAACAATAATCCGCCGATCAAAAATTTTGTTCGCGATTTTTCAATTAGTTATGCATTAATTAATTAACCATTTTTTGTAGCACGAAAATCAACATTGAAAGTGCGATAATTGTTAAACTATAAATCTGGGATGTTTTTCCTTCCATGGAGCTATTTTACAAAGGCTATAGATAGATTTCCGTTGGAAAAATTAAAAAATTGTTAATTTTCCCTTTGTTATTAACAATTTACTTGAGTTAAAAATTATCAACCTCGATTAAACATTGAAAAAAATTTTTAATATTGTATTGGTCCGTTTTTTTATGATAATAAGCTATAAAAATGATTTTTAATAATTTTTATCCCATATTGTTTAAAAAATTGTTATAAACAAATGCGTTGTTTATAAGAAAATCAAATTTTTTTTTGTTTTTTTTATGGAAATTATGATTTGAAAAAAAAATTGTTTCTTAAAAATTTTTCTTGAAAACGCATTTGTTCATTAACTATTCATTGATATTTAATATTATTCTTCTTACCACTTGTTACGAAAATTGGGGAACCATTTTTTTTTAAATTTTTTAATTTTTATTTTTATTTTTTTCAAATTTTAATTGTTTATGTAATAAACAATTTGTTATAAACAATTGAACTTTTTATTTATATTTTTTTTTGCTCTAAAAAATACAACAAAAACAGTCCACTATCAGTTTTTGGAAAAAAATTGATTTTTCGATTTTTTATTTAATTTTAAGTATTCTCGTATATTCAAACTTACCTTTCACGCCTGCTTTTCTTTATTTATTATTAATATTACTTATTGCAGATACAACAAATTCATCTAGACTTTTTTTTCTAAATTAGTTGCTCAACGAATTCATAACCAAACTAAAGCTCTAACTTTATTATTTATAACTAGCATTCAATAATTATCCAAAAATACTCGGTCATTGTTCTTAATTACATCTAGACAAATTGTGACATCAAAGATTTCGATAACAATGACTGAAATTTCTAACAATTAGTATGGAAATGAACTGAGTTTGTTCATGAATGGATGTTATTTATAACTCTTTATAATATTTAAGTGATTTTCCGAAAAGAAATGAACATTGATGAAGAAATTTATATTTTAATGTGAACAAAAAATCCCGAAAAATTTCGCCCAATACATTCTTATCAATATCTGCTAATTGCTTTATAAATTTTAAGGTTACAGCCTCAGCTAGGAGCTCAATTTGTTCATTAACTGATGCAGAATGAAGAAGATATAAGTAACTTTTGTCGTATCTGTTATAGTTAATGAGATATTTCGATATTAAAAATTGCTTTAGTTTGGTTATAAATTGGTTAGAGCTAATTTAAGAAAAAAATATTAATTTGTTGTATCAAAGTTATAAGTAATATTAATAATAAATAAAGAAAAGCAGGCGCGAAAGGCAAGTTTGAATATACGAGAATACTTAAAATTGAATAAAAAATCGAAAAATCAATTTTTTTTCAAAAACTGATACGGGCTGTATTTGTTGTTTTTTTAGAGTAAAAAAAATAAAATAAAAAATTCAATTGTTTATAACAAATTGTTTATTGCATAAACAATTAAAATTTGAAAAAAAAAAAAAAATTATAAAAAAAATATTTAAAAAAAATGGTTCCTTAATTTTCATAACAATTCGTAAAAAAAATAGTTAATTAACAAATGCGTTTCTAAGCAAAAAAAATTTTTTTTCAAAAAATTATTTTCTTTTCAAATTATAATTTTCATGAAAGAATATGTTAACAAAAACATTTTTTTGATTATCTTATAAACAACGCATTTGTGTTTAACAATTTTTTAAACAATATAGGATAAAAATTATTTAAAATCATTTTTGAGTAGCTTATGATCATAAGAAAACGGACCAATAGCAATATTATGAAAATAATATTTTTTTCAATGTTTAATCGAGGTTGATAATTTTTAACTTAAGTAAATTGTTAATAACAATGTGAAAATTAACAATTTCTTAATTTTCCTAACAAGAATCTATTCTATAGCCTTCGTAGAATAGTTCCATGGAAGGAAAAAATTCCCAGATTTATAGTTTAACAATTATCGCACTTTCAATGTTGATGTTCGTGCTACCAAAAATTGTTAATTAATTGATGGATAACTAATTGAAAAATCGCGATAAAAATTTTTGATTGGCGGATTATTGTTCATTGATCTATTCTGTAGGTCCCTGAATTTTATAAATTCTTAATTTTCATATTTAATAAGTTTAAATAATATTTTTTTATTAAAGATCCGAAGTGGGCGGAGCTTACAAAAGCGAGAGTTCCCGTTTTCGGCCGTATTTTCAACCCTCTAGAAAAATCATAAATATTGGTCCTAGAGTTCCGCAAAGTTGAACTTTTTTTTAGGAAATTTCTTCCTCTTTTTGGATCTTTTGTCACATTTCAAAAATTTTGAATACATTTTGAGATATTTGCAAAAAACCAAACCCCTTTATTTACTGAATTGTTTATAACTTTTGTAATTTTTGCAAGCGCCACTCGAAATTTTTCAAAAAGTTTCTAGATGCGATGACGAAGCGAATGACACCTCGATCATAATTTTCCAAGGCGAATAAAAAATGTTGACCTGAAAGGCACATGTTGACTAGGGTAAACCCGTAAACGCGTTGATGAAGAATACGTCGTCGGCCAATCTATCCATGATGAGATGCGGTAGATCGTTACGTTTTCCAGAATGTTCGTTCATCTTGATGGAAGATGAAGTTCATCTCAAATTGACTATATCATATCTAACATATTGAAATACCATGTCTGGGTTTTTCAGACCGCCTCAAGCAAATCATTTAATTTCCTTACTTTTATGCTGAACATCACACACACACATCATGTGCACAAAAAGATAGCACATCCTGAAACGATATCTGAATTTTAAATATCTACTCATCGGAGACAACCTAACATTGAATATAGTACCGGGTGTATCGATGATACTTTCTGCCTCTTCAATACAATGTCACTTCTTGAGGTCCAGCTTTCCACAATTCATGTGTTCTGTGATCAATTTGGGATCGACCCACTGGGGAAGGGGTGCAGATTGAGAAAAATGATTTTATTTTGAATTCATTTCTAATCACACTAGCACAAGAATAATTATTTCTCACGTAAGCACTAATAATGACCTTGTAGGTAGAGAGCGCTCTGTAATTGACAAATATTGCATGAAATCTATACATACAGTGCTTCTCAAAAGTCCCCTTCCCCCCTCTTATTTTTGGAGCTATTATACATAAACAAGTGAAATTTGGAAACTGAATATTAAAGGTTGTAAACTTCCCTACTAGTGATGATAGATGACGAAATCATCAAAGATGACGTCACAAGGCCATTGTGACCAATAATTTTAAATGGAACCCTACGGCAAGCGATACCTCTTTTAAAAGGTATCGAAAAAACCTATTCAATGATACTAATTTTGTTTGTGTTTATGGCAGTTTTGGCAACTCGCTTTTAAAAAACGCAAAGCTGTGATGAATTAAATGAGTTAATACTAAAATTCCAAATTCAAGCTCCGCCTCTAGATGTTGTCAAATAAGCTGACGTTTTTGTTAGTCTCCCTAATTCGACGTTTTTGTAATTGTCCAAGTTTTTGTAGATTTAATAATTTGTGTATTGTCGATCGAACGTTTAACTGTTTTAGCAGCTTTTGGTACTATTATTATTTTTGGACATTTCAATAATTTGTTAAACTGTTGTAAGCCGAACGTTTAAGTGCTTCAAGAAGCGAAATGGTACGTGCTTTAGGTGATAAAGTAGCAGCGATCCTAATTCTTGGTGAAACTGGACAAAATATTCATGCAGAAGAACGCATTTTCAATGAGAGGTTTCCCGATCGCCCCGTTTCGAGGACTTATTTAAGAGAGCTTCTTCGTAAGTTTGAAACAACGGGTAGTATTAATGATGCGAAACGATCTGGCAGACCACAAAATTCTGATGAGAAAAAATTGATATACTGGCAGAAGTAATAGTTAATCCTACTTCTTCAACAACTCACGTTGCATCTACCTGTGAAGTCAGTCGAAGTACAGTACACAGGGTGTTGAAAAAAAACAAATTTCATCCATACAAATTAAAAATGGTTCATCAACTCTCAGACGACGACCCAGACCGAAGACTAGAATTTTGTGAAAGTATGGAAACTAAAATTAACCAACAGCCAGACTATGTCAAAACAATTTGTTTTAGTGACGAAAGTACTTTCTATCTAAATGGAAATGTGAATACACAGAATGTGAGGTATTGGAGTGACGCAAATCCTCACCTGTTTCGTGAAACACATACCCAATTTCCCCAGAAGGTGAATGTTTGGGCAGGTATCCTCGGAAACCACATCGTTGGGCCTCTTTTTTGAATTACTAATTTAACTGGTGAGGTTTATCTGGAGCTGTTGCAAAACGCAATAGAACCGTTAATCCTTGAAATTTTGGAAGATAATCCAGATGAATTCGGCAATTTGGAAATAATATTCCAACAGGATGGTGCTCCTCCACACTATTACGGTGCAGTAAGACGGTATTTGGATGAGGAGTATCGCGGTAGATGGATTGGACGACGAGGTTCAACGGAATGGCCAGCTCGATCACCGGACCTCACACCTTTGGATTTTTTTCTGTGGGGGTACCTTAAATCAAAGGTTTACGCCACTGAACCTGACAATATTGACGTTTCAAAACAACGTATTGTTGCAGAATGTGAGGCTGTTTCCGCAGACACATTTGCAAGAGTTCGAGAAAAGTTTAAAAATAGGATATTCCACTGTCAGGAAGTAAATGGAGGTCACTTTGAGCAATTTCTTTAAGTAGATACTGATTCAAAATCTGTAATTAATATCATACTGAATGGAATTTAAATTTTAATGTTTACTAATGAGCCATTAAAACTGCCATAAACACAAACAAAATTAGTATCATTGAATAGGTTTTTTCGATACCTTTTAAAAGAGGTGTCGCTTGCCGTAGGGTTCCATTTAAAATTATTGGTCACAATGGCCTTGTGACGTCATCTTTGACGATTTCGTCATCTATCATCACTAGTAGGGAAGTTTTCAACCTTTAATATTCAGTTTCCGAATTTCACATGTTTATGTATAATCGTTCCAAAAATAAGAAGGGGGGAGGGGACTTTTGAGAAGCACTGTATACATACCTGGTGGTCCACTTACGACTATCCACCCTCAATAACTCCCAGAAAAAATATTTTACAAAAAATCGCCGAGACACGTCGATTTTTGTTTGGAGGGGGACACCATTTGACGAGAAGAAGATATGTTATACTTCAACCCCCTACTCCCCGGAGCAACCCCCTCTATAACTTTGATAGGGAATGAGGGTCGTATCATACATCATTGTGAAGGTAATTCAATTCTGATGCTAGCAGTGCAAAATTTTCTGAATTTGAGAAAGGCGTGCTCGAGATATTCGAGTTCAAATGGTACATTGGTGAATTGTGAGTAAATAAATTATACGAAATAGATTATCAAACAATTATTCACAAAATATGTTCAAAATGACTGCCATTAACTCCCAGACAGTAGTAGAGTCTATTTTCAAATGCCTTCTGCACCTTTGAAAGTGTTTCTCTGGTAATTGCCTGGCATTCAGTTATAATTCTTCTTTCCAAATCGTTCAGGTCAGTAGGTTGAGTTTTATAAATAACGGATTTCAAATGACCCCAAAGGAAAAAATCATTGGGTGCCAAGTCCGGCGAGCGTGCTGGCCATTCTATTGGACCTCGACGACCTATCCATTTGTTTGGAAAAGTTTGGCATAGCCATTCTCTCACCTGTAATAGGAAATGAGGTGGTGTTATATGTCAATAGATTTGGATTACCATCATCATCATGGTCCGTGTTAACAGCATCCAAAATAAGTGGTTCAATCAGATTCTGCAGTATATCCAAATAAACCGGACCATTTAAATCACCTTGGATAAATATTGGGCCAATTATTTTATTACCCAGAATCCCTGCTCACACATTCAACTTTTGAGGCCATTGTGTGTACTCTTCTCTAAGTAGGTGGGGGTTGTTCTGACTCCAATAGCGGGAGTTGTGTCTGTTCACTAACCCTTTCAAAAAAAAAGGAGCTCTCATCACTGAAGCAAATATGCTTGATGAATCCGTGGTTCCTCTGTATCATTCTTGTTACATTTTCGCAAAATTCAGATCGTCTGTCGTAGTCATCCTCATGCAGTTCATGGTGGAGATGCAACTTATACGGATGAAATTTGTGCAATTAGCCCCCTCATTATGGAAGGTCTCGATATGCCTGTCATGCTACTGAGTTGCCGTGTAGACAAAGTTGGGTCAACTGCAACTTGTCGTGAAACTTCCATTTGATTGATCTCGTTTGTAACAGACGCCATCCTATTCTTTTTTTTATTGGCAACTGATTCAGTCTCACGGAATTTCACCACAAGATCCAAGTTATATCTAGAATGATCGAAAAATACCAAAACCTTTTTCTATAACCATTTTTCCTAATACTCACTTGTGAGTTACGTTTCTGTTTTCGTGTCTCTCATTGAAGATCCGAGCTGTTGCTCGTGCACACTCATTTTGAGCAGCAAAAATAAAAATTATTTTAACTTTCTCGTCTTTTGTGTAAACCATCGCGATACAAGTAGAATTGTTGAAATACGTGGTCACCTTTCGATTCTACACTATCACCATTTCACAAAAAAATGGTTCTCGGAGATTAGTATTTCTTCTTTGACAATCATGTTGACAACGAAAAACTGAAACGTGTACTTGGTGAGCAAATAAAATGAGAAAATCGGTGGATAATTACGACTGAACTGTGCTACTGTCTGGGAGACAATAATGGAGATCATTTTGAACATTCGAACTCGAATATCTCGAGAACGCCTCTTTCAAATTCAGAAAATGTTGCACTGCTAGTATCAGAAATGAATCACCTTCACAATGATGTATGACACGACCCTCATTTCCTATTAAAATTATAGAGGGAGTTGCTCTGGGGAGTAGGGGGTTGAAGTATAACATATCTTCTTCTCGTCAAATGCCAAACAAAAATCGACTTGAAAAATCGAATTTAAACGGTTTTCTTCACATAAAGGATTCAATATAAAATTGAACCAGAGAAAGGTAGATCTCAGGTGAAAAACAACTACTTTCCTGGCAAATACCACGCAGAACGTTGAATGATATTCACCTGAAAATCCATGCATACTTCCATATAATATCAATGGACATTGAATGCAAATGTTTCTTTCTGATAAGCTCGATTATGTTTAATTTATGTCGTGTTCACCTAACAATCCGCATACCGGTTTCAGGCTTCTTGGCCCTCATCAGTACGGAGTAGTCAACCAGCCAAAGGTCCAAAGAACTCTGGCTGAAGTGAGACACAACGTAAACAAACCATCATCGATCTTGTAACATCTATAGGTACGCCGGAAAAGATAAACTTTAACTGGCGGTACCTAGTGACAGAAAGAAACACTCCGAAAATCTCCCACCTCGATAGGTTTCTAAATAAAAGATTCCTTCTCAGTAGGAGTGGCAAGCCCGTCTAGCATATAGTGAGAGATAAGTGCCATGTGAAGTGGAATGAATAGAAAAATCGAATTTAAACGGTTTTCTTCACATAAAGGTTTCAATATAAAATTTAACCAGAGAAAGGTAGATCTCAGGTGAAAAACAACTACTTTCCTGGCAAATACCACGCAGAACGTTGAATGATATTCACCTGAAAATCCATGCATACTTCCATATAATATCAATGGACATTGAATGCAAATGTTTCTTTCTGATAAGCTCGATTATGTTTAATTTATGTCGTGTTCACCTAACAATCCGCATACCGGTTTCAGGCTTCTTGGCCCTCATCAGTACGGAGTAGTCAACCAGCCAAAGGTCCAAAGAACTCTGGCTGAAGTGAGACACAACGTAAACAAACCATCATCGATCTTTTTTTTCACCTGAGATCCACCTTTCTCTGGTTCAATTTTATATTGAATCCTTTATGTGAAGAAAACCGTTTAAATTCGATTTTTCTATTCATTCCACTTCACATGGCACTTATCTCTCACTATATGCTAGACGGGCTTGCCACTCCTACTGAGAAGGAATCTTTTATTTAGAAACCTATCGAGGTGGGAGATTTTCGAGTGTTTCTTTCTTTCACTAGGTACCGCCATTTAAAGTTTATCTTTTCCGGCGTACCTATAGGTGTTACAAGATCGATGATGGTTTGTTTACGTTGTGTCTCACTTCAGCCAGAGTTCTTTGGACCTTTGGCTGGTTGACTACTCGGTACTGATGAGGGCCAAGAAGCCTGAAACCGGTATGCGGATTGTTAGGTGAACACGACATAAATTAAACATAATCGAGCTTATCAGAAAGAAACATTTGCATTCAATGTCCATTGATATATATTGAAGTATGCATGGATTTTCAGGTGAATATCATTCAACGTTCTGCGTATTTGCCAGAAAGTAGTTGTTTTCACCTGAGATCTACCTTCTCTGGTTCAATTTATATTGAATCCTTTATGTGAAGAAACCGTTTAAATTCGATTTTCTATTCATTCCACTTCACATGACACTTATCTCTCACTATATGCTAGACGGGCTTGCCACTCCTACTGAGAAGGAATCTTTTATTTAGAAACCTATCGAGGTGGGAGATTTTCGGAGTGTTTCTTTCTGTCACTAGGTACCGCCAGTTAAAGTTTATTTTTTCCGGCGTACCTATAGGTGTTACAAGATCGATGATGGTTTGTTTACGTTGTGTCTCACTTCAGCCAGAGTTCTTTGGACCTTTGGCTGGTTGACTACTCCGTACTGATGAGGGCCAAGAAGCCTGAAACCGGTATGCGGATTGTTAGGTGAACACGACATAAATTAAACATAATCGAGCTTATCAGAAAGAAACATTTGCATTCAATGTCCATTGATATTATATGGAAGTATGCATGGATTTTCAGGTGAATATCATTCAACGTTCTGCGTGGTATTTGCCAGGAAAGTAGTTGTTTTTCACCTGAGATCTACCTTTCTCTGGTTCAATTTTATATTGAATCCTTTATGTGAAGAAAACCGTTTAAATTCGATTTTTCTATTCATTCCACTTCACATGCAACTTATCTCTCAAAAATCGACTTGTTTCGGCGATTTTTTGTAAAATAATTTTTCTGGAACTTATTGAGGGTGGATAGTGGAAGTGGACCACTTGGTATAATTACATGTCCTGTCGACTTACTGACTGACGATCAATGCCAATACCAAACCGCTGGACCTAAAGAGCTAAATTTGTAACAGCGTCTTCCTAGGATGTAGAATATCATGAAAAATATTTTCATGATATTCCATCCCTGAAGGGGTGGAAAGGCGATGAGAAGAGGGGTGAAAAGGCGGTGAGAAGGGGGGTGAAAAGGCGGTGAGAAAAAGGGTAAACGTTCGTTTGGAAGTATTTTGAAGTAGTTACAGTCATGGAAATTAGTATTTGGGCTCTTCTTTTCAAATAAAAAAACACATATTTCAGGGTTTTTTGAAATTCAACCTTAAAGCGGATAAAATGGAGGTTGAAAGTTTGTATAGTAGTATCGTTAGTTTTCAAGTTAGGTCCATAAAAATTGGTATTTGAGGTCTATGTTACAAATGAAATGTTTCAGTGTTTTTGAAAATTCAACCCCTAAAGGATTGAAATGGGGAGTAAAAAATTGTATTGAGTTTCCGTTAGTTTTGAAGTTAGAGTCATGGAAATTGGTGATTGGGATAACGCGATAATGGGAAACGGAATAAGAAGAACGGGAAACTTAGCAACGGGATAACGGGAAGTAGGCAAAGCCACATGCATAAGCTAGGTGGAACTACACAAAGAAAAACATAGGAAATATAAAAAAATTATATAATACATAATACATAATATAATAATACATAATATAATAATACATAATACATAATAAAATCAAACAACTGGTTGTTTTGGGCAGAAATTAGAAACCATCCTAGTTCGACCCTTCCTGCAGGAACTCTCTATTGCCCTGAGCACCTCCTGTACGAGATCCTGCCGAAGACGACGAGCCTCTTTTTCTAGAACTTCTGTCGATCCTGCAATCAGGACTTTTGAGCGTCTAGGTCCGCCTCCCTGTGGCCACGACGCGAGGGCAAGCCCCATCTCCCCTCAAAAGAGTAGAAAGTGACCCTGTCTTTCTTTTGGGATAAAAATTCTGGGATCGTTGGTTTTTAAGAGAGTTTGGCTCCCCAGTCCAGCCTGCAGGTGCAGGTGGAAACTCATGTTGCCGATAATTGGCCTCAAAATTGAAAATACTCTTTTAAATGTATAGTTAGTTTATTGAATACATTCAAACCATTGGAAAATAAGTTATTCATGCATTGTCTCGAATCAGTTCTATCAATGTGACAGTTATTATTATAGCTGTTGTTATAGTGATGAACATATCTGTTTACATTAACGAAATCATTTAAACAAAATGGTTGAAAATCTTCGATAGCCTTAAAAAATAAGTTCAAAAACTGAAACCCGAGTACTTCCGGAGACTTCCGGAGTATTTGATTTTAGGCCCATGTACTCCTATTCCAGTTCCTTCTGCTGTTTTAGCCATCTGTGTACCATTTGATGATGTCTCTGTTCAGCTCCGAAATGGTGTTTTGGTCCCACTTACTTTTGCAGCTCAGCTTTGTAGTAAATGATTTAAATATACAGGGCTTTTCACGATGAGCGTTAATTAGACGTTTCTGGCAAACCAGACAATGGATGATTTTAGACGATGCGGCGTTGCCGCTTCTACTATAAAGTAGCGGCTACTTTGGCGTTGCCGCTTCTACTATAAAGTAGCGGCTACTTTGATTTTTCAAATAGAACACCCTGTATATAATATCATATTATGATTTCTTATCACTTTGTTAACAACTTCATGTACTATTTCCCTATACCTATCTGTTACGCTTTAGAAGATATAAATCAATTTCGATTTTTTTTTACCAAACATGTACTTTTATAAACGCTGATAATCTTGAACTCTCTGGTACTAAGATGATCAAATTCGAAATGGAGTGGAGTGATACCATGAGGATCTTCACTTCGAGTCATATTTTTATTTGACTCATATAAGGTCTTTAAAAAATGCAGATACTTTGTTCACATGAAAAAATGAGTGGAAGTCAATTTTTTCGAATGGAACACTCTGTATATTTCCACATTTTTGAGCTCTACATCCAATTTTAGATTGTCTTTGTTCAGATAATCCTATTTCGATTTCGAACCGTTTTCGAGATAAACTGTTTCGAACAGAAACTGACGTGGTTTCCTGTCACAGATAATACAATGAATATATAATTATTGAAATACTCTTCAACCATCAAATGAAACTTCTCTTCATACAATAGTTTTATTAACGCTGACCCACGAACTGAAAATAATTTCATGAATTAGTACGTTAATTCAATTGTCAGAGTATTTCAGAATATGTTCGAACACATCTCCACCTCTACTTAAACAAACATGTAATCTCTTCAAAAGATTTTCATGTGTAGCGCTTCTGGAGTTGAACTATTGAAAGCAGTTCTAACTCTCGATTTCATATCTTCCATTGTTGTTACTGGGTTGGAGTAAACAATATTTTTAATGGAACCCCACACAAAATAATCTAATGGATTGCCATCTGGTGTTCTAGGAGGCCAACGAAAAGGTCCATTATCACCAATCCATCTGTCTTCGAAGATTTCAGTTAAAGCTTCGCTTACTGAACGAGAATTATAGGGTGGAGCACCATCCATTTGGTACCAAACACGTTCTTTTCCTGGCCTATTATTCAAAATCATTTGAATTCCATTTCTCAGTAAATCTTCATATTTTGTTGCATTCAAATTATCATCAGAAAACTCGATATAAAAAATTATGGCACAAAATACATTAAATTGCCATCTTCCTTGAAAACCCCTTTGGCGAACGACATGGGGATTTTCTGGCGCCCAATAATGACTGTTGTGCCTATTGAAAACTTCATTTTTTGTAAACATGGCCTCATCTGTCCATATGATATTGTCAAGGAAATGTTCATCCTCTTCAGTCTTGACAAGTAACCATTCAAAGAATTCCACTCTACGAGGCAAATCAGTCTCTTTCAGATGTTGGACAAAGTAGAATTTATAGGGATGCCATTTGTGCTTATTAAGAATGCGATAAATTGTCACGTAGGGTATACCTATCTCCCTTTCAGCCTCGTGTAGAGAAGCATTTGGAAATGCATGAAAAAATCCCAAAACTGTTATGCCATTGCCATCATCATCCACTTCAGGCTTCCTACGAATGATTTTTGGACGAAAGGTTCCATTCAACCTACAGTTTTTCAGTAGTCGATTTATCACATTATTATTCTGCTTCGGAAGTTGTGGATATCTTTCATGAAATACTCGGCATGTTCTACTTGCAATTCTATTGCACTCACCATAAATTATTATTAAATTCAAGAAATCTTCATTACTGTAACCTAATCTTGACAGTTTTCTATTATAATTGGTATTACAATCAGACAAAACCACCAACGAAAGTTTGACGTTTCAAAATTGGATCATTCATTTTTCCAAAGCACACTATTAAAAAATATTAATTTGCAGTGTTGTACGGTAGAGACACTCAATACCTCAATGCATATAAATTGTAACTTTTTCTAAGGTTCATATCAATTTCGAATTGACTGATTTGAGACTGTTGAAAAACTAAATCGAAAAGAAATATTACGTAGTATAAAATAGATGTTGAATTTCAAAAATAAGTGATGAATACAATGAAACCACGTCATTTTCTGTTTGTAACAGTTTATCTCGAAAACGGTTCGAAATCGAAATAGGATTATCTGAACAAAATCAATCTAAAATTGGATGTAGAGCTCAAAAATGTGGAAATATACAGGGTGTTCCATTTGAAAACATTGACTTCCACTAATATTTTCATGTGAACAAAGTATCTGCATTTTTTAAAGACCGTGTATGAGGCAAATAAAAATATGACTCGAAGTGAAGATCCTCATGGTATCACTCCATTTCGAATTTGATCATCTCAGTACCAGAGAGTTCAAGATTATCAGCGTTTATAAAAGTACATGTTTGGTAAAAAAAAAAGAAATTAATTTATATTTTCTAAACGGTAACAGATAGGTATAGGGAAGTAGTACATGAAATTGTTGACAAAGTGATAAGAAATTATAATATATTATATACAGGGTGTTCTGTTTGAAAAATCAAAGTAGCCGCTACTTCATAGTAGAAGCGGCAACGCCGCATCGTCTGAAATTTTCAGGTTGATCCGTTGTCTGGTTTGCCAGAAACGTCTAATTAACGCTCATCGTGAAAAGCCCTGTATATGCATTTTAAATAAAGCGACTACATTTAAGTATCGTATGCATTCCAAAGTTTTGGAGTTTTCGCAACTGACATACTTTGTTCTGATTGAATAAAAGCAGTAGAGAAGCAAACTAATCAAAACTAATTTGGATAATGGATAATTGAAGCTTGTTCTTTGAGCATATGTGTTCAAACGATCAGAATCACTAGAAAAGAAAAAGAGCTTCTGATACTTTCTTAGTAATATACTTAGCTTGGTCATCTGATGTCAAAGAACTGTTGCTGATGATGCAAGGTATTTAATTTCGGGCACCATTTCGATATTTTTACCAATAATATTGATAGTATTCAATTCATTACCCAGATAACGCAACTCAAATCCAGATAATATGATCATTGCTTTCGATTTGTTGACAATAAGTTTCAGCTATTTATATTTTTCAATGAATTGTTTATGTTTGTGATTGCATTCTCAAAATTATCATCAGAATTGAACACCAAAGTATCATCAGCAAACAGATTCCAAGAATGTGACTATGATATGTCGTGTATGTAATTTAACTGAATGATGAATTGAAAGGGTCTCGAAGCACTTCCTTGGGGAACTCACATTTCATTTATGATTTTGTCAGACCTAATATTATTTGAAAAATAAACCTAATATTATTTATCTTGGTTTGTTGAAATGATTATTTGGTTGGATGACATCCCAACCAATTCAACATCTTGCCAGATATGACGTAATATCTAATTGAAAGATTCTTCGATTTATGCTTTTGAAAACTCTACCGAAATAAAAATATATAGCTTTAGTATACTCATTCATATCTAAGGCAAAGAGTAGAGGACAAGAGAAATCACTAACCCTATCCATGAATGAAATAGTGAAATTGTTTCAAAATCCTCCAAATGCTTTTGATTTCATTCATAAAATCAGTGTTGGGTGTAGATTGGGTGTAGCCAATTAGGAGTCAGGAAAGCCTGTCATGTGACATCAAGTGTCGGGGATCGTACACGAGGAAACGCTTCTGACCTTCGGGTGTTTTCGGATGAAAAAATGTAGGAAATATCCAAGTTTTCGAATGAGATGAAATATTAAGAGAATATGTTCTCATTTATATAGGCATGAAATTGAATCGATGAATTGACACAATTGAAATTTCAACATTTCATGATTTATAAATGATTGTTTTAGTCTTCAGAATGCGTCGAAGAGTTTCACTTATTGACGATGGATATATATGGACTCCATTTTTGTTGGGCAGGTTGGGTTAATTTATTTATATTGAATTATGAAATTCTTAAAAAGGACTGGATCACTGAATCTGCAATTGACGATCGAACCAAAAAGGTCTACATTAGATTGTAACTATTCAAAGTTCGGTTTCAGATAAGATACATTATTACATTTTTCATGGTTCTTGCTAAGTTCTTCATGACAAGGTACCTATTCTATGGATACTTCGCTAGGATTGACGAAAATGTGATGAAAACAGATTATAGTTGAGTGTAGTGATTTATATACTAGACGAATTAATGCATACACAAAAAATTCCATAAGGAGCTGTGTTTTTGGCACTATGACAGCGGCAAAACTTTGCCCTAAGTTTCCCAGGGACACAACGGAACATAACTTGTAATACGGTCTAATTCTAGTATGTCTAGCAGAGTTGCTAGGGATCTAAAATTCAATGAATAACTTCAATAAATAAATTCGCTTCCTGAAAAATCTATATTCTAGCCTGAAGGAAGTGAGCAATGCAGTGTTTTGAGATATATCTAAGGCTTTTGACTGTTACGTAAGCTTCATCTCTACAGCTTCAGAGGACGAAGCTTCAATTGGTTCGAGTCCTATCTGAGCGGAAGAACCCAAATTGTGAACACTGATAGTCTCTCAGCTTTTGGGCTAATTAAGAGATGTTCACTATTTTGGCAGACAACACGACTATCTTATCGCAAGAATTCAAATTATCTTCGTAGTAAAATGACTCGTATATGTATAAATTAATTTGTATCTTCTCTGAACTATCTTTGCCCATTGTGATAATTTTTTTCAACTTGTGATTGTTATTTATCTAGTAAGTAGCAAGTCAAATATTTTTATCATCACTTTTATATTTAATTTTGTAAAAAAAATTGCCCATGAGATGACAATCTTCAGACTATAAGTATATTTGATTTGGAGATGGAAAATTCTAAATATGGTGGATAATTTTTTCTAAAGAGCCATGGAACACTCTGTGATGTTTCGGAATTTACTAGCTAAAATCAAGACATCTTCATAGAATGAAAAGTTCACGCTTACTTGTGAAATTCATGTGTTTATTGAAAAGTTATAATTATACTAATAATAGTCATTAGCCTTAACGATCTTGAGAATGGGCCTTGTTCCTCCGACCAACTGCTTGGTTTAGATCCCACTCCTTCTCCGATTATCTCATGCGGGTGTTACTGAAAATTAAAAGAAAAGCTGATTAGATTGTTTTCTCTCCTTGCCTTTGTGACATCATCTATGTTACCTTCAAAAATCAGCATACCTCAATTTCCCTCTTATCTGTGGCTGTGGCTGTGGCTTATTTGTACATTGATACTTATGTCTCGTGGGCCAATGTCAAAACTGTTCTGTTTCCTTAGGAGATTTAATGTAAGGCTCATAAAAACAAAATCATTGAGTCCAGATTTTTTCTGAATATTTTCAGTAATTCTCCTCAAAGTGGATACAGAAGGAAAATGATAATTTTTCACCATTCTCCTCTAAGCTTTTGGTCCAGTGTAATAAAGAGATAGTGCATGTTGTTTGAATTCTTTAGAGTATCTCCTTCCCTTTAGATTCCTATCCTTTCAGGTCACTGATAATCTTGGCAGTACTTCCCAAAAACCGCGCAAGCTTTTTTAAAACATTCTTTGGAAATATCTTCATCCTGTGCTTTCATTTCCCCAAAGGATTGCTCCAATCTAGCTTTTTCAGTCTCTATTTCTCTTATTCCACTTGATTTGGACTGAAAATTTTAAGATCTGAAAAATATTCTGATTTTTTTTTATTTGTTACCTTCACTAAATCCCGCAACTTTGTTTTTCTTGGTGTATGTGAAGAAAGATCCCTGGATGTTTGCGTTTGACAATGTGAAACCTCTTGAGAATCTGATCGTGTTCCTTGATTCCCTTCATTTATAACTGCCGTCTGTGAACAAAAATTCCTAGATGTTTGTGTGAATGTGAAACCACTGGAAAATCTGTTTGTGTTCCTTGATTTACTTCATTTATAACTTCCGTCTGTAACCATTGTCTACTAAACCTCCTGAAACAAATTCAATATAGGCACTGCAGTTTCATTTAACTTATGGTTATAAATAAAATTGTTTTCAAAATGTATGCTACAAAACCTGTTATTTGAGTATAATGTTAAGGTATCTTTTTTCATGATTTCTTCATCGCCACAGGCCAGTTTCCATCCATGAATTCGTTCAGTATCTTTCGGATTTGTAAATCTGGAAAATCTCATCTTTTCAGAAGTACTGGAATAGAAGCTGTTGGGACAATTTTTGATAGAACACTTAGTGCCTTTACTTCCACCCATCTTGTGTATGAACTCTATGGGACTAAGTTAATTTGAACTGAAAAATGCAATTTCAATAAGAATAATAGAAACGTTCAGAACTAAAAATTAATGCTAAATGAGTTAACTTTAAAATAAAACAAATTGCACTTCAAAACACCAAAGCACCAAAACCAAAACAACTCGTATTTGTCAATATCTGCCAAATCGCTTTGAAAAAAACGTTTTGAGGAAAAATCCATTCGAATAATCAAAAATCGCCAGTAGACTTCAAGAAAAATCAAGCGGTCATCTGATATTTGACAGACAGATGTAAACATCAAAGAGTAGGGGGTAACTAACCTCTAATATTTGTAAACATAGTAAAATTTGAAGGTCATAACCTGATTTTCGCGCCATTTGGTTTGTGCGGGATCTTGTTCTAACCTCTCATCTTTGTCTAAGGCCCCTTTTCAAGCGATGGCAATGTGTTGTTTGGCCTTAAATCACAAAAATCTATTGAGTTTTTAGCTTATTTGAAAAAATTGCTGTTTGTTAATTTTGTTGTCCAACGATGATTTTACTTAATTGGCTTATACTTGGCAATGCCAACACTATTAGCAATTCAATGAATACTAGCAACGAAATATTGGTAGGAAGTTTCACTAATCTCTCCAGCATAGGTCAAAATAATGTTATGATAACAAAGGTCATTTTCAGTTCTAGTTTATTTGTTGTTTATGAATAATAATAAATGGACTCTTTCAATCGATATATAAGTAAAAATGTATACATATAACAGAAAGTAATTAGATCGATAAGCATGCAAAGTTCAGCTTGTGACGAGGTTTTTGGGGTCGCAGATTATGAATTTAGTCGAATATTATTGATTTTTAGTTAAAATCCATAAATTGAAGATGGAAACTCCAAATTATTGATTTTTAGTTCAAATTCATAAATTGAAGATGGCAACTCCAAGATGGCGGATGAGTTAATCTTCAGATGTTCTCCTCGTTGAAGGACTAGGTAGCTCAGAACTTGAAGAAAAGAAGGCCTCGTAATCACGATGCTTTAACAAAAATTCATAGATTAAGTAAGGCGTACTTAAGTACAAGCACAAAATAAAATAATTAATAAAAAACCTTTTTAAAGACAAGTTTTTATTCAAGGGCGCTAAAAAGTAGAACATAATTGCTTTTGATGTGTGACGTAGGTTATTCCGTTAGTTATAGATTCAAAAGCTTGTTGCTTTTGTAATCGAACTGAAAACTTCGCGCGACAAGCTTTTGAATCTATAACTGACGGAATAACCTACGTCATATGTCATACGTCCTAAGTAATAATTTTTTTCTTTTTAGTGCATTTGAATAAAAGCTTGTCTTTAAAAAGGTTTTTTATTAATTATTTTTGCTGGTCATAGTTTGGAGAACCATTTTTGCCCATAAAACCTACTTACTTTTCACCTTATTATTGTGTCGGGTTCTTCCTGCACACCTCTTTCTATCTTTTTCTGTCATTTGTTTGTTGTTTTCCTTCTTCCACTGCTGTCTTCATTTCTTCGGCCATTGCTCTTCTGCGACGTCTCTTTTTTTCTCCTGTAGGTCTGCGGTTCAAATGTCTGTTTTAGTATTTTTCTCCTGTCACCCTGTTCATGTACCCGGACCATCCTGTCCTTCTTCAGTTGATTGTAGCATTGGTTTGATTTTCAGTTTTTCTCTGAAAGTGGATTTAAATTGATTTTTTTATTGCGTTGGAGAGTTTTCCTGCTGTCCCTGTCCTTTCATCTATTTCATCAACAAGCCGAGCCTTTATATTTGAATTTCTTGAATATTTCTAATTTTGTGCCTTCTATTTTTATCTCGTGTTGCTTCTCGTTTCTATTTATTATCGTTGTTTTCGTCTTATGTTTATTTCTGTCTCCATTTTCAGTGTTCTATTTTGTACTGTTTCAATTTCGTTTTTGTCTTTTTTACACGCTTTATATTAGCTTCACTTGTATGTTTGTTTGTTTGTTTGTTTGTTTTGTTTGTAACCGACTCCTTTGGGCGCGATTTTGACCCACTTCCAGACGTCCGAATGATTTGAAATTTGGCGGGTGTACATAATTCCGGTGACAATGCATTAAGAAATTTTTGTGTGAAAAAAAATGGCGACTCCAATATGGCTACGAGTTTTGTGATTATGGTCCGACTCGCTTCAAATTTGGTATCTGAGGGTTATCGTGGTCGGAAATTATGATTTTTTTGTCAAAATTGAAGAATTCAAGATGGCGGCTTCAAAATGGTGGACGAGTTTTGTGATTATGGTCTGATTTCATTCAAAATTGGTATGTGGGGGTTTTTGGGGTCGAATATTAGGATTTTTTGTGAAAATTGGAAAATTCAAGATGGCGACTCCAAAATGGCGGCCGAGTTTTGTGATTATGGTCTGATTCTATTCAAAATTGGTATGTGGGGGTTTTTGGGGACGAATATTATGATTCTTTCGTGAAAATTGGAAAATTCAGGATGCGGATTCAAAATGGCGGCCGAGTTTTGTGATTATGGTCTGATTCTATTCAAAATTGGTATGTGGGGGTTTTTGGGGTCGAATATTATGATTCTTTCTGTGAAAATTGGAAAATTCAGGATGGCGGATTCAAAATGGCGGCCGAGTTTTGTGATTATGGTCTGATTCTATTCAAAATTGGTATGTGGGGGTTTTTGAGGTCGAATATTATGATTCTTCTGTAAAAATTGGAAAATTCAGGATGGCTGCTTCAAAATGGCGGCCGTGTTTTGTGATTATGGTCTGATTCTATTCAAAATTGGTATGTGGGGGTTTTTGGGGTCGAATGATATGATTCTTTTGTAAAAATTGGAAAATTCAGGATTGCGGCTTCAAAATGGCGGCCGAGTTTTGTGATTATGGTGTATTCAAAATTGGTATGTGGGGGTTTTTGGGGTCGAATATTATGGTTCTTTTGTAAAAATTGAAAAATTCAAGATGGCGGCTTCAAAATGGCGGCCGAGTTTTGTGATTATGGTCTGATTCTATTCCTAAATTGGTATGTGGGGGTTTTTGGGGTCGGAGATTATGATTACCTGATTTGATAAGATCATTCCATTTTTTAATTTGCAAAAAATTAATAAAAATAATAGTTTTTATAAATAAACCACACTAAAAAGTAGGAAATAAATAATAGTTTGAAAAAACAAAAAAATACGCTTTTATAGAAAACCAGACAAAAAAAAGAGAAAATAAGAAAAAAATGTATTTTATTTAAAAAAAAGCGTGTGGTGCATGGTATCAATAATTATATGGGTCAATAATTATATGGGTGAATGGTATCAATAATTATATAGTACACCGAGGCGATACCATGCACCCCACGCTTTTTTTCAAATAAAATACATTTTTTTCTTATTTTCAATTTTTTTAGTCTGGTTTTCTATAAAAGCGTGTTTTTTAGTTTTCTCAAACTATTATTTATTATTCCTTCCTTTAGTACTACCGTGAACGACAAGATGTTTAGTATGCTCCCCTGCTGCCTCCTTTTATTGTTTAGAATATTTCTGGAATCTTTTAAGTAATTTTTTGTTCTTCCTATCGAAATAAAAAAATTATTTGAATTCTAATAGATTCATGAATACTGTGTGGTAAGATATTCCAATGTGGGTGTCATTGTGAATTTTCCATGACAATTTGATGTCGAGACGTGAATTTCAATGTTCAAATGTATGATTGCTTCTAGCAGCAATAACAATAAACAGAAATGTACCTTCATCATAACTGATATTTTTAAACATTCTCATGGTGGATTGATATTTTGATTCGATCAACTGAATCGTATATAAAAGGAAGCCATCACACGCAGATCTTTCATTCAAATTGATCGGTTTGTATTATTGAGACATGGCTAATCTGAATTTATATATACTATTTACAGTGTTTCTTACTGGTAAGTGATAGTTATTTTTCAATAAGAAGATAAGATTATCCTTGAGAAATACACAGTGCTATCAACATTAGATTTTTGTTTTTCTTATTCGGCCCAGTTTCCTTTCTTCATAATTGACTAATATAATAATATATATATATATTCTCTCCTCCACTTAACAACCGATTTGAATGAAATTTTGTACATAAATATAAGATACAATTTCGAATTGACAGACATGGAAACAAAATGGCAGATTTTCGGTTTCGCCAGAATAGCCACCAACTTCGATTTTTCAAATGGAACACCCTGTATGTTTTATATTTTTCGGATTCTACGGCTCAAATTACATACGACAGTGTTGCAAAATTTTTATTTTACAATTGAAAAAAAAAAAATTTTTCAATTTTTTTTATCACAGGAGGCCTTGATCAGGTTATCTATACTAATTTACATCAGTAACTCATAGTAATAGTCATTTCCTCGATAAGATCAATAACAAATCCTACAGTAGGAATTGAAATTTTCTGAACGCATTTTTAACGAAAAAATAGTTTTTTTCAAATGGTACCTACCGAGGGCCATCTTGCCATTCGATGGAGAATTTTATTACCAATTCAACGATATACATTATGTACCACTTTCTTTTTGTTCAAAACGTAGAGAGCCATCTAACAAAATGAAATCAATCTGAAGAAATTGGAAGGTAACATGAAATCTATTCATTCTTTCAAACTTTACTTCAGATTGGTAACAATGAATTACCAAAAAAAAAATCGACTTGACAGTATGTAATGATCATAAACCCATTACAGAAAAGATAACTTTAATATAATCAAACTGTTTGAATAAATCTAAGTACTGAAATAGTGAAACATTCAACGTACAAATTATTACTCGCAATACCATTATCCTGTTTTCAATAGAAGAGTTTCACAACCATCCATTTATTTATTAATGACCAATGATATATTCGAAGTGTTGCCCGTTTTCACTATTACATAGACTAGTTCTATTTATTGTACACCTCATCACATTTTTCAGTTCATGAGCTGGAATTTCCTGAAATGCGCGCCTCCCCAAAAAAGTTGGTCTCCTCGAGTATACTTTGGATTTTATAAATAAAAATCAATAGGGGTTGGATTGGGCGATCTGGCTGGCCATCTGATTGGACCATTTCTTCCAATCCATCTCTGCCCATAGGTGTCACTAAGATATTGCCGAACAATATTAGCATTATGTGGTTCTGCACCATCCTACTGAAGAAACATATTTTCCCTGATGTTCTCAGGTGAATCGTATTTTGAATAATGGTCAGAATTGTAGATATCTTTGGCCCGTCGAAAAGAATTGGTCCAATGATTCTTGTCCCTACGATTCCTACCCAGTAGTTGAATCCAAATCTTTCTTGAAAATAACCTTCTTTCAGCAACCTCGGATTTGTTTGAGCCCAAGTCCTTGTATTATTCCTATTGAACATACCATTATTCGTAAACCTAGACTCATCTGTAAACAGTATCTTCGAGATAAAACCATTATTCAAATCATGATGACGCAAAAGCCTATAAGTTAGTCTGGGTCATTTTCATATAGATGCTGATGCAAACTGTATTTATTGGAGCGATATTTATGTTTTTTCAATACTTTTCTGGCACTTTCCCTGCTGATCCCACATTCAATTTCCAATTCCCAAACTGAGGCAGATGGAGAAAAATTATCATATGCTAGAACATTAGTTTCCGCTTCGTCACTGATGATGAAGTGGATGTGGTTTTGATCAGCTGGTTCTTTCCTTAGCATCATTTCCAGTCTCCTGAAATAGGTCGTCGATATATGGGTGTCGTCTTAACGGATAATGAACAGCGTTTAGCATACTACCATTGACAGAGTTCTTCTGACATTCTCCGTATATCAATATCATATCGATTTGTTCGTTTCGAGAATAACGATTATTATTTTCCATTTCAAAAACACTTGTTACAAACGAAACGAGCTGACGAGTAAAATTGGTATTTCACTTTTGACATGACATTAATCACTTACTGTTTTCCATGATTCCACGACTACCTCTCATTTCATCAAACCTAAACGGATAACTCATTGGAATTTGTAGGCATCGTATGAAATATTGTACAAATTCAATAATTGATCGTTTTTCATTTTGAACAAAAATATGTATATCGTTGAATTGGTATACTGATATGTACTTTCTTGCATATGATTGTTTTGACAGATTAACTGACAAACAAACCCAACCTCAAATGCATAATACTCCACTTAGATAAGAGTTAAGGTCTGAAGTAATTTTTGCGAAAAACGATAAGTACTCTTAATTTGTTGTAGTTTGTGTTGGAGTATCATTATCAAAGCCATTTCTGATTGAATTATCTAGGAAAATATTATCCAATCAACATGTTTTTGATGAAGAAAAACAATTATTGAAGTTGGAAACACATTCAAAATTCTCTATTACTTACAATCATTTTTTTTGCAATAACTAATAATTTAAGATAGAAGGAACATGTCTGTCTTGAAAAAGTACAAAAGATTATGGAGTGTGGGAAAATTTATTCTATTTGTCATATGCTCTGACAACTGTTGCGAAAGGGGGTTGTCAACAATTGATCTGAAGGGTTATAGTAATTTTTGTTGTTAGTACCAACTGAAGGTTGGGCTAATCTGATGATTTATTAATACCTTGAATTGAGATCCATTTGGTTTGAAGAAAATTATGTATTCTCAAGTGCTAGTAAAAAAGAATAAATTTCATTTAGGTTTTTGACATCAGTTTTTTATTCATATGATTTTTTTCCTGTGATATGAAAGCCATTTTCAGAAAAGTTCTCTTATCAGTGTGGGGTTCATTAGTTAGTATTTTTACGTCATCAAAGTTCATATGATGGTCATATGTGTTGAAATGATCTGCCAGAGCACATCTTTCTGGGTGGTGCCTGCAATCACTTTTGTTTCAATAATCTTGAGGTTTGGCCAATGTATATTTTGTTGCAATTTTGGCAAGGTGTACTATAATAACGTCCTTACTGTCTAGAGTTGGAATTTAGTCTTTCACTTTTGAATATATTGACTTGATTGTAAGAACTGTTTTGTTGGCTATTTTGACATTATCTATGGAATGGAAAATTCCATTATTGTGAAATGTTCTTCATTGTAGTATCCTCGAAGATGGACATAAAACATTCCGAAAGCTTGTACAAACTTTAAAGAGTACACTTTTTTCTTTGCTGCACAACCCACTATTATGGAGCTTTACAACTTTTATATTTATATATCTCAATCATTAGATATACCAAGGATTAGTCTCTTCTGGGGTTAACCTGAGTGACATACACTGCGCGCCAGGGGCGATGGATATACCGATTTTTGCCAAAAATAATATTAGGCGGCAAGATAGCCTCAAAATTCTCACGGATTCGTGATCAGGATATCAATTTCAGTAATAATCCATTATTTTGCTGAAATATTTACAGTTCTGAAAAATCCGAATTTGTCTCACTTCTCATGGAAACACCGCCGTATCTTCCGTAATTATTGGAGTAGAATTCTGAAATTTTCACGACCGTTAGATATTCCGAAGATGAGTCTAAATCTCTTTCGTTTCGGACCTCAATCGTCTTAATGGATTTGAAAGGTTCCCACTACGTTTCGAATGCTCGTATCTTCAATCGTCTCCAGGTGAATACTGACAAGCTTAGGTGCTACTTATCTATTTATAAGTCTGTCGGTGCAATGTTGCGTGTGATTTCCGCCAGTGTGGTGGTGCGTGAAGTTTCGCGCCTCTGCAGTATGCTAGAAAGGGCAATTAGTGCTTTCCATACTTGCGTCGTCCCATAGAATTCGATGGTGCTCAGTCCAGGCGTGGTCAGCAATTCCCGATTTTGACATTTCTCGGCGTTGAATCCATTTCTTGTGCTCATCAAATATTATTTTTCGCAATATATCCATCGCCCCTGGCGCGCAGTGTATGTCACTCAGGTTAACCCCAGAAAAGATTTAGACTCATTGTCGGTATATCTAACGATCGTGATAATTTCAGAATTCTACTCCAATAATTACGGAAGATACGGGGCTGTTTCCATGAGAAGTGAGACACGCTGTATATAAAACAGGTTCAGAATTATGGGGAATTTATAATGTGGAGAAATCCTTGGAGCACTGCATATTTTTTCAACGTTTACCTTGAAGAAACAACATATTTTAATTTTCTACAAAACCTGTTCTGGGTCATATGTAAGTTTTCCCCAGAGTTGTGAGAACTGGAAATTCCTTCAATAAATTGCTATATCATTCATCTTCAAGGTAATATCATCCTAAAAACAACCAATTAGAACCATTCCAATTTGACTGGTTCACAAGTTCAAAAACGTAGTAATTCTTGCTAATACGAATTAAAATACGGTGGGGGCTCATCTGATTCGTAATGACATCAAGAAAACGGAGCGAACGTACAGTGGTCCCCATGACGAAAAAAACGGAACTAATTAATTTTTTTTGCTCAATCGCCTCATTGGCTGTCAAAAATCATGAGAAAAATATGGGTAGTCAAAAAAAAAACGGTTTTGAGTCTTTTTTTCGCAGAATTGCTCTAAAGGCGACGACGAGAATCATGGTAAAAAAAAATCACAAAATGCTGGTTTTTAAAAGGGGTGGTTGGACAAAAAAAAACAGATTCAAGCCTTCCTTTCGCGGAATTGCTTTTACGGAGAATCAGGGGAAAATATTAAAAAAATATTATCGCGAAGGGTGGTTTCAAGAAGGGCTAGTTCGAAGAAAACATCAGATTCGTGCCTTTTTTCGCGGAATTGCTTCTAAGACTGACGAGAATCAGGGGAAAAATATTTAAAAAAATCTCGTCACAAAAAGGTGGTTTTTAGAAAGGGTGGGTTCGAAAAAAAATCAGATTTGAGCCTTTTTTTCGCGCGCGGAATTGCTTCTAAGGCTAATGAGAATCATGGGAATAATATTAAAAAAACGTGGTTAAACATAAAATCAGATTTAAGCCTCCTTTTTGCTGAATTGTTATCAAAGCACACGAGAACCAAAGGAAAATTTGTCGGAAAGGGGTTGGTTTCAAAAAGGGTAACTTTGGTATTAGATCAAATGTTTTAAATGATGACTTTTTGAATATTCAACTTCAATTAGCAAAATCAATGCTCAAAATCTTCTTAAAATGGTGTTTATAATATAGACAGTGACATTCTAACAAAAAAGTTGTTTTTTTTACAAAATAATGAAGTGTTAATTCATTGTGGGTCAAAAAATATATTTGATGCGTTTTTGATACACTCTTGCAGAAGCTCACAATTAATTAAATATTCTTAAAACGTGGAAGTATGAGCAAGCAAATTTTTAAAGAGATTTCAGGCTATCCATTAGATATTTTTTCAGAGCGGGGAGTCGTTGGGAATTTTTTGTAAGTCTAACGAAAGTTGAAGACGTACGCACGTTCATTCTAATAATAACACATAAAATAACTAATGATAACTGAGTAAATAATCGACCAATTTACCTTATCAAACATGAAATAAAAACTACATACCTTGATTGACTTTTCACCTAAGTTTCACAGGAATTATTCACAAAATGTTCTTTCTGGAGCTAATCGAACTCGGAAGAAAAAGTACACGTATGACGCCGAGAAACGTACACGATATAATGGTCGTCTTTGAGGGGCTG
This sequence comes from Gonioctena quinquepunctata, assembly GCA_018342105.1. NCBI lineage: Eukaryota > Metazoa > Arthropoda > Insecta > Coleoptera > Chrysomelidae > Gonioctena > Gonioctena quinquepunctata. The sequence goes on along the minus strand of JAFIRS010001365.1, from coordinate 288,955 downwards.
TAGAGAGCAAATGTTTCGCAATAATTAGCCGCAATTCTGAGGAAAGGTTATCTGGTCTTTCGCTTGCCCCCTCACAAAGTTGGGAGCGTATACGAAAACTCTACAAAATTCGAGTTAGTTCCGCTTTTTCGTAATTTTGGACCACCGTGGAATGGTTCAAATCCACACATAAACAATTGCTATAACTTTAGCAATTAAAGATCCCAAAAAGGTTTTTTTGCAAATAAATTGAAAACTATTAAAATAAAAAATAAAAAAAAGATTCCCAAACAGAAAGAAATTTTCGAATAAAAAATGTCGACTCCCGGAACCTCATCTCTATTTATACCAATATTATTGAAAGGTAAATTTGTATTTAGGGGGTAATATCTGGAACTACTGAACCGATTAAAAAAAAACACTAAAGAAAAGCTAAACTATCCTTGAGTAACATAGGTTAAAATTCATTTGTTTCGTCAATCACCAAAACTTTGTTGATTTTCAATATTCACTTTAAAATTTATCAAAGAAAAACATTTTCCATTTTGTAAATTCGAGGGCCCGTAACTTGGTAACGTAGGATTTTAGAAAAAAAAATTATATGAAGTTGCAAAACAGCATTAGCTGACTCTGCACCTCTTCATCTCCTACTTACTATTAATTAATTTTTGTAAATTTTTGTTAATTTAACACTGTCATAGTGACATATATTTTCCATGAGATGAATAAAGACGATTTATTATTATTATTACTGGTGATATTTTGACCCCATCCATACATTCCTGAAAGGAAAAGAGGAAGTCAAATTTATACATATACAGGTGTTTCCTGCCAACCGAAGATTAATTTATTGCAACTGGTTTCTGACTAAATACAGAGAAGGTGTACGTTTTCCATTTAAAATTATTTATTCAGATGAAACTCGATTCACCAACTTGGGTCTTTCAATCGGAATAATAAAAGGTACTGGACTCAAACAAATTTACATCTGATGCAAGAAGGAAATTTTCAAGAGCGATTTAGTTTCAATTGCTGGATGGGTATTATCAGAGGAAAACTTTTGGGGCCAATAATTTTCGACGGACAACTTACTGCGGAAAGATATCTACAGTTCCTTAGAAATCAAATTAATGATTCCATTGAAGATTTGCCACTGGTTAACCAAGTTGATATCTATTTTCAACAAGATGGAGCGCCACCTCACAATTCAGGAGAACATCTGAATGACACATTCCCAGAAAAGTGGATTGGCACTTATGGACCTATTCAGTGGCCTGCGAGGTACATTCCTAAGTTGTCGTATCCTCTCGTAATGTATTATTTCTTTTTCATATTCTAGATCACCAGATCTTACTCCGCAAAAATTTTTTCTCTGGGGAACAATTAAAAATCAGGTGTATAACACAGCATCAGCTACTCGTGAAAAACTGGAGTATAAAGTGAGGGTGGCATTCCAGAACATCACTGCGGAACAGCTCATCAATGTGGTGCGTGCAACAATTGAAAATGTTCAACTTTGCCGTGATCAAGGAGGAGGTCATTTTGAAAATTTAGAACCTCAATGGACTAATTTGCGTCTTTTAAATAATTCTTAAAACGACTGTGAAGTCATATGCCTCAAAGTCGTATTTTTCCCATGTTACTTGATCAAGGATGAAGCGATTTACACGATCCATGACATTCTAGATCGAAAAAGAAAAATTGAAATGAAAATGACTTTATTTGTCAAATATTGACAAGTGAGGTGTAGTTGGATTTAGAATGTCATTCTCGATCGAAATAAGTAAACATATATAAGATGTCCCATTTAAAAATCGGAAGTTGGTGTCATTTCCGGTCAAACCGGAAGTACGGCAAAACAAGTAAATATGCCAAAAAATTTAAATTGAACTATAACACTCAACCCCCAAATTTCGTTTCTCTATCTTCAATAATAAAAAAGTTATAGGGGTGAGCTACCTTAGAGAATCATCCGGTATATTAGGGCGTTTTTTAAACATTTTTTTGTTTTTTGCTCCCAACAAAAAAATTTGTTGGAAATGTCCAAAAAAAATTCCCTGAAAATTTGACCTCTTAATATTAACATTAAGTACTTTCCCAGAGCGTGGAAAGATTTTCTATTTGAAATACACGTAAACTTCGATTATTTTTGTTTGTCAAATATCTTTAACTCAGCGACATTTCATGCTTTCATATTGTACCAAAGCGCGATTAGATAGTTTTTAGCCTTTGGTTGGATGAAGCGGATGCACATATCGAGTTCCGCTGCATAGGTAGTCCATTTCGCCTTGCCGAAGTTCCATCGTGGCCTGGGAACTGAGTCGACCAATGTTAGCTCGCCTTCTCGTGGTGCACCCTGGATAGCGTCTATCAGTAGACGTGAACTAAATGAACTAAAACTTTGGGAAGCCAGACCAGTCATTGTACTCTCCTGGCTGACAGTGCGACATTTCATGCTATCATATCGTATCAAAGCGCGATTTACACAGGTTCACATGTTCTACAAAAGGGCCTATTGCGACGTAGCTGTAATCTGCACCTGTAAGTCACTAAATCTGATTTTTGTAGAAAATTCTTATTATTTTGACGTTTCTTCATAAATGATGAAATGAAACGGATTATCGGAAAAAATAAACGAAAGACAAAAAAAGTCCCATAAACCGAATCGCTAAGATTGATATTTCTCGAGAGTAAAGCGTTAACTTTTCCGTAATATGAAAAGTTTGATTCGATAATTCTCAAAAATTTCATATTACGCAAAGTTAACGCTTTATATCTCAAGAAATATAAATCTTAGCGATTCGGTTTATGGTACTTTTTGTGTAGGAAATTAAATTTCCTACAAGTTTGTTTTTTACATTTTTTCCAGAAATTTGAATTTTCTACAAATAACAAATTTGGTGATTTACAGGTGCAGATTACAGATACGTCGCAATAGGCCCTTTTGTAGAGCATGTAATCCTGTGTAAATCGCGCTTTGATACGATATGATAGCATGAAATGTCGCACTGTCAGCCAGGAGAGTACAATGACTGGTCTGGCTTCCCAAAGTTTTAGTTCATTTAGTTCACGTCTACTGATAGACGCTATCCAGGGTGCACCACGAGAAGGCGAGCTAACATTGGTCGACTCAGTTCCCAGGCCACGATGGAACTTCGGCAAGGCGAAATGGACTACCTATGCAGCGGAACTCGATATGTGCATTCCGCTTCATCCAACCAAAGGCTAAAAACGAACACACATTTATAGGCCCAATGATAGCTGTAGCCAAAAAACATATCCCCCGAGGTTTCCGCAAGGAGTATATCCCTGGATGGTGCGAGGAAAGCCAGTCCTATACGAGGAATTCGAGGACTCAGGAATCCCGGAAACTGCTGACCATCTACTAAGATCCCTTGACGCCAGCAGAATGGACAAATGGACTTCTGCTGTGGAACGCATGAACTTTGCACGTTCCAGTAGGAAAGCATGGGGTCTACTGCGGAAGCTTGGAGGATGTAACCGAAATGTCGTGGGAAATGCCTCAATAAACCCAAACCAAATAGCCAACCGCATAGTTGATGTTTCTCGTGCACCATCCGATGAAAACCACACAAGAGACGTCAATAAATCCCTAAGAGACCTTAAACGTTCCACCCCCTCATCACTCCTATTCAATCTCTACACAGCTGACCCACCTAAAACGAGATGTAGAAAATTTGCATATGCAGACGACTTAGCACAAACTCAAATTACCAACTGAACATGCTTTGAATGAAGACCTCGCCAAGCTTAATGATTACTTCAAAAAAATGGAGGCTGTGCCCAAGTCCGGCTGAAACAGAAGTCTGCTGCTTCCATCTATCGAACAGGGAAGCAAATGATACCCTGCGAGTGGATTTTGATGGCAGGATCCTTAACCACAGCAAAAACCCAAAGTACTTAGGCGTGACGTTCGATCGATTACTAACTTTCAACCTACATCTTAGAAACGTGGCTGGTAAACTGAGAACGCGCAATAACATCATAGCCAAACTTGCTGGAACAACATGAGGAGCTACGGCGGCAACACTTCGAACAGCAGGTATACTTGGTATACTCTGTCGCAGAATATTGCTGTCCTCTTTGGATCGACAGTGTGCACACTACAAAAGTAGATGTGCAACTGAACCAAACAATGAGACTGATTACTGGAACTATACGGTCAACACCAACGCGCTGGCTCCCAGTGCTCAGTAATATCACACCACCGGATATCCGACGAACTGCAGCTCTCATCAGAGAATATGAGAAAATCATGGCTACCGCAGACCTACCAATCCATACCGATATCCCATACCTAGCAGGACAATATCATCGGCTCAAATCAAGACATCCAGCCATCCGATCAGCATTAGAATCGAATTAAAACTTTCATGCGACTAATAATGGATTACCATATGGGCAGAAACTCAGGAGACCACTACATTCAACTAGATGACCCAACGCAGTGTTTCAACGAATCTGACCTGCCACGCCGACTATGGTCAAAGCTCAACCGAGTTAGAACAGGTTTCGGGAAATGTGCTGATTCCTTACACAAATGGGGCAGGGCAGAATCCCCACAATGTGAAAAGGGAAACATTCTCAATTGAATATTGATAGAGATATTTTTCTGTGAATTGGAAAATCCACGATTAAAATGAAGTTATTTTTTGTGAATGTCTAACAGAAAACAACTACTTCCCCGGCTAGAGCCACGCTGGACATTGAACTACATCTGATAGATATTCTGAAAAAGCCCTAACTCAAAAGAAATAATCTGAAATTGAAAATTTGCATTTTCATTCAGATAGTTATTTGATTTTCTATTCCAGTCGTAATTAAGAACTCATAAAGATGAATGAGGCAAAGAAGAATGTTTTCCAAAAGAGAGTACTCACCAGAAATCATTCGTAACATTGACGCAGGAGAGACATCGCATTCACTAGGTCTTCAATACATTTTTGTCGAGAAAATCTATTTCACGCTTCCACGATCATCAGGAAGACCGGAAGAAATGGGAAACACATTTTCAAGAAGCAATCTCACTTTGCAAAGGAAATTCACTAGGTCTTCAATACATTTTTGTCGATGGGATATGATAGATTGATTTGTTGAAAATATAAACAGGATGTTCATAAAATCAGATGTGGAATCATCTGCGACTGAAAGATAAACTTTAGTCACTATCTTCCATCGTCGAGATAACCTCTTGTGGGGTATTCATGTTGAAAAGGGAAACATTCTCAATTGAATATTGATAGAGAGATTTTTCTGTGAATTGAAAAATCCACGATTAAAATGAAGTTATTTTTTGTGAATGTCTAACAGAAAACAACTACTTCCTCGGCTAGAGCCACGCTGGACATTGAACTACATCTGATAGATATTCTGAAAAAGTCCTAACTCAAAAGAAAAAATCTGAAATTGAAAATTTGCATTTTCATTCAGATAGTTATTTGATTTTCTATTCCAGTCTTAATGAGGAACTCATAAAGATGAATGAGGCAAAGAAGAATGTTTTCCAAAAGAGAGTACTCACCAGAAATCATTCGTAACATTGACGCAGGAGAGACATCGCGTTCACTAGGTCTTCAATACATTTTTGTCGACGAAAATCTATTTCACGCTTCCACGATCATCAGGAAGACCGGAAGACATGGGAAACACATTTTCAAGAAGCAATCTCACTTTGCAAAGATGGAAAAAGTTAGAATCATTTCTTTTGGGGAGACACTTTGAAATTAGTGTTTTCTGACATTAAAACCTGTCATGGGGTATGATAGATTGATTTGTTGAAAATATAAACAGGATGTTCATAAAATCAGATGTGGAATCATCTGCGACTGAAAGATAAACTTTAGTCACTATCTTCCGTCGTCGAGATAACCTCTTGTGGGGTATTCATGTTGAAAAGGGAAACATTCTCAATTGAATATTGATAGAGATATTTTTCTGTGAATTGAAAAATCCACGATTAAAATGAATTTATTTTTTGTGAATGTCTAACAGAAAACAACTACTTCCCCGGCTAGAGCCACGCTGGACATTGAACTACATCTGATAGATATTCTGAAAAATCCCTAACTCAAAAGAAAAAATCTGAAATTGAAAATTTGCATTTTTATTCAGATAGTTATTTGATTTTCTATTCCAGTCTTAATTATTAAGAACTCATAAAGATGAATGAGGCAAAGAAGAATGTTTTCCAAAAGAGAGTACTCACCAGAAATCATTCGTAACATTGACGCAGGAGAGACATCGCATTCACTAGGTCTTCAATACATTTTTGTCGACGAAAATCTATTTCACGCTTCCACGATCATCAGGAATGATTTCTGGTGAGTACTCTCTTTTGGAAAACATTCTTCTTTGCCTCATTCATCTTTATGAGTTCTTAATTAAGACTGGAATAGAAAATCAAATAACTACCTGAATGAAAATGCAAATTTTCAATTTCAGATTTTTTCTTTTGAGTTAGGGCTTTTTCAGAATATCTATCAGATGTAGTTCAATGTCCAGCGTGGCTCTAGCCGGGGAAGTAGTTGTTTTCTGTTAGACATTCACAAAAAATAACTTCATTTTAATCGTGGATTTTTCAATTCACAAAAAAAAAAATTTCTATCAATATTCAATTGAGAATGTTTCTCTTTTCAACATGAATACCCCACAAGAGGTTATCTCGACGATGGAAGATAGTGACTAAAGTTTATCTTTCAGTCGCAGATGATTCCACATCTGATTTTATGAACATCCTGTTTATATTTTCAACAAATCAACCCCACAATGTGATTGTGGATCTCCACGGCAAACTATCCGCCACATCATATCAGAATGTCCTAACCGTTCCTACGATTGTGACCTTGAAGATTTTATGAAAGCCACACCAGAGGCAATTGAATGGCTACGCAATTTGGATGTAGATATATGGTTTGTCATAATGATTATGTTTGTCCTTATATATTTGAAGTTTCTCTGTTTATATTTAAAATTTCTCTGTTTATACGTATTGTGTATTTTATATTCTTTCTATCATGTACATTGCACTGTAACCCCATACGCTAAATAAAAAAAAATAGCATGAAATGCCTCTAAAATATAGATATTTGAAAAAAATATCAAAGTTTACGTGCATTTTAAATGGAAAATCTCCAAAAACATTTTTGGTTGGGACTGAAAAAAAAATGTCGTTACAAAAAAACACCCTAATATATATATATATATATATATATATATAGGTATATATATATATATATAGATATATATGATTCGATTGCAGTATAATCAGAAAATTGAGAAAGGTTGTGCTAGAGGATTTTATCGCATTTTTTTTATTTTCCCCCAAGCAATTTGCCTCTAGGAAATTTAACTCCCGCAAAGATAAAACCACTCGAGCTTTGCTTTCGTGGATCAATGAGATAATAAGACCACATATCGCACCCAGTAAAATTTACAGGCAAAACGAATTCTCGAAAAACACATTTTCTCAGCTGAGAGCTAAGAATATTTTTGGAGCCTTTCGACAAGCTCGTATTTGTCCAAAAATAATTGAAAAATATAATGAGTTATTTTGAAACGTGTGAGATTTACGAAGTGAAAAGACAATTTTGAATCTTTTCAGGTGGCGAGTGTTTGATCCCCGATTTCCTGAAATCTGACTATTTCAGCATACTCAGGCATGCTGCGGTGGAAACAAAAGACATTCTACATACACCCGTGGCACCGGAAAACGTGACGTACTATTTCTACACCAGAGAAAATTCCGGAGAATATATCAAACTCGATCCATCGGATTTGAAGCCGCTGGTTGACCCCAAGAAAGGAAAAATCGTTTTTATTATTCATGGCTGGAACAGCAACAGGGAAGCTGATTGGGTCGGAGAATTGAGAAATGCCTTCTTGACAACCTACAAGAATTATTCTGTGGTAGAAGTGGACTGGAGGGACCCTGCTGGTCAGTTCTATTATGTGTCCTCGATCAATACTTGGGATGTTTGTGAGTGTTTTTATTTATTTTTCTTAGTTATAAAATAACCCTTCCTAAAAAGGTGCAAGTGGCCAACTAACTCTTATGGCGGAGGCAAGGGTCGTAGTTCAGTTAGTAACGTGAATAGAATTTCCAAAAATTTATATTTCCTAGAGAATGGAGTTGGTTTTATCGAGTTGAAATTTGGACGCCATCTCCAGTTAAAAATAATTCACCCAACTCATTCTCTATCAATTTCTGTAGATAAACTCACTGTACAGAAAACATTCTCAAACACGTACAATAAAACTCTGAACCTTTAAAATACAACTTTAATTCCTGGTTCAAAAAAAAGTATAAGCAAATCTCATCAATTGTTTGCAGAAAAGTAATCATTTTCACCATTAAAATCAGTGCAATAAGGTATTATCACCGAACGTCAGTGACTATAATGAAACGGGTATCATATAAATCTCAATGACATATATAGCTTTGCATGTTCGAGCATTCGATTAAATGCATTTGACCTTACATGTTTCCGTTGCAATGAGTCCGTTCACCAAGTCTCGTAACATATCTTCCTCTGCATCCCAATACCAAATAATTGGTTCAATCCAATAGTAGAAAATCTATGCTTTCAGGACCTCCTTGTCCATAGGTATCCTCCGATTCTATCCCTAGATTTTATTCCCTCCTATAGGACTTAATCCGCCAGTCTACTTTGTACATTTCTTAACATAGCTTTCACTTAGCAATTTCTAGTGGTCTCTTTTTTCTTACAACTCGTGATATATTATTTCAGTGTAATTATTGATCTCATATTTGATTCAAAGATCTGACTACCAAACTCTGATTAAGAGAATGTGATTAAAATGTCTAATCAACGACCTGTCAGAACTAGAGCATCAAACAACAGAAATATATCTTTGTAAAACATGTCTGACGAACCTACTTTTATATTTAATTATATTTGGTTCAAAGTTTACCAAAACACAAATTTATTGAATTCTTCTAGAAATTATGGAGTTATACTCACCTCTTAGCAAAGCTGTTCTCCTTCTTTGTATAGGGATGCTATAGTTAATTAGTTATCACCACCTACGAGTTCTTTCAGTGAAGCCAGGAACAGGAATGGATAAATTCCAACTCCTTTCCACTCCAAATGAAATATCAAACTTCACCATTAAATATTTTCTATAACTTCCCATTAATATGTCGGTGTTTTAAAAACCGATCCACAAAACTCATCCTAATCATAAAACAATACATTTCACTATTCTGTATTGTGGTTAGCTCAGACAAAAAGAGGCCTGTTCTGTTTTCTTATTCATAGTTACATCGCACCGGAATACACCAACTTACTCCGTCTGCAACGAGGACATTTGACATTTCTAAATTGTAAATGACATCGAAGTAGGTTTATAATGGATTTTTTAAAATATGTCCAAATATCAAAATATATTCAAACAATATTCTAAGGTGGAGAATCAGAGCGTTCGTCGAGCTGTGGAAATAAAAGGATTACTTATGGCATTGTCATAACCTGTAACCTCAACAGTGAGATGTAACTAGATTTAAAAGTGATCTATTTGCTGTTAGAACTTCATTTTGCGTTGCACAGAGTACTGAAATGAACATTTTGAGAAAAGCAACGTTACAGAGTATAGATCGATTATTGGTGCATTCCAAACATTTTCTTTTATATAATATATATATATATATACATATATATCTATATATATAAAAGAAAGTCGTGTTAGTTACACTCTTTATAACTCAAGAACGGCTGAACCGATTTGGCTGAAAATTGGTGGGGAAGTAGCTTAGAACCAGGAGACGGACATAGGATATCCCGTTCGACCGCGTTCCCGTATGACGTGACATAAAACGTCAAATAACGGGATAACGAAAACACGGGAAAACGGGATGATAGGATAAGAAAAGGGATAACGGGATAAAAAAAACGGGATAAAAAACGAAAAACGGGAAAACGGATAACGGAAATAACGGGAAAAACGGGATAACGAAAAACGGAAAAACGGGATAACGGGATGACAGGATAAGGAAATAACGGGAAAACGGGATAACGGGATAAGGAAAAAAAAGGGATAACGGGAATAACGGGATAACGGATTAACGGGATGACAGGATAAGAGGATAACGGGATAACGGGATGAAGAAAATACGGGATAACAGGAAACGGGATAACAGGAAAACGGAATAACGGGATAACGAAAAAATGGGAAAACGGGATGACAGTACAATGTCTGTCGGGTCAGCTAGTTTATGAAGGTCTGATTCATTCAATTCGTATAATTTCTCTTAACGACGTTTCGACATAGTATTTGTCATCATCAGGTTAAAAACACCAAAATTAAAAATATGGAGTTTGAGATATATTCAACTTAACACAATATTAAAATGTGTGCACTAAAATAATTAATTGAAAACATATGGTTCGAAATATAACACGTTATTTAACACAATATAAAAAACTCTGTAATATATACTTACAAATTATTGTATTTGAGTTTCTCAGTTCGCATCGTATGAACGTTATTGTAGGTGTGTGACTTCGAAGTTATCGGGAATGGTTTGTTTATCTTTCATGCATTTTTACCCTCTTCATAAGTAGACTGGATTGTTTAGATTGAGTTTCAGTATATGAGCAGGACTGTATTTTTTTGGCAGCATATAAAGATCAATTTTCATTATAATTTCTATAAACTGAGTTAAAAAAGGTTGTTATAAATCTGGCTTAAGTTTTTGATATCATTTCTATTGTTAATGCTGTTGGGGTCTTTTTTAATGTGTATCAACTCTTGGATTCTTTTCTTTGGTCAAAATTTCAACGTTGTTAGTGTCAAACTTAGTGCATACATTTCAATATTGTGTTGAATTGAATATGTCTCAAACTATTTTTTTTTTTTTTAGTGTTTTTAACCTGATGATGACAAATACTATGTCGAAACGTCGTTAAAAGAAATTATACGAATTGAATGAATCAGACCTATATTCCGAGAAATTGAAGAAAATATATATGTGGTCAAGAAACTAAAATATATATATATATATATATATATATATATATATATATATATTTTATTTAAGAAATATTATAAAATATTAAACTTATAATAATTATTATTATTAGTAGGTAATTAAGTTATTGTGGTTAATGCTATGTTGTTTTGCAATTTTTCTTTACCTTTTTACTACTCTAGAATAGTAAACTATGTTCTAGTCGATGCATATGTATCGTAGCTTTGTTGTCAAAAGTATGTGACCAACAATATATCTCATGAAAATCCACAATTATATGAATATTGAAATTTATAGAAAACATTGTATTTGAAGTAGATCAACTGATATATAAGTTTGCAACATCTATGATAAATCTCATCAACAGGAAACCCACCAATGAGATATTGACAGAGTTGGGTGGGAAAAAAGTGATGAAATATAAAAGATATGAAAGCAGAAATTGTCAGAAATAAATTTTATACGAATTTGTAAATAGTATATAAGATTTAGGATTAGATTTCATTAATAAAATCATGAATAGTAATTACAATGACAAATAATTAGGTAGGAAGTGGCACTGAACTCTAAAAATCTGTGAAAAAGAAAAATGTGTGTGTTGCCATGGAAGGAAATAACGAGTTTTAGAGGAGATCGAAAATAATGAAAAAGGAAAGCCACGTACCAAATTTGAGAAGATTAAATAATAGTCAATTCAAGAAAAAACCTGCTAAACGATTCCCGAACGAGAGCTATTCCAATAAGGTACAACTGGGAGCAATAATTTATCACAAAACTCCACTGGTCCACCTGGTTTCAGTTATCAAATAACATTGAGTGTTCCTTTTTGATTGAACATTCCATAACAATTTGATAAAAAAGGACTGATAATAACTTTCAGACACTCTTTCAACTGGTATAATCACTCATATTAGTTTGCATCATATCACATTATTGTTTTTATTTTAGTCCATAAGGTAGTTTTCCCAGAATAGGTCAGTTTCCAAGGTTTCATCTGAATAAAAACATCCATTTGATTATTTTCTGCAATCAGTGTTTTATCTTTGAACTTCTAACCACACTTCTCCCCACTGAACAGCATTTGATATCGACAAGATGGCACTGCTGAACTTGCTAATCTAGAGAGAGGAGACTCATTGTTCATAGGCGTACCGACTGAGCTGGGATAAGGTAAAGGCAATACGCATCATAACAATATATATATATATATATATATATATATATTTCCTTAATTTCTCGGAATAAAGGTCTGATTCAGTCAATTTGTATATTTTCTTCCTAACAACGTTTCGACATTGTTTTTGTCATCTTCAGGTTAAAACAAAAATATTATATAATGCAATGTTTTAGGTTCACGACACTGGTTTCTTTCCTCAGTGTAAAAATTTATTCACTGTATGCGAACAGGATAAATATTTTAAAATTCATTGAGATTGTTAATTGTATGATTTTTTTAGTATTTTTGACAATAACACCACCACACCCCCATAAAATTGGTACCACTGAAAAGCATTTTCAGCTTTCCAAAGATGTATCACATATGAGGGATTGCCATTTGAACATTTGAATTGTGGGTTGATGAGGTGGAAGAGGTGAGAGTATCGAAATTTGATCACATGCTATTTTGGTTCCCTCCGTCCTTGCCTCGAAACAGATTTGGGCATTTCTTGATATATTTTTTCATTTCCGAGATATTCACACTTAAAGTTGACACTCTCTATATATACATCGTAGAATTGTTACAATGATATAATAATAATAATGATAACACGGTCATTGTGGAGGACTTGAATATTATTTGATTGATCGTAGAGCCTCTTATAAATAAGAATGACCGTTTCTCGGTTGCATTCCAATTTCCAAACATCCAAATTACAAGCAAAACTGAAAATATTGCGAAAAAACCGAAACATAAACAGCATCCATTTTTCAAAGCTCCATATCTCTAAAACGGGCACATTGATATTATAGGTTATAACGCAATTTCTGGCAAATTCACTATAGATTGTTTACTATTAGTAAAATTTTCGAAAATATTTAACATACAGGGTCTTTCATAATCGAATGCTGATCCCAAAGGGCGATAATCCTTGGAAGATTTAAAAAAAAATTCTTCATATGAACATAGCTCCGCAACCGCTTTATTTCTGAGATACAAGATGTTGAAATTTAACAAAAAAATTAGTTTTTTCCCAATATCTCTGAAACCGCTTTGGCTTTTTTTTTTCAATTTCAGTACATGCAAAGTACGCATGAAAATAAATTTTTTCCATGATAAAGTATTTTATAATTTTTATCAGTGGCGTCCCTGTTGATATGCCCTGCCATATTTTTGATCAAAATAATGATACGCCACTGTCTTTTTTCCAAATAAATATTATTTTTGTAATTGTCCCCTATCTTCTCATGAAAATGGTCTCTTGCCTTTTTCCGGCGAACGGTTTTTGAGTTAGAAAATAAAATGCTTTCATTTGCTTGTCCCTATGCGAAATCAGCCGTTGAAGAGTAGTAGGATTATCTTGTGGGCTAGAAACATCTAGTATGCTAAGAACACATTTCGTTGTTTTCAACACAAACAATTTTTACACTTCTTTAGCTAGATACGTGATATTATTTACTTTATAAAAACTTGTTTATTAGAAAAAAACCTGGTAAATTTTACAAATACCGAATTAGCAGACATGCATTACTTGTATGGGCTTGCTGACGGGAACGCATATGAAGCCAGGCGACTCGACTGTATCAAGAGCGCTTCCCAAATAGAATGGTTCCTTATGCTCGAATGATTTCAAGCACCCACAGAAGATTATGTGAGCCAAATCATCACTTGTAAGGAGCACATCGCACTGCAAGAACTCCAGCAATTGAGGTAGCTGTTTTAAATTCAGTTGACGAAAATCCTGAAATAAGTAAGAGGCAAGTTGCCAATAATTTAAATATCGCCCATATTCTAGTATGGAGGATTCTTCATGATTATTTATTATATCCTTATCACATTCAACGGGTTCAGGCTCTACTTCCTCGAGACTTTCCATTACGAGTGAATTTCTGCCAATGGTTTCTCCAAAAAGTTACCGCAAATCCTTTATTTGACAGGGAAATTTTATTCACGGACGAAGTTAGTTTTACTAAAAACAGGATCAGAAATTTTAATAATGATCATTTTTTGGGCCGAGAAAAATCCGCATGCAATCGTGGAATCTCATCACCAGGAGCAGTTCTCATTAAATGTCTGGGCTGGAATTATTGGAGATTACCTAATTGGACCTTTTTTTTACCAGGCAGATTAAATGGACATAATTATCGCCGATTTCTTGAAGATAATTTGCCAATTCTGTTGGAAAATGTTCCTATTTTAATGCGAAATCGCATGTGGTTTATGCACGATGGTGCACCTGCTCATTTTAGTGCTCTGGCACGCGAATATTCAAACCAAAACTTTCATAATCGCTGGATAGGTTATGGGGGAACAGAGTCATGGCCAGTTAGATCCTCAGACTCAAACAGTCTTGATTAATTTTTTTGGGGACATCTTAAGACTTTGGTGTAAAGTCAACCAATTCTAACTGAGGAAGAATTGCGAAACCGCGTAGTAGTTTTCTATGAAGCAATAAGGAATACCCCAGGAATTTTCCAAAGAGTACGCGGACATTTTGAACAGTTAATTTGATTTTGGTATTTTTTGTTCATAATAGTTATCTTTTCAAAGATAAAAAATGTATATTTATGCGTACTCATTACAACAACTAAATAATAGTTACCATAACATTATAAAAATCTTGTCTAGATCCTTTGGTTAACACAATTGTGAAGTTAAGACTAAGAGAAAAAATCGAATAAGGACAAGCAAATGAATGTATTTCATTTTCTAAATCGAACACCGTCCGCCGAACAAAAAAAAGGCGGGCAACCATTTTTATGAGAAGATAAAGAACAAAAATAATATTTATTTGGAAAAAAGACCGTATCATCATTTTGATAAAAAATATGACAGGGCATGTTAACAGGGACGCCACTGATGAAACTTAAGAAATCCTTCATCATGGAAGAAATGTATTTTTATGCGTACTTTGCATGTACCAAAATTGAAAAAATAAGCCAAAGCGGTTCCAGAGATATTGGGGAAAACTGATTATTTTGTTAAATTTCAACATCCTGTATCTTAGAAATAAAGCGGTTGCTGACCTATGTTCATATGAAGAATTTTTTTAAAATCATCCAAGGATTATCGACTTTTAGGATCAGCATTCAATTATGAAACACCCTGTATATATGAATGATTTTTATTAACAAAATGATTTTTTTCAGCCAAGATTCTCGCAGATCTCATACTCGATTTGAACAAAAACTACGGCGTAGACCTAGAGGACATTCTACCAATCGGCCACTCTTTGGGAGGGCAGATCACCGGCTTCTTGGGAAAACACATCACCAAGGAAACCGGAAGAAAACTGCGCCGAATCATTGCTCTAGATCCAGCGGGCCCCTTATTCGATGAGAGACCCGGAGACAAACGACTGAACGAAAACGATGCAGAAGTAGTCCAAGTGGTCCACTCTGATGGTGGTACCTTCGGATTCAAGCAAACTTGTGGTTCCATCGATTTCTTCCCGAATGGCGGAAGTTCCCAGCCGGGGTGCAAACGGATTGATTTGTTAGATCTCACCAGCCTAGCCGATCCAAGTAGGTGGAACGTATTCACGACATTAAGGAACTGTTAATGCTGTTACGTTTTGGATATTGAGAAATAATTTGGGGACATCTTAAGACTTTGGTGTACAGCCAACCAATTCTAACTGAGGAAGAATTGCGAAACCGCGTAATAGTTTCCTGTGAGGCAATAAGGAATACTCCAGGAATATTGAGAAATAATTTTCGCACCAAATAAAATAATTAATGAAAACACTTTTTGAAGACAAACTTTCATTCAAATGCGTTAAAAAGTAAAAAATAATTGCTTTAGAAGTGTAACAGGTTATTCACGGAATAACCTACGTCACACATCTAAAGCAATTAATTTTTTATTCTAGCGCATCAGAATAAAAGCTTATCTTTTAAAAGGATTTTTATTATATATTTTGTTTTGTGCTTTCTAGTAAGTACGCCTTAATCTATGCATTTCTGTTGAAGCATCGTTATTATGAGGTTCTGAGCTATCTAGTCCTCCAATGAGGAGACCATCTTAAGATGAACTCGTCCGCCATCCTGGAGTTGCCATCTTCAATTTATGAATTTTGACAATAAATCAATAATTTTCGACTAAATTCATAATCTCCGACCCCAAAAACGCCTACATACTAATTTCGAATAGAAACAGTCCATAATCACAAAACTCGTCCATCATCTTGGAGCCATCATCTCAAATTTATGAATTTTGACAAAAAATACATAATCTCCGACCCCGAAAACCCCCACATACCAATTTTGAATAGAATCATAATCACAGAGATCGTCGGCCATCTTGGAGCCGCCATTTCAATTTTATGAATTTTGAGAACAAATTCATAATCTGCGACCCCGAAAACCCCCACATACCAATTTTGAATCAAATCGGACCATAAACACAAATCTCGTCCGCCATATTGGAGCCGCCATTTTGTTTTTTCTCTTCTTCTCCAACAGAAATTCCATATTGCATTATCACGGGAACTATGAACACCTGCCAAATTCCACGTTAATCGGACAACTAGAAGTGGGTCAAATTTAACTTGTAAGATTTGATTACACACATCGGGACAGATGAAAGTAAATAAAAGCTTGTAAAAATAGCACACTTCTCAGTCAAAGTTACCCAGCAATCATGAATGAGCGGTAAATAGACGGCCGTTGTTGTTAACTGCGGTAAGATGTCGGCAGCGGCACACCGATCTCGGTAAATAATTGGAATGATATCTGTTTTGCCGCTTTGGCTGAAGATACGCATCTTTATTATGGATGTTTTGAATTTAGCCAGAAATTACTCGTTAAAGATTTGCGATTATCGCGCCGATGTCGTTTTGACACAGTATGTGGCATTACGCGCTGCACCGCTGCGACCTCTGTAATGAAAATGCAATATTGGCATTACTGAATATCACGTTGGCAATTGGCCCTACTGCTGATTTCGTGTAGGATGTCAAATCGGGTATTTTCTATTTTGTTTGGTACATTGTGGTATATGGTCATGAAAAATAATCACAGTGGCGAGAATTTTTTCAGATTTGTGTGTTCTATCTATTCGGTGAAATATTTTTCCAGGCCAGTTTAAAATGCAATATCCGGGAAATATGGATGAGTATCTTGGAAACCATTTGAGATACAATAAAAATGGTTGAAATGGAAAAAAAGTTGTCTGTATAGGTAAATAGGAACAATCTGGCTCTACGGTTTCAGAAATCCTCTACAATTAGTGGCTTCAGAGAGTGAAGACAGTGAATTGTATATATCTAGTCCATAAATCAGTAGATTTCGAATGTTTGGTGAATATATTGCTATTAATAATGACCTATCTTCATTGAAGTTTTCACTGTTTTCGAAGATATAATGATAGATTGTTCTTGGGCGCTTATATGGGCCATTTTGTTTTCATTGAAACCGTCTTTATGCTCATTGCCTTCCAAGGTACCCTATACTTCCATGTACTGCATTTTGAATTGGACGCACCTGTATATTTGCATAGATCATTGATGAAATCTCAACAGTGGAATGACGCAGTTGATTAGTAGGATACCCGCAATCGCACCATAATCTGTACCATGCAATATCAGTTCATCTTAACTCTGTCTATCCGCTGAAGTCCCGCTATGTAATAAAGCGGGTGGTAGTCTGGAGGCCTAGTGATGGCCGTCGCGACACGGGCTAGCCGGGCCGACGACGTATCATGATTATGGCTCCTTATGTTGTCTGTCGGTTGTTTTTAAAGTGCCTCTAGAGGCCCGCGCATAACATGTTTGCTGGGTACTACTCAACTCGATACGTTATGTTATTCTTGGTTCTCAATCTAGACCCTAGACCGATGATGAAATCTACTAGAATGTTTACGACGGTCATAAATCAGGTCTGCGGACATTGGCCAGGTCTTCGCTGGAACTACGGAGCCATCTGTTGAAATATTCTGAAATCTTCTAAAGTGGAATAAATAGACACTTTGAAATATTTCTCCCATATATGTATTAAGTGCCAATATTGATTATAAAGACAGCAAATGTGAAGCCAAAACAAATGGAGCCTGACAATCGCTCGGACTCTTTCTAATCGGCAACGTTGAATTGATGCGCATGCGCGAGAATGGAGGCGTGACATGTATTGGTTGATGTTCGGTTGCCATAACTACGCGCTGCCAATATGACAACGGAATATATAACCCGACTTAACTTTCATTGCATTGCTCTTATGGCCAGTTATCAATTATCGTAGTTATTAAATATATGATTTCTCCCGTCGTCCGTACTAGACACCATTCTTACGAAGAAGAAGGAATCATTTGTGCGAATTATAGCCCCTAAATCGAAATTGATAATTTAAGCCGCTCCAGGGCCTAGATCATTCCTACTGTTGGAAAAGAGTTGTTGAAATAACGAAAAATAAGAAACCCAGGAGGTCCACCAGTATTATTGGCGAAATTGGCAAATTTCGATATTGACGATGTTCACATTTACACATTTGTGGCTTTCACACAAATTTTTGCTATTTGAACAAATTCAGCAAAGTAAATGCCACAATTAGACTGTAGACGAGTTTACAAAATCAGTAGTGCATCAACAACATTCAGTTGCTATTTTCCACCTTTTTTTTGTCAAGCTGACCCAAAAATGTTTTTTTCAATGAATTAACATAATATTTTAGTGAAATTAACATTGTAACAATGTCGATTCCTCTACTAGTTTTCATCATTTATAAACTGACAAGAAGTAATTTGTAAACCTCATGCTGTTGGAATCTCATTCTCTCTATGTTGCTGTTGAAATAAAATTTTGTCGATTCTTTTCTTTTAGTTTTTCATAGTACACAGAAAAAAAGTTTTATTGTCTTTTATTTCTTGTCAAAACAAAAATAATTTTTTACGTCAATTAGTATTCACTATCACTATTTTTTTTTTGAAAATATCTGATATTTGTTGGTTATATAGTTTGTCAGGGGGGATGGTTTGATAAATCAAGAATATATAACATTATAATATTTTAATTCTTCTATTATAAAAAAATAAATACTCTATTATAATAAATAACAGTTGAATGTCGATGAAATAAAATTAACATCATTATGTGAAGAAATGTACAACGAAATAGGATGAATTCCACAAATTTATAGGACAATACCACCAACAGTTTGGTAATCCAACAATTTGCATTTTGACTATATCAGTTGTTTAACAAACAAAATTTCGATTTCGCAAACTGTTCATAGCTATGAATACCTATTTGATGATGTGAAAATATTTGCAAAATAAAGTTGTTACAGCAGCAACTTTCCATTTGAAGATTTCGACAACAATGAGGTAGACATACTGACAAACAATGAGTGGAAATTGACAATGGATGAATTTAACTACAGCCGGAGTGATTTGAGTAGTGAATTCCTGATTAATTGTTGTTGATTTTGGCAACAGTTTTTCAACAAAACAAGATATTGTTGAAATTAACAACTCTTTTCTAACTGTGTAATCCCAAAATTATTTCCTCTTCAGTACAATATCAGTACTTCTTCAGATGCTGTCTTCTTGTTACAATTTCGAATCATCATTTCCCTGTTTGCACAGCTTCTACACCATCTGTTGTCTTGTAGCGCTTCGAATAAGTTATGCCAGGACTTCCTAAATATGTGTTAAAACGTACGCTACGGTTGGTTCATCTGAGCTCTCTCATTTCCGATATGCAATATGTATTGCCAAGACAGTGAATGCCTCCAGGCTCGTGTCCTTTGGTAACTATACTTTACTGGATCAACTTCAGTAGACTGCCCTTTTTCTGGTTCATTTTTCTCTTTCCAAAATTATTTGTTCAGCGATAATCAGTAGTTACATCACAAGTGATGGATATTTTGGTGAGTAGAGTTTGACATTTTCGTGTCAATATTGTTGCAAAAATACCACTCGACCAAATTTCTTCAGAAAGTTGGTCGAGTGGTATTTTTGCAACAATATCGGTGGGAAAATATCAAAGTATACTCTACCCAAAATATCTACGAGTGGTATGAATAAATTTTATATATCGAGCTAGGGTAAATATCTAGTTACATCACACATGCACTCTGATAATGGGGAAAATACTTTTCTTACGTGTTTTGCCTCGAACAGAATCCGGAAAAAAAATGCGGCGGTCTCATACCGTTTCCGAGTTACAGCACTTTGAAAACTAACCTCATTTTGCACGTTTTCTGCACAAAATCTCAAATGCCTCCTTCTTTCTACCAGCATAAACAATACACCCTAAATAACTTATTTTCATCACATCTTTGCACAAAATATCGTCACTTTATCGAAAAAATCCTCCTTCTTACACAGTTGCAAATGAACAATTTTCGTTCCTTTGACAGAAGACATTTAGAATGACTTCTGTCGAAGGAACGAAAATTGTTCATCTACAACTGTGTAAGAAGGAGGATTTTTTCGATAAAAACGACGATATTTTGTGCAAAGTTGTGCCGAAAATAAGTGATTTAGGGTGTATTATTTATGCTGGTAAAAAG
This sequence comes from Gonioctena quinquepunctata, assembly GCA_018342105.1. Lineage (NCBI taxonomy): Eukaryota > Metazoa > Arthropoda > Insecta > Coleoptera > Chrysomelidae > Gonioctena > Gonioctena quinquepunctata. The sequence continues at coordinate 268,302 of JAFIRS010001365.1, read as the reverse complement.
AAGGAGGCATTTTTAGTGATTTTTGTGCGAGAAAACGGTGCTTGAAAATGAGGTTAGTTTTTCTTCTGTAACTCGGGAACGGTATGAGACCGCCGCATTTTTCTTCCGGATTCGTGTTCAGGAGGCAAAAACACGTAGGAAGAGTATTTTCCCCATATTCAGAGTGCATGGGTGATGTAACTAGATATTTACAAACATACCTACACTTGAAAAAATTATGTTTTTCTACGTTTTTTCGAATTTCTTCTAAGGAAATGTTTCCGAAACGGTCGGACATCAGTTTTTTCATTGACAGTGACTTGGACGTCATTTGGCAGTGACTTGGATGTCATCTGACAGTGACTGAATTATTTTGATAGGTTTGGTATAAACAAGGTGAATGCCCAAAGAGAGTAAACGTTATCTGAGATAACGTTTACTCTCTTTGGTGAATGCCTACATGTTGTATTCGCTGTGTGCATTAGGCTGGAGGGGATAGCTGAAACCATGACAGCGCCCATGGTGGCAGAAGTAGGTAATGATCCTGGTAATCACAAGCACAAGCTGAAAACTTTCAGTTTCTGAAGTCTCTCCGTTTATTCACAAATCACTTGAAAATATTGTACCGTACTTCAGATGAATAAACATTATTATTATCGTAGTGGCAACGGTCACGGTTGGGTGGTAAAACAACATACATACAGTGCTTCTCAAAAGTCCCTTCCCCCTCTTATTTTTGGAACGATTGTACATAAACAAGTGAAATTTGGAAACTGAATATTAAAGGTTGTAAACTTCCCTGATGTGTGTGATGATAGATGATGGATGACGAAATCGTCAAAGATGACGTCACAAGGCCATTGTGACCAATAATTTTAAATGGAACCCTACGGCAAGCGACACCTCTTTTAAAAGGTATCGAAAAAACCTATTCAATGAAACTAATTTTGTTTGTGTTTATGGCAGTTTTGGCAACTCGCTTTTAAAAAACGCAAAGCTGTGATGAATTAAATCAGTTAATACTAAAATTCCAAATTCAAGCTCCGCCTCTGGATAGTTGTCAAATAAGCTGACGTTTTTGTTAGTCTCCCTAATCCGACGTTTTTGTAATTGTCCAAGTTTTTGTACATTTAATAATTTATGTATTGTTGATCGAACGTTTAACTGTTTTAGCAGCTTGTGGTACTTTTAATATTTTTTTACATTTTAATAATTTGTTAAACTGTTGTGAGCCGAACGTTCAAGTGCTTCAAGAAGCGAAATGGTACGTGCTTTAGGTGATAAAGTAGCAGCGATCCTAATTCTTGGCGAAACTGGACAAAATATTCATGCAGCAGAACGCATTTTTATTGAGAGGTTTCCCGATCGCCTCGTTTCGAGGACTTATTTGAGGGAGCTTCTTCGTAAGTTTGAAACAACGGGTAGTATTAATGTTGCGAAACGATCTGACAGACCACAAATTTCTGATGAGAAAAAATCGATATACTGGCAGAAGTAATAGTTAATCCTACTTCTTCAACAACTCACGTTGCATCTACCTGTGAAGTCAGTCGAAGTACAGTACACGGGGTGTTGAAAAAAAAAACAAATTTCATCCATACAAATTAAAAATGGTTCATCAACTCTCAGACGACGACCCAGACCGAAGACTAGAATTTTGTGAAAATATGGAAACTAAAATTAACCAACAGCCAGACTATGTCAAAACAATTTGTTTTAGTGACGAAAGTACTTTCTATCTGAATGGAAATGTAAATACACAGAATGTGAGGTATTGGAGTGACGCAAATCCTCACCTGTTTCGTGAAACACATACCCAATTTCCCCAGAAGGTGAATGTTTGGGCAGGTATCCTGGGAAACCACATCGTTGGGCCTCTTTTTTTAAATACTAATTTAACTGATGAGGTTTATCCGGAGCGGTTGCAAAACGCAATAGAACCGTTAATCCTTGAAATTTTGGAAGATAATCCAGATGAATTCGGCAATTTGGAAATAACATTCCAACAGGATGGTGCTCCTCCACACTATTACGGTGCAGTAAGACGGTATTTGGATGAGGAGTATCGTGGTAGATGGATTGGACGACGAGGTTCAACGGAATGGCCAGCTCGATCACCAGACCTCACACCTTTGGATTTTTTTCTGTGGGGGTACCTTAAATCGAAGGTTTACGCCACTGAACCTGACAATATTGACGTTTTGAAACAACGTATTGTTGCAGAATGTGAGGCTGTTTCCGCAGACACATTTGCAAAAGTACGAGAAGAGTTTAAAAATAGGATATTTCACTGTCAGGAAGTAAATGGAGGTCACTTCGAGCAATTTCTTTAAGTAGATACTGATTCTTAAATCTGTAATTAATATCATACTGAATGGAATTTAAATTTTAATGTTTACTAATGAGCCATCAAAATTGCCATAAACACAAACAAAATAAGTATCATTGAATAGGTTTTTTCGATACCTTTTAAAAGAGGAGTCGCTTGCCGTAGGGTTCCATTTGAAATTATTGGTCACAATGGCATTGTGACATCATCTTTGACGATTTCGTCATCTATCATCACTAGTAGGGAAGTTTACAACCTTTAATATTCAGTTTCCAAATTTCACTTGTTTATGTATAATCGTTCCAAAAATATGAGGGGGGAGCGGACTTTTGAGATGCACTGTAACAATGAGCCCTCGCTATTGCTGTGTAGTCGATTGCAAAAATAGTACCAAAAATAGTACGTGTAAATTTTATACATTTCCAACGGCATCACATAAACTGTAGCAAAGAGATAAGTGTACTGTTATTCCACTATATTTCAATCTCTAATTCCGAAACGTGAGGTTTTCATTCAAACAATCAACGGAGATCATTATATTACTTTGAAGAAATAATTAAAACGCCGCCATGCATCTCGCTGCCATCATTTTACCTTTACCTAATTCAATTGCTAGTTTGTTAGGCGCCGACTCAAAATCAGTTATTCACATTAGTTTAGGAGCTCAATTATCATTGAGACTAAAAATGTTTATTTTATTTTTTGCTTCTCAGTTGATTTTTTCTTCGGTTTAATTCTTTGTTAAGAAGTTTTTATAATAATTTTAATTCATTGAAAAAATATTGCGCCGGTTGGGCAGTTGTTATAAGCTAGGAATTTCATTATTATATGTTTTTCAACCGCCAGTGGATTCTCTCATTTGCAATTTTTTTTTCATTATATAGTTTTCCAAATTTGGGATAGAGTCCCAGTTTTTTAACGAGCGGTTGGACACAAATGTTTATGGTTTATGAGCTATTCTTCTAAACGAAAGAGGTGTTATTGAAAATTTATAGAGATGACTAGGGGATCTTTGGTACTTCTTTATTGATGAAGGTTATACTCATAACGCAGACGTTTCAAGGATATTCGAATATAATTTTTGCTTTTGTATCTGCCACTGTCTCACAGTACTAACAAACAACTTCTATATTTATTTCAGTTACTTGCGACCACCACAGAGCCTGTGATTATTTTGTGGAAGCAATTTTGAATCCCGACGAGTTACTAGCGACAAAATGTAGCCAATGGCGCGGCCTTTTTACAAGTAGAAAGTGTGAAGATGTGAAAGTGCACTTGGGAGATTTAACGTCCAATGAAAGGGGAACATTCTTTTTCGAGACTAATAAGGAAAAACCTTATTCTAAGAGAGAAAGTAATAGCGGGAGTTCCACTTTGGGAAAAGTGTTGTCTGTACTGAAGTATTGAAATTTGATGGAAGTTATTATGTATTGAATGTATAAAGAGATTTGATATAAGGAGGATACATATTATTAAAAAATGGTTGTTTCATTTCCTTCCGTGTTAATATTGTCGTTTAGTATTCACAATTTTGATATGTTTATACAATAGTTATGTACCTAACAACTGCGGAAAGTGGTACTTTTCCACTCGTGACGGCAGATGACCGAACGACGCGAAGCGGAGTTCGGATAAGCCGTTAAGTGCGGAAAAAACAATTTCCGTATGTGTAAGGATCAACATTTTTCCTACAAGTATAATATATTATATCTGAAATTTTTATTTATAGGGATACCTAACATAATTTTTATTTAGTGTCAATTCAAACTAATAATGAATCATATTGAAATTGGTAGCATTATGCAAATTTAACGCCGATTGGCTCTCCTTAGATGTGTCATGAGAGAAAGCTTGTTGAATTTTCGCTGAATTATCAACAAGTGAGGATGCTGCTTCGCGAGAAACTGATGTCGATGGAGAGCTGGAGTTTGGTATTGGAGTGTTTGAACGTTTTTTTAGAATATTATTAGCAATCTTCTTCTTAATTTCGAGCGAATTCTCGATGTATGATTTTTCCATCCACCGTGTCTTTTAATGTTGGTGATGTTGGCCCCAGAGTCGGTCAACATTGTGGCTGACGACCGCCTGGAACAATGACCGGTGTAATTCTCCGAATTTGGGAGACCCAAGTACATAGCAATGTTGGATGGCATTTTGCCAAAGGAATTAATTCCCACACATTGTTTAGTGCATTTTGCTGATTTGAAGAAAATGGAAAACCGCCGATGATGAGTGTTAGCAGGTCGCAGACTGACTTTTTGCATAATTCTAGATAGATTGTTCTTTCATTTTCGGGATCGCAAATTATAAATTTTCTCATAATGTTAGTTTTTGTGTTCGGGATGGTAATAACAAGAACATTTTTCTTGTCTTCAATATTGTCTATCGTCATATTCATAAATGGTAGCCACCTTCATCAAGAGGAAGTCGTTGTCCGGAGCATCAGATAAGAATTTATCAATTTCCTGTTTTTCGAAAACTTTCGATTTCTTGGGTTTGAATACTTCGTTCAGTCCTTTTAGATATGCCGTTAATTTGAAATATCAGCTTATAAGTTCATATGAACTTAACGAAACATAAATTTTTTTCTTGAACATCAATGACGACAAATTTAGTTTTTCTACAAATAATTAGCGGCAAATTACTAGCCCTAATGGTTTGCTTTTCGCGGATTCTATCAAAAGTTGATTCGCTATGTTCATATGAACTTAGCGAAACATATTTATTTTTTTCTTGAACATCAAAGCTACTAATTTAGTTTTTCTACAAATAATTAGCGGCAAATTACTAGCCCTAATAGTTTGCTTTCCGCGGATTCTATCAAAAGTTGTTTCGCTAAGTTCATATGAACTTAGCGAAACATCAATTTTTTTCTTGAACATCAATAGCGACAAATTTATTTTTCTACAACTAATTAGCGGCAAATTACTAGCCCTAATAGTTTGCTTTCCGCGGATTCTATCAAAACTTGTTTCGCTAAGTTCATGTGAACTTAGCGAAACATAAATTTATTTCTTGAACATCAATATAATTTTTCCACAACTAATTAACGGCAAATTAGCGGCAAATTATAGTATATTTCGCCACTTGATTCGCTTGAGTTGTTTCGCTAAGTTCTTATACATATAACAAGGCATATGTTCGAAATTCATACAATTTCGTTATTTCACACTTTGTGGGTAATAAATCAAATACGACGATGTCTGTATTTATTTTGATAATAAAAAATATTGGTAACCTCGGAACATTCCCAAATCATTGAACCAAATAAAAATACTGCAAAGATGAAAACAACACGCGTTTTCCGAAATCTTAATATTACTTAGAGATAGGATGTACATTATTTATGCAATTCAGTTTTACGAAAACAATGTCATGAATTAAATATTTAAATAATGATTATTTGGTATTGAATACAATTCTCTATCGAATTATTGATATACAGGGTGTAATCTAACCTCTTTTACACCCGTGAATGACGAATGTGTAATGCCAGTTTATAATGGATTACAGTGGTTGAAAATTCGAAAAAAAAATAAGAATCAATATTTTTTTTTCGAATTTGTTCACATTTTGGGAACTGCGAGACAACAAAGGTTTAGTGGAAAAAAATTTTTTTTTATGGCTATTAAGGAGTTATCGTGAAACTTTCAAAGGAAAAATCTATTAATTTTTTATGGACTATCAACTGCTGGCAGTTATGTAAGAGGTTAGATTACACTCTGTATATGTAACTAAAATTACGTAGCCCACTGATTTATGCTGCGTGTTCATGCAAAAAACTCCCAGTTTATTCAATTTCAACTGTATAAACCTATTTCGAAAGTTGTCTGGATTTATAAGAATTAGTTCTCTGCTTTGTTTGTAGAAAATTTTACAAAAAATGTTCCGTTTATAATTTTTGAAGTGACTCTTACTGTACAACATTATTACCTCTTCCCAAACTAGTTTTAAGTATCAACTTTCTCAAACAGTTTTGGATGTAATATTGACGGAGTTGGATAAAATACAGAGTTATTTTAACCTCTCTGATACAAGCTAAACTAAAATGTTATGGTTTTTTCAAGGATTACAATGGGTAGATTTGGATAATTGTTTCAAAATGACCAAATTCTGGTCATAAGAATTTAACCCGTGGTGTACCACAAGGTCGCATTTTGGGGCCAATACAGCTTGTGTCATCCAAATGATGTTGAGTTTCCCTACATATATCAAATAATGATCTAAATCATGATCTTGAAGATAATTTTCAACCAGAATGTGTGACATAAACTCAATCACCCGAATAGAAAATGATCATTTTTTGGTTGTCTCAAATTTTTAGCTTATAGAAACAGTGAAGATTTGGATCAGTTCAGAAAATGTAGATTCGATTTTCAATGAAGATCTTGTATTCAAAACGTTATGAATGATGCACTCAACAAATTTTCTTAGCTTTGTGTGTTTCATTGAACAGGAACCTATTCGAGCGATGAACCGCAGAAAATACAAAACTAATATGCCATGTTCATTTTCTGATTTCGTGAGATTGACCATGACACAGTAAAATGGTTGAATATGGGTAATCGAAGGAAAGCCAAGGCTACGACATTCCTTAGTTATTTTCTCTACATAAGCAGTGAAATCTTCAATATCATTCCAAGTGAAAAGAAACGATATCTTAAAAAATAAGTTGAGAAAAAAATCACTACGTGGCTTTTACAAAATGATCCAAATAACTACAATCCTTTTTATCTTCGATATAAAAGAACAATTGAACTGAACAAGACTCTCTAATACTTTCGTTTGCTTTTTTATTTTGTTTTTATTTGTTTTTCGGCGTTTTCAGTTTTTCGTATTTTTTATGTTTTTGGTGAAATATGATTTTTTTTTCAATTTACCTTTCCGTTTGTAACACTAATTTATTATAAGGTTACATTTAACAAAACAGAGCCTAAACTCCATGATTGTTAGGAGCGTCGGTCGAGCAACTTTGTTGCTTTGACAGTATTTTTATATTTATTAACACTTATATAAACTCTTATACATAGAATTATTGTGATTTTGTTTATTTTGTGATTAAATATTATTATAGTCTACTGCCATGGAAGTTTTATGTACAATTTCGAGAATATAACGGGAACATAATCAATTTTGACACTGACGGTTGAGTGTTTGGAATTCATCATCTAAATCAACTTCCATACGGAGAACCCAGTCTAGTTTACTCCTCCAAATGTTCTTCGAATCACCCCGTATATTTTGATGCCCGTACAATGAAGTTTCTCGAATTGTCAATTGACTTACCTGTCTACTGTCTAATAGTGATTGAAACATCAAACATGTGCCAAATTTAACAAGCCAAAATTCAAAAAATGAATATAACTGCTTACACAGCATTTAATTTTGTTTTGGCCGTTGCTGTAAATTATCTCCTACATTTTTTCACCTACATAATTTTTTGTCGAGACTCCGAAAAACCCTGCGTGCTATTTCCATAAGGATCAACAAAATGAACAAGTTCACTAATACCCCCAAAGAAATTGATAACTACGTAGAAATTCTGAAGAAACAGTTATATTTTGCGGTTGTGAAAGGCAAAAATACCGTCAAATTGAAAAACAATCTCAATACCTTTTTCTTTTCTACGGACGATGAGTTGGTGTACGAAAATTATTACAGTGATTTTGGACCCTTGAATCTTGCCTGCGTGTTCAAATTTTGCAGCAAGATGAAGAAGTATCTTCAATATGCGAAGGGATTGAAAAATATAGTGTATTATACTATTGACCATCAGAGAAGAAAGCCAATGCTGCTTGTTTGATTGGATTGTTTAGTACAATTTATCTGAATTATCATCCTAAAGATATATGGAAAATCTTGAACGCGTTGGGACCATACAAGTGAGTACTAATATGATATTGAAGATATAATAATCACATTAAGGTATTATGGTGAAACACGGGGGGGCTAGCCTGATTATTTTTGGAGGCACGATTCTTCAGAAAACAAAGAAGCTTTTTCATATTTTGTGAGTGTAGGACTTTTAATTGCTGCCCACACTATCGCCAGCTTCAATTTTATCACATTAGTCAATGGAAATCTAACCAATGTTATCATGAATAGAGGGGATAAAACCTTGAAAAATGGTGGATACTTGGGAAGGTAAGAGTGAAAAATATGAAAATCCGAACGAAAAATTCATACATGAGTATTATTGCTTGAGTTAATTTTTTTTTATGAATTAGAGAGAGGTGCCAATACAATTGTTTAATAATCATATATAATTCAGAACGGAATATTTCAAAAATCATTTATAAACTGAATGGAATCCTCATGTAAGGTGATTCAGATGATCAATTTACTGGATTGGATACTTGTTTGGGGGGAATTGCGAAGAATATGTTCAGATTATATTCCTCAAGTAAACATAATTTGATGAAACAATTTGCAAATCTGTGTATCGACCCAATACTTGAAAACCTTTTCTCTCCCGTTTCCCCCCCAAACAAAGCCCCGTCCAGAGTCTGCTTCATTGATTTATATAGGATACATACTGCACAACCACTACGCCAGTCAAATTAGACCGCCAATTCACAATAATTACAAACATTTCTTCAACACTGCCGGATGTTGAGGCATCCAGTAAAGACTAAATATAAAAATTTGCACACTCATCCGGTGACCGGAAATTACTCAAATTCGCATAAAACGTTAATTTGCAATATCTCCTTGGACAAAATTGCGAACATTATGCAAATTGCAGGTATATTCAGTAACTTCTTTTCTACATCCCTTGTAAAATTTACACACGGAATTTTTATCTGGAAATACGAATAATCCTTGATTACTTTTTTTATTTATTTTATTTATTTATTCAACGGGAACTAGCCCAATACATCTAATATACAGTTGAAGGTAGAATCAAGTTTTACATATTAAGACGATCTAAGATGAATGAAAGTAAATTAAGATTGAGTGGAATGTACGATAGGATATTAATGATTAATTGATTAAATGTAATAGTTGTTATTGTGGACTCGAGGAGAAAGACTGTGGATGGTTGCGGGTCTTATTTATTAATTGTCCTAAGCTTGGATTTAAAGTCGTTCAAGGACAAATTAAAGAAGTCTAAGTGACCATGAATATTCGCTGTTCGATGGATACGTGGTAAGCAGCTGTTGTATCTATAGTTGGTTCTATAGAGGGGAGTATGAAAAGTGCTGTTATTTCTAGTGGCACGTGGAGGCACTTTTAGGTGTATCTGGGATAGCAGCTCAGGGCATCTTAGTTTGCTGTGTATGATATTGTGAAGGAAAAGCAAGTCCCTCTGGTCCCTCCTTGTCGATAGTTAGGGTAGGTTCAGGCTTTGCCAGGTTATAATGTGTTCAGGGAATAATTGATTACGTTGTAATTAGCGCTAACATTGTGCAAATTTGTGGTAAAATCATGGTATGCTCACCCCTAAAATGCTTTAAATTTGCAAACTTTTCATATGTACGGAACATAAAAAAATTATGGATAGCGCTAAAAACAGTGTCAGGGGCAAAGTTTTAGGAGTCACGAAATTGCAAACATATTTTCGTGCTTTGCAAACTTTGGGGCATAATTTTGAGTCGCCAATTGAGTTTGCACCTTTTTTAGTATCACGGAAGATGGCGGAAATGAACATTATTGTTAGAAGCAATTTTCGCAAATGCCACAAAATTCCAAACTTTGTGCATTTTTTTCTTAAAGTTCTGCTCTGGCAAACAAGTCTACTTATAAATTTGCAAAGGGTTGCAAATTTATGAGGATTTTATAGGGATAAAACGTGGGGAAAACAGGGCAATAGAATATTTTAAGACGATTTTCGCGGATGAACAAAATTCCAAACATTGTGCAATTTTTTCTCCAAGTTTTGAAATGGCAAACAAGTTTATAAATTTGCAACCCTATAAACCGTCGGGAGAGCAGTGCAATGGAATATTGTCAATTGAGTCGATTTCCGCGGATGACACAAAATTCCAAACTTTGTGCATTTTTTCTCAAAGTTCTGGAGAGGCAAACAAGTTGACGTATGAATTTGTAAACCCATAAAACGTCGACAAAGCAGGCAATGGAATATTATCAATTAAGGAGATTTTCGCGGAATGTTGATATTTTTGCAATTTTCACTCAATAATTGAACTCGATCTGGTGGAATCGGCTTTCATTATCAGAGGATAATTATTCAAGGACCAAATTACCGAAGCCGGTAATTTTTTCGTCCTTTTAAGCGAATTGTGAAGTTGTATCGTCATTTTCATGATACCCGATAGTGAAATTAGACGATTTCACCGAATGGTTATATCAGATGATAACACTGTATAGTTCCAACACATAGTTTTACTTGATAATTTTCAATAAAACAATAGAGTTTACATTAGAGAATACTGTACTTCGAATTCTTCTACATTTTACGAGATTTATTCCATAATTCTCTGAAAAACAGATAATAGGCGATATCACAAACTCACAAATTTGCTTCATCTGTGCTTGAAGTTGAAACATACTGATAAAATATTATCTATGCATAGTTTTTCCTGGAGAAATATTCTATTGCCCGTCTTTCCCGATATTTTATAGGGTTGCAAATTTATACGTAGACTTGTCTGCCATAGCAGAACTTTGAGGAAACAAATTGCACAAAGTTTGGAATTTTGTGGCATTTGCGAAAATTGCTTCTAACAATAATGTTCATTTCCGTCATCTTCCGGAATACTGAAAAAGGTGCAAACTCAATTGGCGACTTAAAATTATGCCACCAAAGTTTGCGAAGCACGAAAACATTGTTTGCAATTTCGTGACCTCTAAAACTTTGCCCCTGAGACTGTTTTTAGCGTTATCCATAATTTTTTGATGTTCCTTATACATGACAAGTTTGCAAATTTAAAGCATTTTAGGGGTGACGAAACCATGATTTTACCACAAATTTGCACAATGTTCGCAATTTTGTAACTAGAATTAGTGCTAATTACAACGTAATCGGGGATTATTCGTATTTCCGGTTGAAAATTGTGTGTGCAAATTTTACAAGGGATGTAGAAAAGCAGTTAGGAAATATACCTGCATTTTGCACAATGTTTGCAATTTTGTCCAAGGAGATATTGCAAATTAACGTTTTACGCGAATTTAAGTAATTTCCAGTTACCGGATGAGTGTGCAAATTATTAAATTTATTCTTTACTGGATGCCTCAACATACGACAGTGCTAAAAAAAATGTTTGTAATTACTGTGAATTGACGGTCTATTTTGACTGGCCTACACCGTCAGTCACGAAATTCTAAACTCTACCTTAGTGACTACCTGTGGAGTGGAGTAGGCAGATTGATATCTCAATATTCTAGAAACTGTCCTAAATGACGGTTACGTACGTATATTCAATTAAATATATACAGGGTGATCCAAATTAAGTCGGCACCATTGCCAACTCCGTTATTATTGATGCTACAATTTCGGATAAAGTGGAAAATGAGCGACTTATGTGGAAATATTTATTTCTTTCACTAGTACAAAAAATTTCTTTGTTTTGGCGAATAAAACCTCATGATTATCCAAACACCCATTTTTTGTACTTATACGAATGACAATATTCTGTTACTCATAGCAAAATAAGACAGTAAAAAGAAAAAATTGCGCTGGGATGTGAACTCGTGAAACCCGTGATCATCATGTCGCACCACTCAATTGACACCACTAACCTATTTGGTATTAATGTACAAAACGATAATTTCCATCTTAAAGCCATATCGCTAGCCGCATTTATTTTGTGAATCAAAATATGTCTGCTGTAATGATAACTTTGAAGCCGTTTTTGTACAGAACAGAAAATACTGGAGGGTCATATGAATGTGGTTGGAAAAAATGGGTTTGATTCGATAAAACATAATTATTATGAGCAATCAAGTTGTCTTGAAACTTTGTTGAAATTCTATTTGTCAAATATTCTCAAGTATGTCATGACAATGTCATAAATCATTGTAACTGTCAACTACTGTTCGAATATTTTTCGAAATGCCATTTTCCCATCAAGAAAAATGTGATATGTTAGAATCCTACTTGGTTTGCCAGAAAAATAGCGTAAGAGCACTCCAACACTACAGCAATTCGTTCCCCGATCGTGAATTACCTAATCGACGTTTTTTTGCTGTGCTTCGTCGTCGATTCAGGAACAATGAAAAAGTTTTTGAGAAGTGGAGAACTAAAAAACGTTTTGTAATATCTGAAGATACAGAAATTGACGTTTTATCCTTTTTTGAGGTATATCCAAATAATTCCATCAGAGATTTATCTAGAAAAATAGCTGTTCCACTGTCTGGTATTCAACGAATTCTGAAGAAACATAAGATTTCCCCTCATAAGTTAAGACCAATGCAAACACTAGAACCTGGTGATCCTGAGAGACGATTGGAGTTTTGTTGGTGGTTTATGAATAAATGCAGACAAGATCCAAACTTCAATAGAAATATTATATGGAGCGATGAGGCTAATTTTTCAAATCGTGGGATGTATAATAGAGATAATTTTCATTATTGGAGTAGACATATCCATTTTTAGTCCATCCCCACAATCCGCAAAGACGATTTAGTATTGATGTTTGGTGTGGTCTATTTAGAGGCAGAATTATCGGTCCATTTTTCTACCATGGTTCTTTGAACGGACCCCGTTACATTAATTCATTAACAAGAATGTTGGAAGAGTTTTTCGATGATCTTGATCTGGAGGCTCGTCAGATGATCTATTTTCAGCAGGATGGAGCACCACCACATAATGTCAGTGGCGTAAAACGACTGCTGCGAGGCTATTTTGGAAACAGATGGATTGCTACAAATGGTCCTGTTAAGTGGCACCCTCGTTCACCAGATATGACACCTCTGGAATTTTATTTTTGGAGATTTCTGAAAAATGAGGTGTACAAAATAAAACATGATAATGTAGATGAAATGAAAAATTATATTGAAACTATAATTAATAGAATTGATGGCCGAACTGTGTTGAATGCCACACGTAGTGTCAATAGAAGGGCCCAAATATGTGTTCAACAAGAAGGCGGTGTTTTTGAACATTTACTCGATATTTTATAGCGCTCTATCAAACCCGTTTGTTATAAATGTTTCCTATTAATATTTTATAGCGCTTTATCAAACCCGTTTGTTATAAATGTTTCCTATTAATACAACTGTCTTATTTTCACCTTTACGAAAAAAAGTCAGATGAGCTTTGTTGTTGAGAATGTTATTACGAATCGAAATGCATGAAAAAATATAGGGTGTTCCATTGAAAAGAATATCATTTTATAAAATATTATGACAACGCGACTGTCAATTTTTGTTTTGTTTTCGGCATCGAGAAGGCCACTAAAAATGCTACCAGTTTGCTCATTTCACCGAAATCGTAGCATCAATAATAACGGAGTTGGCAATGGTGCCGACTAAATTTGGAACACCCTGTATACATACATACATTGCGATTATTCTCGTTAATAGAGCAGTGGGTATTATTTATCTATAACCTAAACTTTTTTTATTTCAGACCCTACTTGGACGCTTCCCAATTTCCCTGTGGATTCACTTTGAAAATCCCCGACTGTATATTGGCCGTCCATAAAGCTCTCACCTTCAATTTTTTCAATTTTGACGACTTCAGTGTGACCGAATATGAGCTGTACAACAAACTGCAATATGGCGACATGAATTGGTTGGTGCCGAGAAAATTTTTGGCTTTCATCGGACCAGCGGACAATAAAACATCCCATCCTCCGGAATTTTACATCAAATACTTTTTGAAAAATGATGTGAAAACTGTAATACGACTGAATTCAATTATTTATAATGCAGATGCGTGAGTATTCTTTATTTTTCTATACAGGGTGGGGCACCCCATACGACACGGTCCCTGTAAACCAAACCATTAATTTTTTCGTAAATTTCTCCATTTTATTATATGTATATTGATTAAGGCTGCAAAAGAAAATTATTTTGGAGTCTACAGGGTGGCTCAAAAAAGTTACATATCAAAGTTGTGTTTTTTTAAATGGAACACCCTGTATTACGTTACACTTTTGAATAGGTCAGGAAAAACTATGATTTCATAAAAGGTACTATGTACCTAACTATAACCGTTCTCGAGTTATTGATTTTTTTATGAAAATGCTAGGTACAATTGGAAACTAAATAACATCGAAATCAGCCCTTCGAATTCTGACCCAGCATAAAAGAGGTTTTGGGCTATTGATTTCGATAAAACCCGTTTCTCAATATTATACAGAATGTTCAAAAATCATTGTCACTTTTTTATAATTTCGGACAAAGATAACTTTGTTATTTCAAACAAAACACCCTGTATTTTTTTGGTCTGAACAATATAAAATTCAATTACCTTTCATTTCATATTGAGTTCCCTATACCTAGCCTAAATAGTTTTCCAGATATTGGCTTTTTCAAATAGTAGTTCTTATTTCAATGCATTCTTTGAATCAAGATAACTTTGAAACGACATTTATTTGATTTGCTCACAGAAGTCTTATTGCCAGTTGTTATACTTCACTTCATCGGAATTATTTACTGTTTATTAAAATGAAGTTATCATTTACATTCATATTCTGACAGTAGTTCATTAAACAGGCTATACATTTTTTTTTTATTATTCAACTGAAACAACAACAAAATATGAAACACAAATGTATTTAATTCAAAGTAGTGCTCGAAATGACGTCACTCTTCGAAAAGCAGCCCTTATTCTCTCCTTCATATTTTCCAGTGTGGTTGGATGAGTGTCGTGAACCTCATTCTTTAAGTATCCCCATAGGAAAAAATCGAGCCAAGACAAATCTGGTGATCTCGCTGGCCAATTTTGTGGTCCTCCCCTACTAATCATTCATTTATTCGGAAAGCACATATTCAAAAACTGTCTGACTCTGAATTTGAAATGTGCCGGAGCTCCATCCAATTGTAACCGCATCCGTTGTCTGATATTCAGCGGCACATTCTCCAGAAGCTCAGGCAGATCATCTCGTAAAAATTGTAAACATTTTTTACCATTCAAGTTCCATAAAAAAGTATGGTCCTATAACTTTTGTACCTATAATTCCTCCCCAAACGTTAACAGACCATCTATTCTGGTGATCCAGAGTGCGGAAAAAATGAGGATTCACATCACTATAATAATGGGAGTTGTGTCTGTTCACTAAGCTATTGTTATGAAAAGTAGATTAATCAGAAAATAAAATGGAATCCAAAAAATGTCCGTCCTCACTAAACTTGTCCAGAACCCATAGACACAACTCGATTCGTCGATGCAAGTCTATTTCATATAATTCCTGGTGCATCTGAATACGGTACGGGTGAAATTTGTATTTTGTATTACCCTAGAAATGCTCCGTCTGCTTATCCCTGTATCTTTCTCGATCTCACGTTGACTCGTATGAGGGTTTTCTATGATTGATCCCATAATAAGAAATTCATTTTCCTCATTTCCAATGATAGGTTTTGGTCTATTTGGCTTTTCATAAGCTTACACTTCCAGTCCTACGAAATTGATGTAGCAATCGTTTGAAAACCAACTTGTTTGGATGATTCCGGTCTGGATATTTTTGGGCATACACTCTCGACGCCAAAAGACAATTCTCTAAACACTCACCAATCGCTAAAATCATATCTATCCGCTCTTGAATGGGATAAATTTTCATTTTCGACGCCAATAAATCAGTGAATGTTTTGACTAACGTAAAACACAATAACTGTCAATAAGAATTCTTTCAACAAGTTGAATAAATGTCGTTTCAAAGCTATCTTGATTCAAAGAATGCATTGAAATAGGAACCACTATTTGAAAAAGCCAATATCTGAAAAACTATTTAGGTTAGATATAGGGAACCCCAATATGAAATAAAAGATAATTGAATTTTATATTGACCAGACCAAAAAATATAGGGTGTTCCGTTTGAAATAACAAAGTTATCTTTGTCCGAAATTATAAAAAGGTGACAACGATTTTTGAACATTCTGTTTAATATTGAGAAACGGGTTTTATCGAAATCAATAGCCCAAAACCTCTTTTATGCTTGGTCAGATAGATAGATCGGTAGGGGCTGTAGAAGAACCTAACCAGGCGTGGGCACCAAGGTCCCTAGATCTAAACCCACTAGATTTTTATTTTTGGGGACATTTGAAGTCACTAGTTTATAAAACTCCAGTAGCGAACGGGAAAGATCTAAGAAATCGAATAGTAGACGCCTGTGAAACAATAAGAAACACACCAATAATTTTTGAGCGGGTACGAGATTCAATGACTAGAAGACTGAATGCCTGTATCTTCGCTGAAGGACACTTTGAACAATGTATTTGAATACAATTCAGTTACCTTTATTTTATTTCATTCTACATATTCAAAATTTCTTGAAATAAAATGTTGACATTTCTTGCAAATTTTATTAAAACAAATACAGATTTTGCACCCTTGATACAAAAATAACTATTTCAAACGAGTAAAAATAAATATAATTGGTGGCGCCCCCTACAAAAAAGAAAACTACTTACTCAAACGTCAAATTCACTTCCTAAGCATTCTTGTGAAAAATGCAAAATAATGGTAATAACTTCAATACGCATGGATTATCAAATAATCGACTTGAAATTTTCAAGTTCAAATATCTAGAAAAGGGTTGCCTCTAGCGACTTGTAACATGGATATGTGTGGATATGATAGGGGAATTGATTTTTTTACTGAAAAATGTGCTAGAAGTACGCTCGAAAAACTTATGAATCTTCAAAAAAGAAAAAGACGTGTAGGTGGTGCCCCCTACGAGTAAGAACAATAATAACATCAGGTTCGAATTCGACACCTCAAAAAACCTCTCAATACCAATTTTTGTTCAATTAAGGTCAGTATTTCGAAAGTTATAAAAAAAAACGAAACTGAAAATAAAATTTCAACACCCTGTATCTTGGAAACGAAGCGTTTCCGGACATTTATTTGGACAATTCATATTAGAATATTGTGAGGAATCACCTCCTGAAGTTTGTCAAAGTACTTTTGAATCACCCTGTATACTGTTTTTAGAACTATAACTCTTTACTCATTGAGTTCTAGATTTTCTTCTCAGTATTTTATCTTATTCATTACAAATGAGACATCAGATCTGAGCTTTTCACCAACAGATATCAGTTAAATAAGATATTTTGTGGCTTTTAGGTCCCTGAATTAACTAATAAGACTACAGAAAAAATAATATTCAGATATTAATTTTTTGTATTTAAATTGTAATGCAAATTAATCAAAATTAAATTAATTCAGAACTGTTCTATTACTTAATTTTATGAGAAAAAATTTAATTTCCTAGAAAAATGTAGGTTGCCAACTCGAAAAAATGTCCCCGAGAGATGTTTATTTATCAAGTTTTGTAGCCAACTTGCAAATTTTCTTTTTGGTTATTGTTTCGCCCTACAGTATGAAATAATGTTTCATAAGCACGATCTGTTTCAGTTTCACCCAAGTAGGAATCCAACATTTTGATCTCATCTTCCCTGATGGAACCATACCACCGAAAGACGTCCTTCTGAAATTCCTCACAATTGCTGAAATGGCGCCAGCAGCTATAGCTGTACACTGTAAAGTAAGATTTTTCTGCCTATATTTCATTTTTCACAAGTTTTGAAAAATGAATGAATACATAAATATAATGCATTGATATTTGTACTGAGCGTGTGAGCGAGGCCTTCCAAGAGTATCTTCCGAACTAGAAGAAGAACAGCTGATGCCTCCCGTTTTTCGTCATTCCAATCCGTTTTGTCACGTGTTGTCTGAAGGTGATTACTAGGTATTTGGCTTCGTTGGTCCATGGAACACGTTCTCCGTCCATGATGATGTGTCCGGATGGTGTATTGCGTCTTCCCGTTAAGATTATCGCTTGGCTTGAACTTAATCTTTCACAGGTTGGACCAGTCCTCCAACTTGTCCGCTTGTTGCTGGGGTATGACTGCGTCTTGCGGTACTCCTGCTGCCAGTTCTCTTCTTGTTGAGAATTCGTTGCCAACTTTGCATCGGCATCATCGTCCCCTCAAGAAGAGGTCAGCTTCATCAGTGGGGTGGGGTAACCGAAGACCATTATTTTGGTCACTAATCCAATCTGCTAGACCCTGTAGAAGGCCTTGGAGACATCCAGAAATACAGCTCCTGTGTGGTGACACTTGCCCAGGTTGAAACTTGCTGTTGCAAAGTCCACCATCCCGAACACCTGCATCTCGGGGATGTCCTTGTCGGAATCCGAATTGTTCGTCAGGAATGATGTTAAATTCTTTGATGCGATTTCCAATCTCCTCTTGATAATGAAGAATATCACCAACTTTTGATTTTTACCTTACAATACACTCTATTAAAAATGAAAAAATACCGTGACAATATTTTTTCGATACGTCTTATAGTTTCCGAGATGTTTAATTGTTTAGCTAGGCGTGCGACGACGCGGAGTCATCGGCCGCTGTGACGTCACTTTACAACGGTCGGTCAGTGCGTGCTGCGTGCTCTACTTCCGAGCTGTGTGTATGAAGTTTGCGTCGAAAATTAATGAAAATGTCGAATTCCAGAAACTCTAAAATCGTGTATTGTGCCAAAGTGTTTAAATAAAACTACTAATGCACCCGAAAAGTTGTTTTTTATTGTTGCTTTCGAACCTAAAAATCGAAACAAATGGATGCAAATCATGATGTTCTGGGGTGATTCGGCATTTCACTGTACAAATATCTCTTTTAACTTTTGCATATCCAATAGCGTCGACGCCGAGGCTGTTTCTAGCCGATCTAAAATAAACGTAAGTTGATCTAATATATAAAAAATAAAATACATAAAAATGCACTTATTCACGATCACATGAAAGAGGAAATTAATATAAGAGGTTTTTCATCTCAGCTTAATAATATATAATAGGTGTAGTCGCGTGCATCCTAATAATAACCTACTTATGAAAAAAATATTTCATGAGTTCAAATTTTAAAAAGTTTTGTACCTCTGGTACATAATGTTCAGGTCAGGTTTACTATGTTAATTTTTTGTTACATTATATATTAAAAAAATACAAAATGTAAGTCATGATCCAAACTATGTAGGTACAATAACACAGTATTGTTTTTAATAAGTCCCACCATGTTACAAATACCTACGCATTCTTCCTTCTCAGGAACTTAATGTCAAGTAAGATGTTTATAGTATCAATATGACGTATGACGTACATTTAAAAAATACTAGTAATGAGAAATATGTATTTATAGGGATCAAAAGATTTATGATAAAATGTAAAATGTTATTAAGTAATGCTTACTTTTGCATTTTTACTCCTCGCATCTCGGCGGTCAAGAAATCGAAGTTATTTGAAAAATAGTGGGCAACCATTCAAGTTATCAGATTGTCCTTTTTCAAAACCGTCTTCCATATCTAATATTATACTTATAACACTATTGTAACACTGATTCACATGAAAACTTGAGTTAAAAACGTTATTGTGGTCGAACATCCGATAGCAAAGCAATGATTGAGTGTACGGTGAGAACGTTGCGTTGTAAAATGATGTCACGCGAGCATGGCGTGCTCGCCCAAAATATTTGAATAGAACGGAAACTAAAATTGTCGTAACTTCAACACTACTCGCTTGATTGAAATGAAACAAAAACAGGTATATTTCCATACATTTAGGCTACACGGTCATTAAGTTTCAACCGCCAGTTGAAGTTTATCTTTTCCGGCGTACCTATAGGTGTTACAAGCTCGATGATGGTTTGTTTAAGTTGTGTCTTACTTTAGCCAGAGCTCTTTGCACCTTTGGCTGGTTGTCTACTCCGTACTGATGAGGGTCAAGAAGCCTGAAACCGGTATGCGGATTGTTAGGTGAACACGACATAAATTAAACATAATCGAGCTTATCAGAAAGAAACATTTGCATTCAATGTCCATTGATATTATATGGAAGTATGCATGGATTTTCAGGTGAATATCATTCAACGTTCTGCTTGGTATTTGCCAGGAAAGCAGTTGTTTTTCACCTGAGATCTACCATTTTCTGGTTCAATTTATATTGAATCCTTTATGTGAAGAAAACCGTCCAATTCGATTTTTCTATTCATGAAGTTTCAAGTCATTTGACAGACCCAGTGACATTCTTCATTGCTTCTGCTCATCGACAGGGTGGTGCTGATTGTTTTGTGGATCTGAGGGGAGGTGTGGTTCTTCTTCGCTTACCACACGGATAGGTCAGGAATGGAGCGCAAAGAGAAACCCAGGCGAGAGCAATTTGACTGGTCAAACTTTTTTGAATTTTTTGAAAAACGAATTTTCCAACGCTATGGATGAACTGGCAGGAGAGGCTCATCTTCTATTTCAATTAGATGGCTGTTCCATCCACAATGGCAGGATTGTGGGAGATTGGTTGGAAGAAAATTTTCCTAATCGGTGGATAGGGCGAAATAGTGCATTGATCGAGTTCCCCCCAGGTCCCCGGACTTGACTCCGTTGGATTTTTTTTATGAGGCTTCGTTAAAGAAAAAGTTTACAGAACTCGCCCAACGAGCAAAGAGGAACCGCGTGAAAGAATAGGACAGGCTTGCAGAGATATCACCCCAAACCAATTATCGAATGTAATGGTTAACATTAGAAAACGATACTGTAACGAACCTAGGCCGGACCTGTCGCCTCACATGTTGCCGTCGACAGCGATGAGATCATCCCCGGAGATATTCGAGAACCATCCAGTCCCTCTTCCGCGTAATGCAACGGTCAATATTGGAAACAATTGGAACATGCCGTCGCCAACTGGAAGAATTCGAAACATCGAGAATGCTGTATCGGAGATAAATAGAGAGCCCTCAAGAGGGAGTAGACAGTCTGAACGAGCCCATACCATCGAGCTATACAGTGGCGTAGTAATATAAATTAAGTTGTAGATTCAGTGTGAAATAAATTATTTAAACCAAGTTAAGTTTATTTACGTTACAATTGGTGTCGGAAGTGAGATTTTGAAAATAAACAAGTGATCGTGGAGTGGATAGTCAGAAAAATAAATTGATAGACCTTTTTGTACGCCCAAAATAGACAGTGGCCCAGTTTTCGCAGAAGTGGACAATTGTGCGTGGGAATATAAGACTGCTACACTGTTCGCGTGAAACAGACAATAGACTGGTGGCCCGTGGAAAAGAATTCCGAAGTGAATTTTTAACAAACTGATAAACTTTTCGTGTAAAACAGACTGATACCTCGTCAAAGACAAAATGTGTTCAAGAAAAGTGCGCCTTGCAGATTTGAAGGTAGCGGAATTGAAACAGGAATTGGAGGAAGGGAACTGGAAACAACAGGTAAAAAGCAAGTACTCCAGGAAAGACTTGCAGAAGGACTTATACAAGAAGGTGGGGACCCCGAAACATTTTATTCGAAGTTCCGGAGGTGATTTGAGTCCGATAATAGAATCCTTGAAAGAAGAGCTGCAACAAAATTCGAGGACTTTGGAAGAGAATGCTAGAAATGTGGAAGAAAGCTTGAAGAAAATTTTAGAAATCTGGAAGAGAAACTTCAAGAAAATTCTAGAAATCTGGAAGAGAAGCTTCAAGAACATTCTATAAATCTGTAAGAGTAGCTTTCTAGAAATCTGGAAGATAAGCTTCAAGAAAATTCAAGAAGCCTGGAAGAAAATTCTAGAAATCTGGAATAGAAGCTTCTAGAAACATTCAAGAAGTCTGGAAGTGAAGTTCCTGGTAAACACTGAAGGCCTAAAAATAGAATGTGTGTGGTGTGGCTAAATTTCTAGAAGAAAGAATGGGAACCGTTGAGACAGAGATAGATAAAATTAGGAGCAAATGAACACGGAGGTAGATAAAATAAATGAAACGATCAGTAAGCTGGAAAAACAAATTAATAGTGCGTCCTCCACAGAGATGGTTAACGAAAATGCAATGCTGGACTTGAGTTTGAACGTGGATAAAGTTCAAGAGGGTATAAAAGATGTCAAGGTCATTTCAGAAATGGGGAAGCTTTCCATGAAGCCGCCTCAGTTCGACGGAAAAACTCCATGGGCAAATTACCGCCGGCAGTTTGAAGCAGCGGCCAAAGCAAACGGATGGAATGCAGGGGAAAGAGCTGTAGCACTGACACTTGCATTACGTGGAGAAGCGACAAATATTCTACAAACTCTCACCGCCCAAGAACAGGAGGACTATGATCAGCTGATTAAACATCTAGAATTACGATATGGCCACGCCCATTTGGAACACGTATACCACTCCCAGCTGAAAAATCGCTGCCAAAATCGGGCGAATCCTTACAAGAATTCGAAACTGACATTGCACGCTTGGTTCGTCTCGCATATCCAGCCACACCAGAAAATGTAATGGAGCGACTAGCGGTTCAAGCATTCTGGATGGACTCCGTGACCAAGAAACCAGACAAGCGTTGAACTAGCCGTCAACACATCTCGTAGACGCACTGGCACGAGCTTTGGAATTTGAGGCAGCAAAACAATGCTGCAAAAGCCAAAGTAAAGTTCAAACGATTGAGGAAGACTCACAGGAGCCTGCTACTTGGAAGCTGCCATAAGAAAAGTGATGAAGGAAGTGTTGCCTGAGAAAAGACATATAAGATGCCGGAATTGTGCAAAATTGGACATGTGCGTAGCAAATGTCCAACATTCATCGACTTCGATGCATGAAAACTAAGAAATGTCGATGAGAAGGGGCAATCGTCGGCCTGTGTGCCAGCAAGCCCTGGTTAACAACGCATATGTCGCTATCCTGCAACGACAGAACAGAATGTGTTTTCGTAGACGGTCTCATCAATAACGAGCCTTGCACCATGCTGCGTAGATACAGGTGTGCCTAGGACAATTCTCGGACCTTCCTTTGCCAGAACACCGGAACGAGATTGAACCGACAACTTGGAAGCTACGCACAGCAACAGGGAGCCAGCTACTGTATATGGCGAGCTACCGATTGAAATAATTTTGGGCAGCACTAAAGTGAAACATCAGGCACTTGTAGCGGACATCAGAGACGATGCAATCATCGGAATGGACATCATGAATTCCAGAGGGTTTGAATTGGATTTCAAAGACGGCGTCCTACGTGTCAACGGAGAAGAGCTGGTGCTTCATGGGAGAAGTGAGGGTTGATCCGTGTGTTGTTGGCTGAAGATGTAAGCGTACCTGAGAGGGCTGAAACCATTCTGGAGGCTCGCTTGGACGGGAGTACGAGCAGTGGAAACGTGGTGATGTTCGAGCCCAAACTTCATGATGAGAAAATTGGACGAGGGATTGCACTAGGGAAGACCTTGTTGCGTGCTGACAATTTGTGCCCGTAAAGGTCATGAATATCAATTATTTTCCAGTGACCTTGAAGAAAGGAACAATATTGGGGCACTGCTCGCCAGTTTCCTCAGTGATCCGGAGTGTACGAGGTACGATTAGCCAACCTAACAACTTGCCCACAGAACTAGAAAAATTAGTTGCCATCTCTTCCAAAGATATAAAACCTGCTCAACAGCCCAAACTAAAGGATTTAGTTAAAAGTACCAAGACATCTTCGATACCGGACAAGGAAAAGGAGGTCGAACTAATGTGGTCCAGCACAAGATTGATACTGGGGTGCCGACCGATCCGGCAATCAGCAGAAGACTTCCTCTTGCCAGGAAGGAAGAGGCTGACAAAATAGTCAGCGATATGGGAAAAGAAGGAGTTATCGAACCATCTGACAGTCCCTGGTCCTCTCCAGTCGTACTGGTGAAGAAAAAGGATGGATCGACACGCTTTTGTGTAGACTATCGCCAACTTAATAATGTCACGAAGAAGGACAGTTACCCTCTCCCGAGAATAGATGACACCCTAGACACGTTGGCTGGTTCCACGATTTTCTCGACCCTTGATCTGAAGAGTGGATACTGGCAAGTAGAACTGGCTCAGGAAGATCGAGAAAAGACTGCTTTACCATCGGCTCAGGTTTGTGGCAGTTCACCGTTATGCCATTCGGGCTCTGTAATGCTCCCGCCACATTCGAAAGATTGATGGAAACAGTACTGAAGGGACTCTCATGGAACACGTGTCTAGTGTATCTCGACGACATAATTGTGGTCGGCAGATCGTTTGAGGACCACGTGAAAAACTTGGAGGAAGTATTCCTGCGACTGAGGAACTCCGGATTGAAACTGAGCCCTAAGAAATGCCATCTGTTCCAAAGAAGTACGATACCTCGGCCACGTTGTCTCTGGGAAGGAGTAGCAGTGGACGACCAGAAGATCAAAGCTGTTAAGGATTGGCCCATCCCAAAGACATTCACCAACTTCGAAGTTTCCTTGGTTTATGCACATACTATCGCCGATATGTGCTGGGATTCCTCAACATCGCTAAACCACTGACCAAGCTCACGGAAGGCCAAACAAAGTTCCAGTGGTCGAAGAATGTCAAGACTCATTCAGGAAGCTGAAAGGGCTTTGATCAACGCACCTATACTGAGCTATCCCTACCCAAAGGGAAATTCATTTTGGATACGGACGCCAGCAACGTGGGACTTGGAGCTGTCCTATCTCAGATCCAGGAGGGACAGGAGAAGGTCATTGGTTATTTCAGCAAGACGCTTAGCAAACCAGAGCGCAATTACTGTGTCACCAGGCGAGAGCTGTTAGCTGTTGTAAAGGGAGTGGAACACTTCTACAAGTACGTGTATGGAAGAAGATTCCTGTTGAGAACTGACCATGCAGCTCTCAAATGGCTCTTACAGTTCAAAAATCCTGAGGGTCAAGTAGCACGTTGGATCGAGAGACTCCAAGAATTCGATTTCGAGATCGAACATCGAGCCGGAACTAGCCATAAGAATGCAGATGCCTTGTCGCGAAGACCATGTCCAGATGATTGCTCACATTGCCGACGAGCAGAAGGCCGGAACTAGCCATAAGAATGGGGAGAAGTTGTAGAACCGCGGCAATGGATGACAACTGGAATGACAGCAAGATCCAGAAAGACCAAGAGAGAGACCCCGACCTTGGCTTAGTCGTCAGCTGGAAGAAGGGCAATCGAAGACCATCATGGCAGGAAGTCGCAGGTTACTCGCCGGCTGTTAAGTCCTATTGGGCACAATGGAACTCTCTTATTCTGGACAATGGGATCCTGAAACGTGTGCTGGAGGCCGATATTGGTGGGAAGACAGACGCCAAATAATTGTTCCCAGGAACAGAAGAGAGGAAGTGCTGCGGAACTCCATGATGGAGTCGCCGGAGGACATCTGGGAGTGACGAAGACCCTGCAGAAAGTGAGGCAACGGTTTTACTGGGCCAATTGTCAAGCTGACGTCCAGGACTGGTGCAGGAAGTGCGCTGTATGCGCTGCTAGCAATGGACCTCGAATACGACCCAAGGCCCCGATGCGTCAGTACAACGTAGGCAGCCCGTTCGAGAGAATCGCCATTGACATCGCCGGCCCGTTTCCCGTATCCGACCACGGGAATAAATACATCCTTGTGGCAATGGACTACTTCAGTAAGTGGGCGGAAGCCTATGCCCTCGCCAACCAGGAAGCCATCACCGTCGCCGACGTCTTGGTGAAAGAGTGGATATGTCGATTCGGTATTCCAATGGAGCTGCACTCGGATCAAGGCAGAAATTTCGAATCAACCTTTTCCAAGAAATATGTCTACTGCTGAACATCCGCAAGACAAGAACCACGGCCCTACATCCGCAGTCCGATGGAATGGTGGAACGGATGAACAGGACGATCAACCGCCACTTGTCCAAGGTTGTCTCTGACCATCAAAGAGACTGGGACCAGTATCTTCATTTGTTCCTGATGGCCTATCGATCCGCAGTACACGAGTCAACCGGTCAAACTCCTGCTAGTATTATAATGGGCCGAGAACTGCGACTGCCTTGTGACCTGAAGTTTGGGATACCGCCAGGACAAGACACTGCGGGAGAGGACTACGTCAGCAAACTTCGGCAGAGAATGGACGACATCCACGAACGAGTCCGGTTGAACATCCAGAGTGCCAGCGATAAAATGAAGAAGACCTATGACATCAAGGCCGACGCTGGAGGGTTTAAGGTTGATGACCTGGTTTGGCTGTACAACCCCAAACGTCGTCGTGGACTATCACCAAAGTTGCGGAACTCGTGGGAAGGCCCGTATAAGATCGTGAAAAGGATAAACGACCTTGTGTACCGAATCCATAAGCCACCCGAGGAAACCAAGGGTCGTCCATTTCAACAGGTTGGCCCTTACGCTGGAAACCATGACCAAGTTCGCACCCTCAAGCCACCGGAGGATGATATGATGTTCGAGAAGTTTATGTCCTTGTATTCAAACGGGCAGAAAGTTCTACATGGGGTTACTAGAGAGGAGTCACGAGACCTTTTCGAGGTGCCTGCTGACTACGCACTAGCGCACTGTGTGGCAGAAGATCTTCGAATGTCCAGGGGCATCGCCGTAGTGTTCTACAAGAAATTTGGTCAACTCCAAACACTGGGGGGCAGAATCCAGAAGTTGGTGGGGTGCTACAGTTGAAGAAAGGCCAGAGAAACATCTACTACCTAGTTACCAAGAGGCATTCCCAAGATAAACCGTCCTATGAAGATGTCTGGAAGAGTCTCACCAAACTAAGAGATACTATGGTGGACCAGAATCTGGTGGATCTAGCAATTCCAAAATTGTCCTGTGGTATTGATGGGTTGGACTGGAGAGTCATAAGAAGTATGCTGGAGGCGATATTCAGATCCAGCGGCGTCAAGATTTTGGTTTGCTGTAACCCTCTTCCACGACCGATCATGAAGACCGTGGAGTGTTACTTCCATCGAACTTCACGGGCAGGCGTCAAGATTTTGGTTTGCTGTAACCCTCTTCCCTGAAATTTCGGGACGAAATGTCTTTAAGAAGGGGCAATGTAACGAACCTAGGCCGGACCTGTCGCCTCACATGTTGCCGTCGACAGCGATGAGATCATCCCCGGAGATATTCGAGAACCATCCAGTCCCTCTTCCGCGTAATGCAACGGTCAATATTGGAAACAATTGGAACATGCCGTCGCCAACTGGAAGAATTCGAAACATCGAGAATGCTGTATCGGAGATAAATAGAGAGCCCTCAAGAGGGAGTAGACAGTCTGAACGAGCCCATACCATCGAGCTATACAGTGGCGTAGTAATATAAATTAAGTTGTAGATTCAGTGTGAAATAAATTATTTAAACCAAGTTAAGTTTATTTACGTTACAATACGATAAATATATCGAATTAAATGGAGATTTGGTTGATTAGTCCGAAATTCAATGTGTAGGCACTGTCATGTCAATACATTCTTTTGTAGTAGTTCATTTATGTTATTAATAATGGTAATTATATTATTGGATGTAAAGATGTGCATTTCTATGCTTTGACAACAAACTGCAGTATTCTAAGAGACATAATATCCCACATAGAGTTGTTATGTTCTGAAGGAGTATTTTAAACCATATTATTTACAAAATTGTGATTTATATGACAACTATTTGAATTATTTCAATATTGATATGAATATTTTACTTCTGTTAAAAAAAAAATTTCATCGTGAAATTTTGGTCACACCCATTTGAAAGCATCACAAATCCAGTGGCGTCGTCGAATTTTATAAAAAAAAATCGCTATGTTTTTTGGATTTTTGACTGAAAAAAATTCGAAGTAGGCCGTGAAATTTTTATTTTCATTTCGAATTTATGGCATTCAACTAGAACTATTGATGCTCTATCTACTGAAAAACAAAACTTCCGAATCGGATAATAAATAACAGTTTTAGAGAGGTGGCCCGCTTTCAATTGGGTCACTCTGTATATTCACAGACGCTATATTTCTCCTTTGTATTTATATTTGGCAAACTTTGTTCAGTGGTCGGAGATCAGGGCCTGACCCTTGACTGAAGCCGTCATCCCACGGCGACGTTAGGAAAATGTAAAATTGATCTTGATGGCCACTGATAGTACATGAGATCCCTTACCGTCATAATCCATTCCCACAACAACCAACATTAAATTCTGGAAAAAAGCGAAATACAGTGGAATCTGTGTTCTCGATAGCTCAGATGGTTATAATATATGGACTAGAAATCCAAAGGTCGCAGGTTCGATTTCCGCTCAGGGATGGTTTTTTCTTCAATTTAATTTTTTTCTGCAATGCCACAATTTTCATTTACACATACATACACACTTAAGTTCATAATATCTCCATTTTTGACTAACTCCTATTCATGTTCTCAGGCAGGACTCGGAAGAACAGGATCGCTGATTGGTGCCTACCTCATCAAACACTATTGCATGACAGCTAGGGAAGCCATAGCATGGATGAGACTATGTAGACCGGGTTCAGTTATTGGACAACAACAAATATGGCTCGAAAAACTGGAGAATTGGTTATGGAAGCTAGGAAGTCAGTACAGGTATTCAGTTAGAATTTCCGCCGACGAAATCATACATAGGCGCCATAATTTCCCGAAAAGAAGAAAATGCAACTCCAGAATCAACAATGATTCTATTATGATTCACATATCGGCTCCTAGCATATTGGCTAATGCCGTCAAGTTTTCTGATTGTCTCCTTAATGGAAGTTCTCATTCGACAGCTAATCAGAATAATTATTAAAAAACCTTTTTAAAGACAAGCTCTTATTCAAAAGTCAAAAGTCAAAAATAATTGCTTTGGTTGTATGACGTAGGTTATTCCGTGAGTTATAGATTCGAAAGCTTGTCGCGCAAAGTTTTCAGTTCGAATACAAAGGCGACAAGCTGTGCAAGTGAAAATCGAAGAGAACCACTCTCAAACAGGCAAAGTCTCTATGTGCGTCTCGCAGGGGTCAGTCCTGGGCCCGATCCTGTTTCTTTTGTATATAAACGACCTAGCCACTATTCGTATTCAGGGAAAGTTCACCTTTTTTGCAGACGACACTACTATTTTATGGCATGGGAAGGATATAAATCATTTGAAAGAAATAATTGCTGTTGATCTCAATAAAATAAAGCAGTGGTGTGACTCCAATTCTCTGTGTTTCAACCTGAACAAAACGAATTTAATCTCTTTCAAGTTCAGCCTTGATAATCTACTATTGGAAAACCATGTAATTGTGAATAAACCAAATACTAAGTTCCTAGGTATGTTTATTCATAACAAACTGAAATTCGATGAATATGTTTATGAGTTCTTAATTAAGACTGGAATAGAAAATCAAATCACTATCTGAATGAAAATGCAAATTTTCAATTTCAGATTTTTTCTTTTGAGTTAGGGCCTTTTCAGAATATCTATCAGATGTAGTTCAATGTCCAGCGTGGCTTTAGCTGGGGAAGTAGTTGTTTTCTGTTAGACATTCACAAAAAATAACTTTATTTTAATCGTGGATTTTTCAATTCACAGAAAAATCTTTCTATCAATATTCAATTGAGAATGTTTCCCTTTTCAACATGAATACCCCACAAGAGGTTATCTTGACGATGAAAGATAGTGACTGAAGTTTATCTTTTAGTCGCAGATGATTCCACATCTGATTTTATGAACATCCTGTTTATATGTTCAACAAATCAATGTTTCTAACTTAAATAAAAAGATATCCTCTAGTTGCTTTGCAATCAAAGTTGTTTCAAAGGAACTAAAAACAGCTTCAGCTAGGTTGGTATACTTCTCTTCAATTGAATCCCATTTGAGGTATGGTATCGCATTTTGGGGTTCATGTAGTGATCATTTATTCAACTCAGTGTTCGTATTACAAAAAAGAGCAATTCGATATCTGTGTGAAGCTCAGTTCCGTGATTACTGCAAGCCACTATTCTTTAATCAAAAAAATTTAACTCTCTTTTGTCTGTACTCACTGGGAACTGTATGCGTGATACATAAGAAATGCGCCACTACTTTAAATCTGACTGAAATGAGAAAATATGAGACAAGAAAGGAAGGTTGTATTCCCTTACCTATACCAAAATCCTGCCTAACTAAAAACTCAATAATATATGAAAGCAGAAAAATCTATAATCATTTGCCAGAAGCCTACAGAAATGCAACTTGCCTAAAAAAGTTGAAAACATGTGAGAGAAGCCCTTTTACAGAAGGCTTACTATAACCTGTAGGAGTATTATAATGACGTACTGTAGCTATTCAATTGTCCCAAGTATTCTGTATCCGCTATTAATTTAAATTTTAGTATTTGTATGTTTTGAATTCGTTTGTTTGTGAATGTGATTTTGTATATTTTAATTTTATTTATATTCAAATTTCATATGACTGATATTATAGTATTTTGTGAAGACTGATATTATATATCTAAATTTTAAACTTAACAATTCGTTATGACTTTTACAATGTGATATTAATTGTGTGATCTTATTTCTGTACTCTTACTTTTTTATTATATACATATAATGCAAATTGACTACCTGGTGACATTCCAAAATCTCATTTTTATCTTAATTTTAAATTGTTTAACTTTTTACATTTGTGACCGTATATATTTACATGCTTTGTCAATAAGATAATATCTTCGACAATTGAGTATATTTTTGATTGATTGATTTTGAATCTATAACTCACGATATAACTTACGTCACACATCCAAAACAATTATTTTTTACTTTTTAGGGCATTTGAATAAAATCTTGTTATTAAAAAGTGTTTTCATCAATTATTTTATTCTGTGCTTTTTAGTACTTAAGTAGGGGAAGGTGTGTACCTTGCGACCACTTTTTGAAAAATTATTGCAAAATCTCAGTAAAATGATTTTTGTCAATTCAACCGTTGATACAATAAAAAAGCCTAATTTTGAACACCACAGAACTTCAATTCAGTGAAAAACGTCATGTGGAAAAATTATGAGAACTCATTAAAAAAAAGTGAAATGTGGCTCAAGGTTCAACATAGTGCTGTACCTTGATCCATGTCATAATATACCTTGAGCCATAAACTAAAAACAATCATATAACAATTTTTTTTTTATTAATTCACATTGTAAGAGCTGAGATCTACAGGAAATATTGAATAGGACTGCTGTCGAGCTGATCCACCAGTGTTCATAGGACAATGTAGATTGATTTGTTGAAAATATGAACAGGATGTTCATAAAATCAGATGTGGAATCATCTGCGACTGAAAGATAAACTTTAGTCACCATCTTCCATCGTCAAGATAACCTCTTGTGGGGTATTCATGTTGAATAGGGAAACATTCTCAATTGGATATTGATAGAAAGATTTTTCTGTGAATTGAATGAAAAATCCACGATAAAAATGAAGTTATTTTTGTGAATGTCTAAGAGAAAACCACTACTTCCCCGCTAAAGCCACGCTGGACATTGAACTACATCTGATAGATATTCTGAAAAGACCCTAACTCAAAAGAAAAATCTGAAATTGAAAATTTGCATTTTCATTCAGATAGTTATTTGATTTTCTATTCCAGTCTTAATTAAGAACTCATGAGGATGAATGAGGCAAAGAAGAATGTTTTCCAAAAAAGAGTACTCACCAGAATATCTATCAGATGTAGTTCAATGTCCAGCTGGCTTTAGCCGGGGAAGTAGTTGTTTTCTATTAGACATTCACAAAAAATTACTTAATTTTTATCGTGGATTTTTCAATTCACAGAAAAATCTTTCTATCAATATCCAATTGAGAATGTTTCCCTTTTCAACAATGTAGATATTATCCGAATCCAATAAAAATGTATTTGTACGAGCCACTTTCCTCAAATATATTAGTTTGAGTTCTATGTCTTATCTGACAACTTTGGCTGCGTAGTATCGTGTGATTTTTTTACCAGACAATTTAAGTAATGAGCAATCCAGTGCAAGGTACACTACCCAAGACTGGCTCAAGGTATAACACAAGTTAGGTCAGTATATAAAGTGATATGCCGGATTTTTTGGTAAGGTTATAACTACAGGGGTATCATGATTCAACGGACAAACTAATGCAATATCTTTGAAAACAACAGCTAGATGTGTTCAACCAACAATCACCATGCAAATACACAAAAACTTACCTCATATTTATTTACTTTTCAAGCTAAAAAACCATATTTATAACACAATTGTTGACCAGTACAGTCGAATTGTTTGATTAGGTGGTGACAACATCTAGTGTGATAGACGATAATTAGGGACTGTAAACAAAATATTCAAGACCAAAATTGGCGCTAACATTGAATATGGCTCAAGGTACGAACCTGGGCAAGGTACATCACCTTCCCCTAAGTCTCCATCTATGTATTTCCGTTAAAGCGTTCTGAGCTATCCAGTCCTTCAATGATGAGACCATTAAAGATTAACTCATCCGCCATCTTGGAGTTGCCATCTTCAATTTATGAATTTTAACTAAAAATCATAATTTTCGACTAAATTCATAATCTCCGACCCCAAAAATCCCGACATACCAATTTTGAATCGAATCGGGCCATAGTTACGAAACTCGTCCGCCAACTTGAATATGTGTATTTTGATAAAAAATTCATAATCTCTGACTCCAAAGATCCCCACATACCAATTTTGAACAGAATCGGACCCTAAACACAGATATCATCGGCCATTGGAGCCGCCATTTTGATTTTATGAATTTTGAAGAAAAATTCATAATCTTCGAACCTGAAAACCCCCACATACCAATTTTGAATCGAATCGTCCGCCGTCTTAGAGTGCTATTTTGTTTTTTTCTATAACAAAAATTTTATGAGCCGCCATTTCAATTTCATAAATTTTGACGAAAAATTCATAATTTCCGACTCTGAAAACCCCAACATAATTTTTTTTAATAGAATCGGACCATAATCACATCATCATCAATCAATCATCAATCAAATTTTGAATCGAATCGGACCATAATCACAAAACTTGTCCGCCATCTCGAATTTTTTAATTTTGACAAAAAAATCACAATCTCCGTTCCCGTAAACTCCCACCTACCAATTTTGAATCGAATCGTACCATAATCACAAAACTGAATGACAGAATGACATAGAACGAAGCAAGTTAAATAAAAGATTGTAGAAAATATATTTCTATCAAGAAACAAATAGAAACTGATTCCTAATTTTTAAATATCTAAATAAATTTTGAACTGTTTGATATTTTAAATGTTTATTAACAATCCTAAAGTTCTATTATACAGTGCTCGTATAAAGTCCGTTTCCCCCCTACTAATTTTTGAACCACTTGGTATATCCCAACGAAATTTGGAGGGCTTGAAAAGGAGATAAACCTACTTTTTCATGAAAGAATCACAGCTGGAAGTTTCGAAATGGCGGCAGAGTGCCATCTTCAATTTTTTTTTAAATATATTATTCCATTTTCGAAATCATGTGAAGTAAGTTCAAAAAGTGTCCAAAGAGTCCTAAAAAAAGAAAAGTTTGATCCCTATAAAATGAAAATCCTGCATGCTCTCACGGAGGATGATCCAGACTGGAGGGTTGAATTTTGCGAGTGGTTAACAAGAACAATTGAAGGAGAACGGGGCTTTCTAAAACGTGTATGTTTCGCAGACGAATGCACGTTTTTTCTTAATGGAAAAGTCAACAGAATGTACGATACTGGAGCGATACTAATCCGCATATTTTCAGAGAGGGACATACACAGTTTCCTAAAAAGGTGAATTTTTGGGCGGGGATTTTGGGTATTCGCGTTGTTGGACCGATTTTCATCAGAGGCAATCTTACAGGAGTTCTTCACAGGAATCTTTTAGAAACTGAAATTGAACCTCGAATAAGACGAATTGTATTAAACAATCAGTAAGAGTTTGAAAATCGTGGAATCATTTTTCAGCAGGATGGGGCACCTCGTCATTTCGATCGCATGGCTAGAGAGTTCCTCGATACCAACTTTCTTGGGCGATGGATAGGTCGCAGGGGAAGTACAGAATGGCCACCAAGATCCTCGAATCTTATACCTCTAGATTTTTTCCTTTGTGGCTATCTGAAGTCAAAAATCTACGCCACTGAATGCCAAACAATAGAAGCGTGGGAACGCAGAATAATAGATACATGTGACGAAATAGATGAACAGTGAGAGAAGCTATTTATAATAGGGAACTTTATTGTCAAGATTTAGGAGGGGGCCACATTGAACACTTGATGAAATAATTGTTAGGATTGAATAAAAGTGTTATTCAAAAATAAATTATAATTTTTCAGTTAACAATTTTTTTTTGATTGTGAATTCACAGAACACATTCGTAGGCTTCGAGATTTTCCGGTACGCGGTACTGTTTATCCTTAATAAACTCTCTTTACGCCTCTTATTAGTCGAATTCATTAATAGATTTAACAACGAATTAATAACAACATTTAGTTAGCAAAATGTATTACCGGAAGTGATCAAAATCCATACTTCATTTTAAACCGGAATGTCACTTTTCAAACATTAATATTTCTAAAACAATTGAATTTAGGAGTAAAGTGTATCAGAGAAAACTGTTGAGAATTATGAGCAGATTTCAAAAATGGAATAATATACGGGGTGTTCCATTTTAAAAATGTATTGAAGATGGCGCTCAGCCGCCATTTTAAAACTTTTAGCTGTGATTTTTTCATGAAAAAGTAGGTTTTTATCTCCTTTACAAGCCATCCAAATTTCGTTGCGATATACCGGGTGGTTCAAAAATTAGTAAGGGGGGAACGGACTGCAGACTAGAACTGTATGTACAGTTTATGCCATGTCTTGGTTTATTATCATATGAGAGTTATATTTGTTATATTAATAATTAGATTCATTCAATTTATTATTATATTATGTTTGTCCTTCTGTAGGATGTTTAAATTTACTAACCAATCAACTGGTACTTTTTAAAATTGTAATATTATAGACTGACTAATAACAGTATATTCTTCAACGAGCGTATAATGATAGCTATTATTCTTGGGATAAAAATTTCGAAACGAGCCGTAGGCGAGTTTCGGAATTATCCGACAGAATAATAGCTATCATTATACGCGAGTAGAAGACTATACTTTCTCTACGACTATACGATAGTCAGAGTTTTAATGCAATCTAAATATTATTTATGAAAATAAAAGGTACTTCATCATTCATTTTGAATTTCAGATTTATTATTGAAATATATATCTTTCACAACGATGATGACTTATATTTCGCAGAGAGTTTTGTAAAATAAGCGAGAAGGACATTTTCCGAGAATAAATGTGCCTGGTTCAATCCATGAACGCTGCGTATTGCTTTTTTGATTTTTCCGGCAATAAGTTCAGAGTTGCTGTTTTCGCCGTTTCCAATAAATCCGGTGGTGTACAGATCTCATTATTCTCACTATCACTGCTTCCCCAATCACAATTATTCTTTTTATATTTTGATCGTGACAGATCAAAGTTAAAACTAAGAAAACAGTCAATCTGACATTCGTGGAAGCCAAGCCGTGAAACGTCGAATGAAGCAAAGCATTCTTGAGAAATTTGTTTGGTAGAGTTGCTGTTTTGTCATTAGTCTGAACCTCTCAGTTCCCGTGGATCCTGAAAATTCTGAATCTGTTATTGGTCGAGTGCCGTTGAATAATGAGTCATGAGTAATGATCCACGGTGTCTTGGAATCATCTTTATTCATCAATTAATAACCAACATGTAATCAATGTAGAGTACGATAGTCGTAGAGAATAATATATTGGTTAACAAGCACGGAATGATACTCATTTCCCACGAGTATGATGTTTGCAGCATGAGCCGTAGGCGAGTGCTGCAAATCATACGAGTGGGAAATGAACATTCTGTGAGTTATACACTATACTTTTTCTACGGCTTTAACATAAAATAGCGAAATTAATTTACAACAGAAACTTGAACTTCAATTGATCAAAGTATGCAAGTAATACATTTTCTGAAGTTGACGCGGTGACCTTTCCCTTTTGCCAATATGTGAAGGATTTGTGGGCTTTTCCGTATTTCTCTTTCGATACTTCCGGAATCAAGTTTATACATGCCTAATTTGCGGCTGCAATTTGGTCTGGAGGAGGTAGTTCGTCAATTTCACTGCTCATCATACCTTTAAACTTTGACAAGTTTGATGAAACTGAATTGACAGATGTCTTAAGTTCTCCTTGCTATCCATGGGAGACGTGATTTAATGACCAACAATAACACAATGACTTCATTGTGTTATCAGATAAGGAAATGAAATTGAAAACATACAATGTACTTCATTGTTTAATCAAAAACAGTTTTAAAAATGCAGTTTTGTATTATAGCCGTAGAAAATAGTATATTATTCAACGAGAGAGAAATGTGGCCATTACTCGGAGAATGAAGTTTGTCATCATTCGAGCGAGTAATGGCTATTTCTCGCGAGCAGAATAATATACTTTTTCTGTGACTTATATCAGGAATATTTGAAAATAAGATTCATTTGTGAAGGAAATCCTGAAAGTAATTCATTCAATTGCATAATAGGAAGTTTCTATTGAATGAAGAAATCTATAATTATATTTCGAAAAATTTCATAACATAAACAAAATCATTTTTGTTAAGAAATTAATAGTAGAATTGGAACAGTTGGAAATCTTAACTGAAGGTATCGAGGATTCTATATCCAAATTCACATTTCCATTTTTCATTTCCGAAGTGTTCTGTGCAATAAATGTTTGTGAGATGTTGCCGGTACTGGTAGACGGTTTCATTGTACCCAATATTTTTTCTGCACTATTCATTTTATTTTTCATCGAATCATCTATGTATCCTACCGCCACAGATGTTGACTTCCACCCTCCATGCCTCTTCAAAGATGTCTCCACCCGCATCCACTAGCAAGGTGGCAGATGATCTACGAAAGGTATGCCCAGTATATAGTTCTGGATTTGGAAGTTTCAAAAATGTTGCGATTTTTTTTCCCATGGCTCCGAATGTATTTATTCCAATTCTTTGATTGGTGCATTTACCTTTCTGATAATTCAAAAAAAATCAATCTGTTAATATATTACTAGGTTGTAGCGTGATATATTTAATACAAATATGGCGAAAAGGCTCAGTTATGATGAACTTCCGAACAATTTTCGTTTTGGTGACTAATATAGCCGATCCAAGATCTTCCAAGTCCCCTATTTTCATAGAGTGCATTTCATTCGCACGTCAGGCTCCCATGATTCCCATGATCAGTGCAACCTAAAAAAAAGATACATAAAAAATATTTCCAATTTTCATTATTTGATTCAATTTCAAACAGTTTGATAATTGTTGAAATCAGTGATTGGAAAAAAAAACCTCACCGGCATGATTCGAACTCACAATCACTGGATTGAAAGTCAAGAGCTTAAGCTATGTGCTACCGAGGTGCTTGCAAATTAAAGTGATATGAAGCTTTTCAAGTTCCTAACTAGGTTCTCTCATTTTGTTAAGTGAACTTTCGACAAAATATCAATTTCTTACCTTTGTCGCAAGATATATTTCGTCAGGTGATTTGTTTGTGAATTAATTTATTTCATCTGGGGTGAATGTTTGACCCTTTCTCGGTATATAACCATCGGATTTGCGTTTCAAAAACGCACGTAATTTTGAATAACGTTCTATGTTGACGTCGTGGTTGATTAGAATGGTACTTCTGAATATTGTGTCCAAAGCGAGGACGATTTATATTTTTCAGCTAATTGGGAAAAATATGCTAGAAGTACATTTTCCTAAAACGAATTCACATTATTTTTCTTTCGCCAATCCATTTTTTTCTGGATTTATTTGGTAATAGATTTGAAGATGTTATTTTTGCCGCACTACAAATTTCTGGTGGGGTACACTCGTTGTCACTTTCCGAATCCATCGTTTTCTTCTTGTTTTTCGTTAGAAACTATAATATTCTACAAAACGAACTGTCAATTCAATGATTATGACGTTTGAGAACAAGTTTGAAGTTGTTAAAATCTCCAGGCATACTTGCGAATGGAAACAATTCAAACACAACTGCACAGTAATGAAAATGCTCATCTGTAATTGGCTTCAAAGTGTTGAGTTATGAATCTGGTTCAACTGTGATTGGTTCGAACCTGTTGAGTAATGGATCATTACCTACTCTGGGACGAAACTAGAGTTCATTACTTATCAAGAAATGGTCATATAAATGACGCTTTTTTCAATAGTCATAGAAAAATATTATTATTTTACACTAAATAAAAATACACTATTTTTCAAGGATGAAGAAATATGGATCTGGCGACAAGATACCGAGGCATAAATATGGAATCTACAGCAAAGTATGGCCCATCCAGAGGGAAAAGATAATTGCCGAGTCCAGAAAAAAAATTCAGAGGTCTTTCACCAAATCTCAGATGGAAAAAATTTCGAAACAAAAAAAATATTCAGCCAGTATGGATTCCTTTTCGGGAAAAAGAAAACAGGAAAAGGTCATTAAAAAACTGGGTCTCAATGAATTCACCCCGTACAAAAGTGTGTCGAAGCTGATTTCGTCTCTACATGGTGTTAGTAAAAATATTACTCAACCCGCTATGAGCAGTCTTCTACAGTTCAATAACGCGCAGCCTAGAATTTCTGCGTACCCAAAATCAGAGTATGAGCAAAGGAACAACATTTCATTCGAAACAGATAATCATAAAAGACGTCGGACTGATAACGATAGGAATGCCACAAGAAATGCAAAGACTCAAGGGGACAAGCTGAACGAAATCAAAGCCGGTTGGTATAGGAACATCGCGAATGGGGAAACTTTCAAACCATTATCACAAAATGAACAATACCGCAAATATCTTCAAGTTACGAACTGATTAACTGATTGATGACAACATCCATTGAAAATTCCTTGTGTAAACTGTGTTTTTGAGAATTCTAAAATGTACGGCATATTTTGCTATTTTGTGAAAACCCACCTTTTGACAGTAATTTCATGGAAATATTCCAATAAAGTTTGCGTAACTTTAATAATTTGTTTTTGATTTCTCTTCTAGGTAGAGAACATCCATTCTCAGTTGGATGTGCTGATTATCCCGAGCAAAACATGATTTGCCGCTTTGACCGAAAAGATTTATTCTTTTACTTCAAATGTAGCTTTGTCTATGTTTGTTAAAATATGCTTTTTCGAAGTCAGTTGAATGTGCCGAAATAATCATAATGGAACTGTATTTCCAATAATTTGTTGTTTTGATTTCACATCAAATTCTTTTTTTTTCCGAGCTTGGGACCGGCAGATGTTATCACTAAGCTATCTAAGACATAAAAAGTATCAGGAAAGTGTATAAAAGAAATAAAAAAAATATTGTTCCGAATAATAATAATAATAATAATTTAATAGAATGGGATGGCGACCGTTGAATTAATTTGAGCTGTTGAAATTGGCAGGAGTTCGGTCTTACCTTATACACCTGATAATATACCGGCAACATATTTTGATGGATGTAGAATACATTATAGGAAAAATTGATAATGAAAATGAACAAACAATAATGAGGAATTTGGCAATAAATATCATAACAAACTTTCTAAACAAAAAATACTACACCAATGACAATTCTCACCATGATCAAAATAACCTCATTACCCTTGCTGAAAAAAAAAGCAACTTCATTTTCAAAAAGTAGACCGAACATTGTAATTTCTAGAGCAGATGAGGGAAATATAACGGTGGCAATGAATAAAATAAATTATTTAAACAAAGCCAATTCACTACTACATGATAAATCGACCTATATCACATTGAATAAAGACCCACTACAACTAATTTAAAAAAACATGAAAAACTAATCGAAAAATTATTGAAAGAGAAACACTTGGACATCAACACAAGTAAAAATCTAAGAAACTCATGTTGTGTTCCTCCCAAGATGTATTTTTTACCAAAGATCCACAAAAAAATACCCCATACGACCAATTGTTTGTTTTATCGGATCACCCCTATATAAACTTGGCAAATTTTTAGCTGATCTCCTCAAACATGCATTCATTAAAGATGAACATTATGTGAAAAATTCTTTCGAGTTTGTGGACCAAATAAAAGATATTGTCAACCAAACGACTTCATTTTAATGTCACTAGATGAAGTATCTTTTTACAAATATACCAATAGACCTTGTGACCAATCTCATTAAAGAAAAATGGTACCTCATAGAACCTCACACCACTATTCCATCAAACAATTTCATTGAACTCTTCCAATTTGTAACAGACAACAGTTATTTCAATTTCAATGTTTTCTACAAACAGATTTTTGGCCTTGGAATGGGCAACTGCCTATCCCCTATTTGCTCTGATATCAATATGTCCGACCTACAGAATACATGTTTGTTACAATGTGACTTTTCAATAATTTTTTTCAAAAGATATGCAGATGACATCATCTTATGTTTACAGAAAGAAAACTCCAACAATAAAATTGCAATTGATTGGTATCACAAACCAACATATTCAGAAAGATTTATCAACTATCACTCGGCACACCCGATGACTTAAAAAATGAATATCATAAACAACCTCAAACACAGAGCCATAATCCTATCGGATGAAAAATTCATAAGCCTACAAAAAATTGAAAATATGCTTATTGAAAATTGCTACCCAATATCTCTAATCAAAAAATTATTATATTAAAACAAAAGAAACCCCCATCAAAAAAAGAACTGAAACCTAATACAAAATATTTAAAACTACCCTTCGTAGTAAAGTTAACACCACAACTGTTGAAAATTCTGGAAAGTGAAAACCAAAAAATTTATCAAAAATGCGAAAAAGTAAAAAAACATTTCTACACAAAATTAAAATCGGATACCAAGAAAGAACTAAAATCCAACATCATCTACAAAATACCATGTGCCGATTGCAATAAAATATACATAGGACAAACGAAAAGATACTTAAAAGACAGATTAACGGGGCACAATAGAAATTGTAAAAAAATCCATAATCAACCGACATTATCGGATATCAAACAATTTTGGAAAAAAGGCTTTAATGAAATGATAGAAATCACAAAATATGAAGATAAATGCATTAATGAAAGATCTGACATCAAAAACCTAAACACCTCGTATCTAAACCTGATTAGAAAAATCAAAGACAAAGTATGAATCAGTTTTCAAATTGGTATCATTTCGCTTTTTAATCTCATGTTCAGGTTTTTTTTTCGGTTTTTGTTCCTTGTGTTTTTCTTTTCCTACAACTATCAATAAAGATAAAACACACCAAAAAAAAGTCAGACAACAGACAAACCTCACTTAGTATTGTGAACTCACTCGTTCAACTTCATGTGTGTATCGACCTGTGATTGTATTTATACATTATGTGAATTTATATTCATATTTAAGTAATTAAATTCATTAACATTGTGTTCATATCTTCTTATTTTAACTTAACGTTTTATGTACCTGCATTACATTGCTTTTAGCTTTTACCATTGCCCTACGATTTTATATTCATTCTGAAACCTTTCAATGACTCAATTTTAACATGTATAATTTTGTTAATATGTTTTATGTTTATTTTTACTTCAGAGTCCTGAAGATGAAGCAATAAAAGCTCCGAAACGTCGACTATTTCAAATTTTGGTATTCTTCAAAACACTGACCGAACTCCTGCCAATTTCATCAGCTCAAAATGATAATAATACCTAGGAGTGCAACAATGGACCCAAGAGGTAGTGGCGGTAAAAAACGCCTCTCCGCAGCAAGTATCACAGAAACTCCGGCAGATCTGGTCATCAGAACTGTCTGGCATGAACAAAGTTTCTGCCACCAACATGCTTGCCGGTTCGATACTAATCTACTCCTTTGGGGTGGTGAAGTGGACACTGGAAGAGCTGCGTGAAATTGACGTGAAGACTCGCAAAATGATGCACCTACATCGTAGTTTGCACGTTCCACGGTTGTACCTCCCTCGACAGCAGGGATGTCGTGAACTTCTGAGTTTGGAGTGTCTACACAACGGGAATGGTGCTGGATGGAGCCTGTAAAGTCATAAGGAGCTTGGATCCCCTTCTCTGCATGGTCAAAGACCATGAGATCACAGGGAAAGGAGCGTTTAAGCAGTAGAAGAAAAACTCAGAGTCATCTCCACATTTTAATGTTAAGTTGATATCTAATCGAAAGACATGTTTCGGTATCTTAACATCCCCTCATCAGTTTGTGTACAACTGAAAATCTGCAAATTGAGGGTACAAATTGTAAAACTTTTTTAAAACTATAACCATTGTTGTGACATATTGTTTTGAAAAAAGGTGGTACTCACGTGTGATGAAAAATATTTGTAAGGTTATCGAATTCTGAAATTTAAAGTGGATGTAGTAAACATCAAGAGGCTATAATATGGGGTGTTAGGACCCAAAATCAGCCATCCGCAGAAATTCAGGAATACAATATGAAATCAAAAAATAATTCAACTCCATCTTGTAACAATTGTCACGATTACGCACATAGATTACAAAAACTGAATTGAAACGATTCTGGCGACATCTGATAATAATGGAAATAATTGAAGTAATTGGTTATAAAATAATGTTGTATAGGGGAGACATCTATGAGTGGAGGTTAACAATATGGGAAACAGAGGTAAGGTGAATACACAATTTTTAGTCCATTTGAAAAACAGAAAATAATGAATGTATCATGTTGGCAAATTAGAAAGAAAGGGAATAAATAATTCATACAGCGAAATTGATTTGTTCATTTAATAAATGGTGTTATGATCTAACTGTTAGTGAATAAGTGCGATAAACTTCGGAGGGTGATTCTGCATGAAAAAATAATGTCAGTTTGCTATATAACTTTTGTCGGCGAATGCTTTGTTTTCCGAGATACGGGGTGTTAAAGTTTCTCTTAAAAACTGACTATTTATTGCTCTGAAACCGGTTGAGATATCCTGATTCCTGATTCAATCAAACAGAAAAATCTATATCGGTTCAAAAATGATTTCACTGAATTTCTTTTGCGGTAACTGATTCTGACATTCAAACCACCTATCTCACCTATCTCATCTCATCCCTATGTTAAGATCACCCCTAATCATAACTATATCGATTATATTGTTTATTTTTATTTTTTTTCAATTTAGTTACCAATTGGAAATAAATGATTACCTTTATATTCTTAAGAGTAGCATTAAGCGATATGTTCGAAGTTGAGTGGAAAAGCAATTTCCATGGTGATTCGTCACTATTGAAATTGAACTCCGCTCTTAATTTTCTTCCAAAGTTGAATATGCTATATATTTTATTTTTATTCAAATGACTGCACCGTTGAAAAGGAAGAAAACAATA
The DNA here is from genome assembly GCA_018342105.1 of Gonioctena quinquepunctata. NCBI lineage: Eukaryota > Metazoa > Arthropoda > Insecta > Coleoptera > Chrysomelidae > Gonioctena > Gonioctena quinquepunctata. The sequence goes on along the minus strand of JAFIRS010001365.1, from coordinate 224,807 downwards.
AAGACGATATTATTATTATTATTATATGCAAATGAAATTTGGTGAGTTTCAAGAGGTAGTTATTGCGCATTTTTTGACATGCAATTAAAAATTTTATGTTCATTATTGGCGCGCATACGGGCAATGATCTCAATTTTTTTAAAGAAGAAAATGGTACGCCATCGAGATATTTCAAATTGAAAACAATTTTTGAATTTTTCGTTCGATTTGTGGCAAAAAATCTCTCCAGCCCTTTTTTCGTATGGAGCGCCGTTTTTATGCAAAAAAATTAAACATCTTAAGCGTATTTGTCATTACTTTAATACATTATCTAGTAGCGATGCTAGTAGGCTACTGTCAACATTCTGCTAAATACGAATATTTCAACGAAATGTCAAATTAGCGTGTTTTCATTTTTAAGCTTTGAGTTTGGTATAACATTAATGATAATAAGTAATTCATTTTTCTTTTATCGAAAAGAATGGAAAATTATACAAATGGGAAATTATCAGACATGCATTTTGGCTATGGTCGAAGTAATAGAAATCTCGACGATTGTATGCTGATTTGTATCCAAGACGTAGGGTACCCCATCACACAATATTTGCTTGTCTTCACCAACGTTTGCGCGAAAATGGTACATTTAAGAAACAAACGGCTGACTGCGGGTGCCCTCGAGAAGTACGAACTGTGCAACTAGAAGAAGCAGTTCTCGGGTTAATTGCGGAGTCACCTGGAAAAAGTACTCGAAAAATTGCCAACTTACTGAATGTAAGCAACTTCACTATATTTAAAATTCTTAAAGAACAGCAATTGTATCCGTTTCATATTCAACGTGTGCAAGCTCTACTACCTAGAGACATTTTTCCGCGCCTAGTTTTTTGCCATTGGATTCTTCATCAAATCGCTCAAATTCCTAATTTTTCAAATGACGCTTTGTTTACTGACGAGGCTAATTTTGGACGACAGTGTGTATGGAATATCCATAACAATCACCTCTGGGCTGAGGAAAATCCACATGGAATCTTTGAAGCTCATTTTCAGCATCAGTTTTCAGTAAATATATAGCTTGGGGTACTTGATGATCATTTAATCGGTCCATATTTCCTCCCACAACGACTAACAGGTGACTCTTACCTTAATTTCCTACAGGAAGAGTTACCTGTTCTTCTTCAAGAAATTCCTCTACAGCTGAGACAACACTTCTGGTTCATGCATGATGGTGCACCAGTCCATTTTAGTATTATTGTACGTGATCACTTAGATAGAGTATATCGTTGGATAGGTAGCAAATCGTTGGATAGGTAGGGGAGGTACGGAACATTGGCCTGCTCGATCTCCGGATTTAAATCCTCTAGATTTTTGGATTTGGGGTTTTCTTAAGTCATTAGTTTATTCCACTCCCGTCGAAAATGTTGAAGACCTAAGGAATCGAATAACAGCCGGCTGTGAGACAATAAGAATTACACCAGGAATATTTGCGCGAATACGACAATCAATGAGGCGAAGAGTTGAATCTTGTATCACGTCTCAGGGAGGTCATTTTGAACATTTGTTGTAACTTTGCGCCTATTTATTTATTAGCGTCATTTTCTGTTATTGTTCTGGTTTATCGTTATTGTATTAGATAGTTCTTGATAATGTATTAAAGAAATGAAAAATACGCGTTAAGATCTTTTATTTTTTTGCATAAAAATGGCGCCCCGTTCGAAAAAAAGGCATGGGAGATTTTTTGTCACAAATCAAACAAGAAATTGAAAAATGATTTTCATTTGAAATAACTCAGTGGCGTACCATTTTTTTCTTTAAAATTTTCTAGATTATTACCCGTATGCGCGCCAATGATGAACATAACATTCTTAATTGCATGTCAAAAAATGCGCACCAAATTTCATTTGCAAATCTAGACCGGTTTCAGAGCAATAAATAAATAGTCAGTTTTTAAGAAAAACTTTAACACCCCGTATCTCGGAAAACGAAGCATTTGCGGACAAAAGTTATATAGCAAACTGACATTATTTTTTCATGCATGAAGTTTGTCGCACTAATTCACTCACACCCTGTATTTTGTTGGAATATATTTCGAAAATTTCGAGTATGTTCATTAAGGTGCCTTTATTATTTCTATCTATTTCACGCTTCCACGATCATCATGAAGACCGGAAGAAATGGGAAACACATTTTCAAGAAGCAATCTCACTTTGCAAAGATGAAAAAAGTTAGAATCATTTCTTTTGGAGAGACACTTTGAAATTAGTGGTTTTTGACATTAAAACCTGTCATGGGGTGTGATAGATTGATTTACTGAAAATATGAACAGGATGTTCATAAAATCAGATGTGGAATCATCTGGGATAAAGATAAACTTGTGAATGTTTCCTTTTCAACATATCTGTACTTGTTTAAATTTTGCAATTGAGCATCTCTGTCACGTTATTTTTGACAACTCTCACATCATGGAACACGTTAATTTTATACATTCTGTATTGAATCGAGTGATGAGACCATTGCAGAATTAAATGTGGTGGATAGATTCCAAGTCGGGGGTAGGGTGGATCATAATAAAACTAACACTTTTTACAATTTTCGATAATATTTTATTACAATGACAAAATAAATTCGAGAAAACAACACATTGCGAAAATATGCTCCTATTGATTCATTTCAAGCCAATTTTTGCTGACATTGCACAAGCCCATAAATCAACAATAAGAAATACCTAATGGTAGAATCTTATAATTTTATACGAAATTCTAAATTACTTATTGTCTTTACACAACAGTGATAACGTCAAAAATAATTGTAAAAGTGTGGAAATGAAGGTCCTAGTCTAAATCACATTGTACAACTGCAGCCACTGATTCATGGAATTTGAAAGTATGCAACTAAGTTACTGTTAGGTACCAAACAAAATTATTGACCATGAGTAGGAAGAAGAATTGAGAATGTATAATGAAGACTATTTACAAGTAACGACTTTGCTGTTTTAAAAAATTTCAACAATGATATGCTTATTCTAGATCTAACAGTTCTAAAATAATTGTATTCCCCACTAATTTATGCATATATATTACATGATTAATTAACATGAATAATTGAATTTTATTTACACATTTTGGAAGACTTAGTGATTTTGTCGCCAATTGGAGACCATCATCACATATTCGATCATATGAAATACCCATTGAACTTTAGAATTCAGCAGGGAAGTACTTATATACAGGACTCGTGCGAAATGATTATTCGATGTAATATAACTGGATTCCATTTTCTATTATAGCTATGTTAAAATGTGGTAAACAGGTGTTTTAAAAAACTGTGTTACAAATTTCTAGGGTGGACAGTACCAGAGAAAAGAGGTCCTATAAACATTAGACCAGAAACGCTTAGTTTAGTTGTGGATGTGAAGCTACCTTCAATGTTTTTGTATGTTGATTATAAAAATTTACTACTAAAGAAGTACTCTGTCGAATCTATAGTAGTAATCGTTTTTGAGGAAATTATTTACAGTTTTTCGAAATAAGACTTTTGAAATGTATTGCAATTTTCGATCTTTATTTTTTTGAAAACAGCCGCTCCTTTCGACTTGATATTGGAGTACTTTTCTGTGTACATAAATGAGCTTTGGCTTCCATAATTTTCACTTGGTAATTCGAAAAAATTACGTACAATAAAGTAAGGGTAGTTTTTACCCCATACAATATTCGAAAATCAATTTAACTTTGAAAAGGCTGTTTTTTTACCAGAATTGTAAACAGTGCACCAAAATTCAGAATTTGAAATTGCTATTGAATTTATTTTTGATTTAAAAATAATAAATTTTTCACCACTTTACCACCCTGTATCCCAAAACTAAGTTTCAGGACCGTGTTCAAGATACTTTTTTATTTTTCTACGAGTGCTATCTGTACAATATATCTTTGTACATTCGATCTGTGAAAAAAGTTAATAGAAAACGCAGAAACACTAATGTTATCGCAAGAAATTGTCCCTGTTACCCTAAGCAATAATGATTTGAAATTCTGTTAATATTTCTTCGAATTTCTGCAGAAAATCATCGAATTATCAACTCATTATTCAGAGAATTTATAGCTAACATATTTTCATTTTCTCTTTGTACAGTTGATTCATAAATCATCATGGGAAATTAAAGTAGAGATCAAATTAAGTCACCACCAAAATTCTAGCTTTAAAATTACTGACACTTTTTTCGGCTGTTCTTCCTCAAAATACCTATGGAACTTAAAACTAGCATTTGAAAAGTGCCATATTTTTTGAAATATCTAGATATTTTATAATAAAATTAGGTACTTTAGTTTTCATTTGTGGAGTTTCCATTCCTTGCTGGATTAAAAGAAGTATTCGAAACACTCCAAAAAATTAATGGATTAATTTTTCACATTTTTGACGAGTGCAAAAATCAGAGCTTATGACACCTTGATTAAAACAAAAATCTTCCTCTTGTCCAAAAAATATTTTTTTAATGAATATCTAGATATTTCAACTAGTTTGTACACCGTTGAACATCAGTTTAGGGTTCTCAAAGGTTATCTGAAAATTATAAATTGTATTTAGAAAAGTGTCAGTAGTTTTCAGGTTATGTTTGGTGATGGCAGAATCTAACCCTATTCCTCCATTTGGTTACACAGCTGAAATCAATGATTTAAAAATCATAAAAGAAAAAATTGCCATTGAAAAAGGACTAGTTAAAATACTCCATTGATTTTGAACTTGCCATATTATACCAGGTATTGGTATGTTTCGCTCAATGTTGCTGTTATTATTATAAAATGGTAATAATGAAACAAGTGTAGGATTAACTTGTTAGAGTTTGGTACTTATTCTATTCTGGGAAATCAGAGAAGTGTCACTGATATGTTTTCGTGATAGATATTCTGTGATTGTTTGATTAACTGAAAGTTGAAGACTGGCTGCAGAAATTGTTGATGGTGGGTTTCCACAAGAGTTCCATCACACTTTTCCAAAGATATATTTGGAAAAAATAACTTGAAGACAGTGAAAGATAAAGGGAAAGTTAATTCGTAACTGGATGATGCGATTGATAATGATTCCATGATCATGTTAAATGAATGAACGAAACCCTTGTGTGAAATTTGGCCACATCCAATAATAGAAAAAACATCAATTGCATATCCATGTTATAAATCCTATTCGCCTGTAATGTGTAAACTCATTGGTAATAGATCACAATCGCAAGCAGCTCCTCCATCATTTTTCATGCATTTTTTCACACACCATAAGTCCCAGTCCACCTTTCGAGGAACATCCGTGTTCATAGATTGGAAGGAGAATGCATCATTGGATGAATTGTAGATGCTACATTTTTGGCAGCCGAAGATTTGGTAGTTGTATTGAAGGCAGTAAAAGCTGCAAACTGGAACAGATAATTTGCTTATGTTAGTGTGCCACAAAAAGTGTGTAACAAATGGAAAAATTCTTTGTTATTACTTTCTCAGATTGTGTTTAAGTTTGATTCCTTCATATACAGGGTGTCCCGGGACTTCCTCTTTTTCTCTCGGGAATGTATAGATGGGGTCAAAATATCACCAGTACTTGATATAACTTTTGTTCCTAAAAGCCTTCGTTACCAAGTTACGGGCCCTCAAAGTTACAAAATGAAAAATGTTTTTCTTTGATAACTTTCAAAGTGAATATTCAAAATCATCTAAATTTTGGTGATTGACTAAACAAATGAATTCCTTCGATGAGCTTTCATGCAGGAGTCAGTTGTTTTGCTACAAAGTCAGGAACGGACTACCCCCGATGGTCCACACCCCAAAACTTTGAAATGACAGATAATTTTTCAATAGTTTTCAACGAAATAAGGTTACGTAGACAATTTTCTGAATAAAAGTACTTGTGTGGAAAGTCGATCGGAGCAACGATTCTTAATAAAAATGCAACATTCAACAACATTTATTACAGGGATAATACAAAATATGCTAAGATAAAGTCGTAAACAAAAAGTACAGTACCTAGTTGAGAGTTTCATTCACAATGTAGATATTTTTTCAAATGAAATATCAAGTTATGTAGATTCGTCGTGTTTTTGAACTAACAAGCTACTCCACTATGAAATATCGAATTCAGTCCAAATTTTGTATGTACGCTTGGAATAAGCACGTTTTGTGTTGTGTTATCTGAATCTCATGAAACTCAACATTTTGATGTTGCAAATTCGTATTCACAGCTTAAATGTTGAGGAGTTTCACTGATAAGTATAATTCCATGGGAGAAAATCTTTAACTCGAAGATGAATTTAGCTGAAAAAACGCACATCGGAAGACATAACTAATAAAAAGTAAACGAATAAACTACAAAAACGGCTGCACATGAATAGGTGAACAATATCCGGTGAATGAATTTATGTTCCATTTCTTCCACAAATGTTGACAAAAACACATTGTAGGAAGAAATAAAATTAGTCTGGATAAAAAATGACAACTGGAATGCGATTTTGTTTTGTTGAGTGGTGCGTTGTCATTGTATTGTCAATATTCTAATAGGACAGTTTGAAGTGTTTTGATATGGCCGAACAGTTTACATTCAACGAATATGCAGACATGCATGCATTGTATGGACGAGCATTTGGTAATACTGCAGAAGCCCGTCGTCTTTATGCCGAGCATTTTCCCAATCGAACGTTACCGTCAAGAGAAACGTTCGAGAGTGTCGATCACAGCTTGAGGGGGAGACAGGTATATCTAATGGATAATTAATTGGAGCCTGTTGTTTTATTTCGATTTTATTGTAGGTTCAGTTTTGCCAAAACGAGGTGGTGGGGGCGCTCCTAGGGCTGTGCGTACCGTTGTATTGTAAGAAAATATTCTGGAAGCTGTCGCTGATGATCCTTCAATGAGCATCAGAAACCTATCAGAACAGTTCCATACATCCAAGTCCACTATTCATAGAATAATTAGGGAACAACTGATCCACCCAAATCACATCCAGAAGGTACATGCCATGACACCTGAAGATTTTCCAGCACAATTGGTTCCTGGATAAGCAAAGAGAGGATATGACTATTATTACTCGAGTTTTATTCACTGATGAAGCAGGTTCCAGTAGAGACGGAGTAATCAACTCTCATAATCTCCACATATGGGCCGAAAAAAATCCCCATGGGATATTGCAAACCAAACACCAACGTGAATGCTTGGGCTGGTATCATAGGAAACCATCTTATAGGACCTTTCATTCTACATGACTGATTGAATGGAGAACGTTATTTGGAGTTCATTCCGAACGATTTGAATGGACTTTTGGAACATGTTCCATTGCACACCCGAAGAGATATGTGGTTTATGTATGATGATGATTTTAGTTTGATTGTGCGGGACCATCTGAACCAGATTTTCCCCAATAGATGGATTGGTAGAGGTGGGCCATATTCATGGCCACCGCGGTCTCCGGATTTAAATCCATTGGATTTATTTCTGTGGGGGCATCTAGAAAGCCTCGTTTACGCTGCACCTATTCATACCAGAGATGCCTTGTTGAATAGAATTACATTACATTGTGAAGCCATACCAAACGACCCTGGCATGCTATTTCAAGTGCAGAGAGGGTGTTTGCGCCGACTAAGAAAATGTATTGAGAGAGACGGGGGTCATATCGAGCAGTTTTTGTAGCGGATTTTGCATTTCTGTTTGCTCTTGAGGCTTGCGATTGATTATTTACACAATGAGTTTTGTAAGGTAAACGTGTTTGCATGATAAGGAGTCGTTATGAACATTGTACCTATCATTTCTATTTTCATTACAAATTAATCTTTTCGAATAATGGTAGACATCTCAGGTTGGATGTCTTCGAACAAAATACAATGCATTTTTATCAAAAATCGTTGCTCCGATCGATTTTCCACACGAGTACTTTTATTCAGGAAATTGACCAGGTGAACTTGTGTTGACAAATCCCAGTCATTTCAAAGTTTTGGGGTGTGGACCATCGGGGGTAGTCCGTTCCTGACTTTGTAGCAAAACAACTGACTCCTGCATGAAAGCTCATCGAAGGAATTCATTTGTTTAGTCAATTACCAAACTTTAGATGATTTTGAATATTCACTTTGAAAGTTATCAAAGAAAAACATTTTTCATTTTGTAACTTTGAGGGCCCGTAACTTGGTAACGAAGGCTTTTAGGAACAAAAGTTATATGAGGTACTGGTAATATTTTGACCCCATCTATACATTCCCGAGAGGAAAAGAGGAAGTCCAGGGACACCCTGTATAATGATCTCCATTCAGGCTTTGTTAAGAACTCTCTGTATGTTTGTTCTTATTTTATATACCACATTGTTAAATTCTTGGAATCGAGAGACTTTTGATGTAATGTCAAGCATATTGCATGTCAATAAAAGTTCAAGTTACAATTCTGAATATTTACAATTCAATCAATATAAAAAGTGTTTAGAGTCCACTAAAGTCAATATTTAACAATTTGAATAAGTACGTGCACATTGGCGTATTTCTAATATTAGCGAAAATAATTTATATACTTTCAGGCATTCGTGACAAAAAAAATCGAGACCATATTTGGAACGCACGACAGGTAAATAAATATGTTGCTTCTGCCATGTAACATAATGATGTTAATCAGATAATAATAATAATAAGTTTATTCGCATTAAAATGTTTACAATAGTGGCATAAGACTCTGGGTGTCATTTGTATATAAACAGAGAAAAAAACCCATTTAGGACCAAATGGTTGCGCATGGGTCATTATTCCTCGTCTGTTGTACAGAATGTTTGCCAAAGAATAATTACATTTATCATTTAAGTAATACAGTAATTTAAAGATTTAAAATATTTACCAAATTTAAAAATATTTTTACAAACACTTACATAGTAACACATGTATTTGAAAAATAGAAAAGAAGTAGTAAAAACAGAAAAAACAGAATAAACATAGAAAAAGATAGACAAAAATAGATGAAATAGACAAAAATAGACAGCAGTATTCAATTTTCGACAGGTGAATGTATTTTATGTCTATCTGTCACATGTAAGTAGCCTTTTATTATATTTTTTATCAGTTCGAGGGAGTTTATACGGTGGATGTAGGATTTGTATATTTCTGGTAATTCATTGTACATTTTTCCCTCGCTGTATTCCATTACATATTGGTCTAATTGAATTATACTGCTGTCTAGTACAGTAAACGTTTCTGATACGTCTATTGAATCAGTGTTTTTCTTGTATTTCGCTGTGATCTTTTAAAAAATGGATATTTGTTAAAGCTTCATCATGTAGTCTTCAGTGGGTTGATTATAGATTATTTAGCTGTTTTTCAAATTGAAATAATGTACTATAGGCGACTATGAACTATAAATAAACAGTTTTCTGAATCTTGGGGAAACCAATCGAGCTATTTTATACTGCATTTATAAATGGGCATTTTTCCTTTATGTATTCAAAAATTCAAATTCATATTTATTTGCTACATCAGCCATCTAGAAGATGGATATACTCGTCATGTATTGCATTTTACATATTGGAGAGTAATCATTAAAATATAAAAAATAAAAAAATAATAAATATCAAATTCAAAATACATATTCATGTCGTTATGACTAATTCACTCTAGCGAGACATTTAGCGAGACATTGAGGAATTCTTTTACCAAATAATATGCTTTCTCCAGCATTATTTTCTTAATTATTTCTTTGTATTTCCTGGGACCGGTAGCTTGTTGGAGAACGTATCCGACATATCCCGGGCTTTTCTCAAATTTTGTCAGTCTATGTTGAGTTACGCTCAAGGCATTTGTAGTTCTTGTTGGATAATTGTGAATGGATGAGTTTCTCCTGAAAGAATGTATGTTATCTTTTACATAAATTCATGTTTTATAGAAAAGGGAAAAGTCAATATTTTGTTGTCTAGGAATATGGTCTTGCAGCTATCTTTGGATTTCATACTAAACATACGTTTCAGTATGGCAAAAAATCCGGAATTAAGTTTTTCTAGAGTTTGTTGAAGACGGCTGTCCCATGACATGTACTGATCCAGGTGAAGCACTAAGAAGTTGGTTGAGTCAGAGTTCTGAATTTCCGCTAGGGAAGAGTATTTAGTATCGATTATTTGTATTACACCAATTTCCGAAAGAATTTATGACTTGGCTTGCAGTATTTTCCAATTTAGAGTCCGTGCAGAGACCACCACCGAAGAATCGTCTGCAAACATTGTGTCTCGTCAATTCGTGACATGGTCGCGCATATCATAGACGAATAGTAAGAAGATTAGTGATCCCAGCACTGACCCCTGCGGAACCCCGATATCTAGGGTAGGTTTCAGAACATTCATTTTTTATTTGTCCTTTCAGTAAGGTATGACTCCATTACTTCAATGATTTTTCCTCTTATTCCATTCCTTTCAAGTTTATTCAAAATGAAAGTAATTTGTAGGCTGTCGAATGCACACGAGAGATCGAGAAAATGCCAGCGACAAATTTGCCTGCATCAATATTATAGTATAGGATCCCGATATAAAACGACCTTCACCGAGATGTTTATTTGATGAAACGTATTTTATATTTAATTTAATATGTCAATAAATATATTGCATATGGGTTGCCTAACAAATTTCAGTCCAGGATATAATTAATTAATAATTAAAAAACAATTTTTTTTAAACATTTCACCGGTTTGATTATTAGACAAATTCTATAGCAATCGAAAGTATGAAGCCCATAGAATATGCAAACGTTAGGTTGCCTATTCTTTTCCGGTCACAGCTCTCGGGTAGCCAGGTATAAACAGGTAAATCGATACTAGCATTTTGCACCGGTCTGATTATTGAATAAAAATTAAATGAAAATAAATATTATTTCAGTATGAACACGGTGGTGTAGGGTTGCCTGCGAAAAATCAGTCCCGAATTCCGGTTGTCGAATTTTGAAAAGTGAAATATTGCTGCGAGTAAATATGTGCGACTGAGAGGTCCCAACCAACCATCCCATGCGATAGAAAAGGACACAGCATAGCAGCTGTTTGAAGTCCGTCCATTTAAAGAAAGAGAGTGCGCATGCTATTTGTTCTTGAAAATGAAAAGGATAGCGATAGACTCGTATATGCTGTGCATCATTACGGAGTAAATTATTATTAAAATAGAGGAATAGTTATTTAATTTTTTTTTAAATCAATTATTTATGTGTATATATTTTATGTGACATTAAAGTATATATACATCTTTACTAAAAAAGAAGGTTATAGTAATACATATATAATAGTTATCTTGCAAATTTTATCCATATTATTGGAAAACAAAATAAAAAACAACAATTAAGAAAAAACTTCTGTTTATTGTAAAAAAATATAAATACAATTTATTTTTATTTTTTTAAATTATTCAGGTTCCGAGTCATCGAACATATAACTATGATCTCCAACTCCTGAACCTTCTTCGTCATCACTCTCCCCAATGAATCCTACTGGTTTTAAATATTCATCTAAGAACCAACAGCAGTTCTCAGGCTGAAGTTTCACGCATAATGGATCCGTTGCATTAAGCCACATGGAATTTACGAAAATAGTTCGTAAAATTTTCTGAATTAATGATATCCAGCGTGGTGGTATGGAGTTGGAGTCGAAGCCTTTTATTTTTGTTTAAACTGCTCGCTGTCTTCTTTAGCAGAGTAATTTTTCATAAAAATGCGATATCCCGCATCATTCACGTTGCTGAAGTTCTTGATACCATACATACTAGCCGTAAATTCTTGAACGGTCTTCATTTTTTCATCAATGAAAATATCAGCAGCATCTGTTAATGATGCAAAAACTGTTTGATATTTTTCATTTTTCGAAAATAGCTGAGAAGGCTTTACTTTTCCTTTATTATAAAATGCTGCCGTGTAATCGCAACCTGTAAACGCATGGAAGGCGGGAAGACTTTGGAATAATTTGATTCCTAACTTCAACGCTAAATCGGTGCAATTAATGCAATCAACAGTTCTATTATTAGTCTTTCTATGATTCGATGAGTTTGTGCATATTTCCTAACAAAATAATCAAAACGTCAGTATCAGAGGCTTTAATTGAAACTCTTGAGCCTGGTTCCGCTTTAGAAGCATAGAAAATAATCCTTGTATCTGCCTCTTTGTGATGACATTCATAATTAGTTTCTTCAGTTTTTTTATGGAATTTTCCTGAACTTGATAAGAGTAGCACTGATGGTCGACGGTTAAAAATATTTTTTTGTTTTGGAAAATTGTTACCAAATGGTCGTTTTCCCAATAATCAGCCAGAAACAGCACCAGAGCCTCTTTTCTTTTACGAAAAGCTAACTTTAATACACAGTTTTTAAAAGTTTCATCATTAGAATCAATTACATCATCATCCGAATCACACAAAAAACACTTTTTTGCCATTTTTTTTCAACAATAAATAGTAGCACGTTTTTTCAATTGTAACTATAGCGACAATCTACTCCAAAACGATGCACAGACAGCTTATACGAGTCTATCGCTATCCTTTTCATTTTCAAGAGCAAATAGCTTGCGCACTCTCTTTCTTTAAATGGACGGACTTCAAACAGCTGCTATGCTGTGTCCTCTTCTATCGCATGGGATGGTTGGTTGGGACCTCTCAGTCGCACATATTCACTCGCAGCAATATTTCACTTTTCAAAATTCGACAACCGGAATTTGGGACTGATTTTTCGCAGGCAACCCTATACCACCGTGTTCATAATGAAATAATCTTTATTTTCATTTGATTTTAATTCAATAATCAGACCGGTGCAAAATGCTAGTATCGATTTACCTGTTTATATCTGGCTACCCGAGAGTTGTGACCGGAAAAGAATAGGCAACCTAACGTTTGCATATTCTCTGGGCTTCATACTTTCGATTGATATAGAATTTGTCTAATAATCAGGCCGGTGAAATGTTTAAAAAAAAATTTTTTTCAATTATTAATTGATCATATCCTGGATTGAAATTTGTTAGGCAACCCATATGCAATATATTTATTGACATATTAAATTGAATATAAAATACGTTTCATCAAATAAACATCTCGGTGAAGGTCGTTTTATATCGGGATCTTAGATTATTATAATAGACACATTCCATTAATGCAATTGTCGCACTTTCTGTTGATCTCTCCGCACGGAATCCATGTTGTCGAGATGAGAATTTTTTTTTTCTTGGCTCCAAAAAGTCAACAATTCATTCGTAATAGGTACGTTAAAAAATTTTGGAAATAACGTTCAGAATTGTCAGCTGTCTATAATTGTCCGGTGAAGTACGATCGTTTTTTTATGTGTAGGTATGACTTTACCAATTTTTGTACGGGAATATTCCTGTGTTAAATGTCAAATTGATTAGGTATGACAAGGGTTCGCTGATAGCTTCTTTTAAAGTTTTTGGTATTTTTACACTTATTTTGTCATTGCCCACGCTTTTTTTGTTGTTCAACTTGGAAATGTTTGAGAGCACTTCTTGACCACTAACATAGTGAAAATAGAAACTTTGGCCGATACTTTTTCTTGGAGGTATACAAATCAGTTGATTTACTTTGACCAAATTTTTTGTCTGATTTTTCGTTTGTTATATGGGAGAAATGAGAAGCAAAACTCACTGCTTGGTTATTATTTACGTCGTCGATTTTCAAACTAATATTAATTTCATTTTTGCTCCTACCTATTTCAATATTAACGATGTTCCACAAGGTTTTTTCTTTGTTTTCACTTATTCTAATTAAATCTGAGTTGTACTTTGGATTTTCCTGTATTACTAAATTATTTTAATGCTCCTTTTGTTTTTATAAAGTTCCCATTAATAATAATAATAATAATAATTTATTTGCTCAGAATACAATAAAACATTGAATAGTGCAATACATTCAAATTATAGCAAATAAATAGAGTAGAAAACCCATAAAAGGTAAAACCTTGGTCATGGGTATACTACTTATGATATATAAGCCTAAACTATAATATATATATATATATATATATATAATAGGATAATGTTGAATTGTAAAACAGTAGGTAATTTTAAATGCATTGACAAATACATTCAGTATGTTTATTACAGTTTGAATGAAATAAAATAAGTAAATAAATAAATAAAATGTTTCTGCCATTTATTGTTTTGGTTTTCATCTTTGTATGAGAACTATTTTGGTGCAGAGCTGCGATAAATTTAATTATTTCGTAACTTTATGTCTCATATGGAATACATGACTCGGTTTATAGAATATATTTTTTTTTTGTTGGGTTATTTATGATTCTCTCTGAAATTTTGAAGAACCTGGTTGGGAGCTAAATTCAAGAGCCATATTTTTTTTTGTTTTGAAAATGCCAGAACTATTGATGTTTTTTATTTCATTTGGGATTTTCCTGTAAATTATAGGGTTTAGGTAAAAGAGAAATCTTTGGTTTTTTTTGTTCCAACCTTTGGTATTTTTGTAGTTTGATTTTTTAGTCTAGTGTTGTATGGATGGTCAATTTGGGGGAGCTCATATTTGTGTTTATGATGGTAACATGCAAGGTTCAAAAAGTATAACTGATGGATTGTGAGCAGTTTAGATTCTTTGAACAGTTGTTCTGTTGGAAACCTGTAATCTTTTCCAAACATTATTTCCATCAGCCATTTTTGGGTAACTTCGAGGTTTTTAATGTAATTGTTTGTTATTCCTCCCCAAACAAGTATACCATAGTTAATATGTGTTTGGGCTAGACTGGTGTACAGTATTTTCATTTGTGGTATGTTGAACAATTTTTTGTATAATTTGAATTTAGTTATTAATGATCTTGGTTTTTTGGTAACATATTCAGCGTGTTTATGCCATCTGAGATTTTGATCTATGATGAGACCTAGGTATTTTATACTCTCTTTCATTCCAATTTCAATGATGTTTTCGTTGATGTTAATCATAATTTTATTATATGTTGGTAAGTTATTATTATATATCGCAAATGGAATGAAGTGGGTTTTGGAAAAATTAATCGTCAGTGATTTATTGTTAAACCAATGTCATAGGGTTACCAAATCTCTTTGAACTCTAGTTTTCAGGTTGTTCCAGTCACTGCCTCGATATAAAAGTGCTGTGTCGTCTGCAAAGCTGATGATATTCGCTTCCACCCCAATATTGAAGAGATTATTTATATAAATATTAAATAGGATCGGCCCAAGGACCATTCCTTGGGGCACTCCATACTCAATAATATGGTCTGAGCTATATGAGTTATTAATTTCCACCCTTTGTTTCCTGTTAGATAGATAACTGGTGAGAAGTTTCAATGGCCCATCTCTGAAACCTATATTTTCCAATACTTTGAGTAATTTATGGTGACACACCGTGTCGAAGGCCTTCGCCAAATCAACAAAGACACATAGTGAAGTTTTTCCTTTGTCTATAGCTTCGTAGATATCATTGATTGGGGTCATAGTTATTTTTCGTTGGATTGAACAATACTTTTAGTTTTTTACTGTTGTTAGTGATATTTTCGGTAACCCATTCTTTTTTGGAACTGTTTTTTTTATTTCAAGGGACAGTTAGCTTCCATAGCATAGGTGATAATTTACATAACCTCATCGAATGCTTTGTCTACATCAGCGCCTATTTAATAATAATAATAATAATAAATATACTTTAATGTCAGTAAGAGTAAATCTTGTGGACAAAGTTCGAATATAGAAATATTACTGATGATTACAAGATTTATAAAAAATATCTGAAAATAAGAGTTGTCAGTATTGTTAAAAAATATAAAAAATATATATACGTACACACACGCCCATATATATACACAAAACATACATATATAGACATGTATATACATATAAACACGTAGATGTATACACACATAAACAATTTACATATAGACACAAACACATCTACAACTTAGTGACGTCAACTCAAAAACTTACATGGATTCAAATATGCACCCTGTCAATCAAATTTATCATTGTAAAACTACTGCAAGTTGTAATAGGGTCTATCTGCCAGAAACTTTTTAATAATTTTTCTAAAGTTTATAATGTTCATATTCATATCCGCCTCCCTTATTTGTGAGGGGAGGTGATTGTACATCTCAACCCCGTTGTAGTAAATCGAATCTCTGATCATGTTTGATGAGGGAATTGGCAATTTCAACATGTGAGAGCGGGTGTTGTAATGACTACCTGAAGCCTCGAACATAGACACATTCTTGTATATGAGACAAACTGATTCTAGAATGAATAACGCAAATACTGTTAGTATTTTTTCTTCAACAAATATGTTTCTGCAAGAATCACGGGGTTTTAGTTTACGCAAGTACCTTAAAGCACGTTTCTGCAGTACCAAGACTGATTGAAGTGCCGATAAGTTGCCAACACCCCAAAAAGGTATTCCATAACGTAAATGGGACTCTATTAGGGCGTAATATACAGTTTTGGCGATTTTAGATCCCAAATTCGACGAAGTTACTCTCAGTGCATAGCATCCTGCAGAAATCTTGCTTTTGAGATGCTTGATATGTCCGTCGAATTTAAGCTTATTATCAATATGGATAGCTAGGAATTTAGTTAGAGGCTTGTTCATACAGTTTTTCAAAGCCAATTAATGCCAAGTGTTGCTTTGCTCTGTCCAAATAAAAATCGGACTTTTTTTTTTTTTTTTTTTTTGGCTTGGACATTTCGTCATTCGGCCAGTCACAAGGGGAATATTATTATTGTATGATGGGATGCAGGTGGTCTTGCTCTAAGCAATACTGCATCCCATATTAATTTATTTCAAGACAATCACAACATAGAATGTATCATTCACACAGTATTCTGGGTAGGCCTTGTTACTAACTCCATACGCCACCTAGGAGCAGCACTGTTAATTTGAACGCAACAGCGAATCGTCGAGGATCATCCTCGGCCCGGCTACGAAATTTAACATTTAATTCTCTCAAATTAAATGAAAAATTTCTGCCCTGGCCGAGAATCGAACTCACGACCTTTCGATCATGAGTCGGACGCTAACCCACCGCGCCAATCCCCCCTTAAAAGTCGGACTTGATTCCTTGATTCTGTCTTTATCAGTGTCTAAACATTCGTTATTTCTAAGGGTTTTTGACTGAGTTTCATTGTTGTTAAAATTGCTTGGTGTTTGGTTGGACAACATAACATCATTTTTATCGTTACTTCCATTTGTTGCAATGTAATCAATTTTTGTTTTGGATGTTTTGTTTTTTGAGGGAGCTATTCTCATGGTTCATTTGGAAGACAATCTCTCAGGTCGAAACATGTGAAAAATTCTTGAGGTAATCTATTTTCCAAAGTGTTTGTCGAATAATCAACATTTATATCTCCACATAGGTATATAGTTTCAAATATGAGGAATATTTTTATAAATAATTCATAACCCTTTTTCTAAAAATAGTTTGAAATCACTGCTGGGACACCTATACACATTAACTATCACACAATTTAGTATTTCTGACTTGATTTTAACGGCAGAACACTCAAAACTAACTTCCTGTGCAAAGTATCGAGGGTGGAAAGGATTCCATTCAACTGGGTTTTCTCATATATCGTGTAACTTTATGTATGTATGTTATGTGGTTCTCACAGGAGAGTATTTCTGCAAATATTTTGTTTTTTTCAGATAGATTTCATATCTATTGCGGACGTCACCATTCACGACTCTTCAAAAAAAATTTGGCATATCTTCGCCGATCATGATCCCCAGAACTCAAAAATGTCATGAAACTGGATCTGTTTTTATTTGAAAATACTCGATTAATTATTGTTCGTTCCTTCCACTTCGAAAACACAACAATTATGCACTCTGACGATAAAATACTCAATCACAGTTTGATACTAAAGTATACCACGTACCGGTGGAAACATCTCGATGATTCCATGTTTAATCCCCAACGGTTGCACCGTCTAGCATGTGCGAGATCAACAACTGTACTGTAGTTTAGTTATAGATGTAAATTGCATAACTTTCCTGTCTCCTCCTTTTCTTTTTCTCTCTGGCGTCGTTCCTCCTTAACTTGTTTTTCTTCTAGCAATCGTCTCTCTTGTTTGGCAAACTGATGTTTAATCATTTCCATCATGGCCTCCATCTCGTAGTAGGGTGTACTATTTAGACGTTTTGTAACAGATCGCCCAGTATTTAGCTCGGAACGAAAATATGTCTTCTCTAAACTTCTACGAAATTCATGTTATTTTTCCGAACATTCTCGAAAAGGACCACGACCCAAGTAATTTGTATGGGCAAATTTACAACATCTTTCATAGAGTAGGCACCACTCATTGTACCGGCAAAATAATTATAAATGAGAGGAAAAGTTATTTTATAGTCATGAAATGCTATTTCATATAGGCAAATGATGAGTTATGAAGGATTTTCTTGGGAGTATAGCTATAGAACAGAAAATATTGTTAACAATAAGAGTTAGAGTAGGGTGAAAGTATTTTTTTAGGCTCATAAGTAATAAATCATTATATTAATGGAAAAAAATTGTTTAAAAATATATCATAGCTAGGAAATATCAAAACTCACTGGGCTATTGTTTGTGTACAGTTTTGAGTTTTATTACTGGGATATTCTATCTCATAAAAATAGTCTGACCATTCTTGTACCAGGAATCCGAATACCTAATGTTTCACAGATGGAGGCCAGGATGGTAATGATTAAACATCAGTTTGCCGAACAAAAGAGAGAAAAACAAGAGGATGAAGAACGACGGCAGAAAGAAGAGCAAGAGAAAGAGAAAAGACGTCAGAAAGAAAAACAAGAGGAAAATGATCAGCTGCAAGAAAATCTCCGGAAAATTCTTGAAGAACAAAACAGGGAACGGGAACAACAGAAAACATTATTTGGATCGGTTAGAGAACCGAGGGGCAAATAACATATCACTCGTTGCAGTTTAGGACCGTGGAATTGGCCTGCGCGATCACCCGACCTAACGCCCCTTGATTTTTACATGTGGGGGAACTTGAAAAGGAAAGTTTTCATGATATCGGTATCCAGTGAACGAGACCTGCGCCAAGTGATCAATTGCAACGAGGAGCGAGGAGCCAATGAGATAAGGAGTACTCTGAAGTCATTACAAATTACAAATATTTTCAGTATTTTTATAACTCTGACTTGAAAATTACATAATGTATTGTAATTCAACGGATTTTTTTATTTTTCTTGCGCCTTTTGTAATTTTACCGAGTTGTTGGTCGGTTTCCAGTCAAAAGTTTTCAAAATTTACAAATGTTGTTTGTGATTTGATTTACTACAATTTTTTTGTGAAGTTACAAAACTATATTGGAATTGAAATTACACTGAAGTTATTGAAAATTTACAAATATTTTTTGTATTTTTATAACTCTGACTTGAAAATTACATAATGTATTGTAGTTTCGCTAAAAAAAAATTCTCATGCGTTTTGTAATTTTACCGAACTATTGGTCGGTTTCAGTCAAAAGTTTTTGAACGTTGATAGCGCCTTCGTATTGGAACTGTGTCTTTTGTTTTCTTGGCTTTTCGGGACAATCGGCGTTGACACCGACTAGACAACGCTGCAATTTTGTTACTAAAAATTAGTGTTTAGTGTTACTTGAATCAGTGAAGCGTTTGGTTCTTTTACAGTTCACAAAAAGCAAGCGACTTTCAAAATCAAATTTATATAATTCTCATTGTTTAAACTTGTGTTAATAAAAAATCATCTATTTAAATAGAGAGAAGTTAATAATAATATTGCTAAAGTAAATGGAAGAAGATATTGATCATAATTAAAGGCGATTTGTTAAAAGTTTAAAGAATAGGAATTGGTGGTAAGTAATTCAATAATAAGTAATTTTCTATTTGATTTCAGTAATTATTCATGGTACTGGAATCTGTAGTCATCTGACTATTTGTTCGCTTAATTTATCAATTTTCAATAAGAACTGAATTGTATAGTAAATTTACGATGAAATATACTGAAATTACAAAACATTTTGAATCAATTTTTTTTTAACAAAATTGCAATACCTGTATTGTAATTTTACTACACAAATTTCTGATAGATATTTGGTAAAAATGTAACAAATATGTTGTAATTTTTTAAAACCAAGTTGAAAAATTGTGAAGTAAATTTACAATGCAGCATACCTACTGAAATTACGAAACATTTTCAATCAAGATTGTTTAATAAAATTACAACATTTGTATTATTAATTTTACTAAACAAACTCCCGATAGATGTTTGGTAAATTTCAACAAATGTTTTGTAATTTTACTAAATGAAGTTGGAATAAGTCGTGTAATACATTTATAAAACTGAATTTTAGTATTACAATATTGTTAGGCGTTTTTTTTTGTGAAATTACTATAGAAATTTTTGTAAGTTTTGTAAGTTCAACTTTATATGGATGTAATTTGTCTTTTCTTAGAATTTTCGGCACTATCGTAAATTCAAATAAATTCTATTAGGGTAATATTTTTCAGAAAGGTATTATTGAAGACTAATAAATCGATATGCCACACAACAAATCAATTTAATACTGACATATGCAATGGTAACTAAGAACTTATTGTCTGGATGCTGAGGGCTTCAGATGTTTTCATAGCCTACTCAAGTTTGGCAATATACTCGAACTAGCTACTGAGTAATTCTCAGGTGTTCCTTGCAAAATAAATAATGAAAGAAATGTTAAGAAATATGAACACTGGTTTCCTTTATACTCAGTATACTGTAACTTGAAGTGTTACATATGACGTATGTGGTATGGTTGAACTCAGAAAAATATGAACTTTCAAATTCTGATATAAAAATATACCCTTCAATTTAAAAAAAAATCGATAACGTCATATCTGGTAAAATAGGGGGGGGGGGAATATTTTTTTTTAAGGTGGAGAACTAAAATAAACCATTGACCTGTTCACCTTCGAAAATGAATAACTCTCTTACGAGTGGGAGCGTTTCCACACTTTATAAACGCACTGTATATGGGATATAACGAAACTTGTCAACAAAGTGAATACCACATTTTTTCAACCGAATGGAACGAAGTTGGGCCCAAAAATATATTTTATATCAATGCCTCGGATAGGTTCGAAGATGGGCCAAATCGGTCCGGTAGTTTCAAAATGACGGCTGTTGGAAGATTAAAAAAAATCAAAATTTTTCATTTTCATACCAATATTGGCAAACTATAGGTCTTTTGATAGAGCTTTATGAGCTCTACAACTATCATTCTTTTTTATTTCTTGATAGATGTACACACAAATAAAAAATAAAAAAATCGCTGTAAATTACCATTTATGAGAATTAATAATTTTTGTTCACCTTGTATGCTCCTTTAATTTGAAATTTATTTGCTCGTGTCAGTCAGATACTATTTGAGTTTTCCTTCCGACGACAAACAAAACATCATTGTACTTTGACATTTCTGGATTTCAAAGTTAAATATTAGATATTATTTTTCTTATTGATATTAGGATTGAGACCCAAGTAAGTACTGTACTTATCCTTGTGTGCTGGTTTTTTTTTTCATTTATTTGAGTCAGAATACATAGAACTATTAGGAAGATTTGGATCCTTAACCAAACTTTTGATTGAAAAGTTTAAAGTTTATACAAAAATAGAATCTCTGTTTTTCTTTATTTGAGCCACATTACATAAAAATATTAAATGCGTTCAGAGAACTTTCTCCAATTTTTTATTGTGAAGTTTGAGGTTTATAGAAAAATATAAATGCTGTTTGTGTTTTATAGTGAATGGTTGTCCTATTTTTTCTGACACATGATTCGTTACCTTGATTGATGGCTTTTTCCGAATCGATATTTACATTCTGAAATCTACCTTTTCGACTGACCGCGCCATCGTGTTTTTCTCCCATTTTTGTTTGTATAAAAATCCCGAGGTATCCAACCGAAGTATACTTAAAATTTGAAAAAATAGTTTGGATTATCACATATTTGCGAGGTGTTTCTTCCTCCTGGGGTGGAATTTCGTGAAATTCCGGCTTATCTCGCGCCTACACAGTGAAAAACGTTAAATTTTAGATCTACAGAAGTAACTGCTTGGGACACAGTAACATTCGGTCGTTTATACGGGGCGGCTTTTTATAGTCCCCCCCCTGTCAACTTTTGAACGGTACGACGTAGAACAATGAAAAAAAAAAGGTATATTCCGATACTACTTTTTCAAATAAAATACATTGTGATTGCTGGATAGATCAACTTCAAAATTTTAAATAGCATGGGGGGGTCATGTGGCACATCGTTGAAAAGATAGTTCAATTCTCTTTCCAGACATCTAATTGTTTTTATCCTTTCGTTGATTTGTTTTTTCACAATGTGCATTTGAAATGTTAAGCATAAGTGCGGCTTTTTATAGTCCCCCCCCCTGCCTTTGAATGGATCGACGTAGAACAATGGAAAAAAAGGTATTGAATGATATCACTGATACTACTTTTTGAAATGAAAGACATTGTGATTGCCCGATAGATGGCGTTGGGGGGCACATCAACTTCAAAATTTTAAATAGCATGGGGGGGTCATGTGGCACATCGTTGAAAAGATAGTTCAATTCTCTTTCCAGACATCTTATTGTTTCTATCATTTCGTTGATTTGTTTTTTCACAATGTGCATTTGAAATGTCAAGCACAAGTGCGGCTTTTTATAGTCCCCCCCTCTGTTAACCTTTGAATGGTTCGACGTAGAACAATGAAAAAAAAGGTATTGAATGATATCACCGATGCTACTTTTTGAAATGGAAGACATCGTGATTGATGGATGGCGCGGGGGGAGGGGGCATCAACTTGAAAATTTCAAAAAGCATGGGGGGGTTATGCGGCTCATCGTTGAAAAGACAATTCAATTTCCTTTCCAACCATCTTTTTTTTATATTTCGTTCATACATTTTTTTTTGGCAATTACCGAAACTTCCGTCTCCTCCGAAATTCATTTTCGGGAATTTTTCATTAAAAATTATCTCTGGTGCATGGTAGTTCCCACGGGGGCTCACCGAAAAGTAGCTAACTTCAGTTTTCTCCTTTGTTAGAACGTATACGAATCATGATAATGTTTCAAATTCAAAATAATACTAGTAGAAGTAGAATGAAACTCTTCTTCAAATACGAATGCGATAATATAAAGAACAGGTAAGTAATGATATAATCATTGTTGCATTAGAAATTCTTAAACATCGACAAAATAATCCAAAGTCATAATGGGCATTTCTAGGTTACTGTTTGATTATCAGTTTACTGAATCCGATAAATGATACCCTTTATAATTATGATCATTAAAAATAAATGAGTTGGGTATTATTTGGGTATAATCTCTTGAAAAGGCTATAAAATGCTATTGAATAGCGAAAAACTTGTCGTGGTTTTGTAAACCCACTTTAGCGAAAATCATTTAGGCCCGGTTGTTCAATGCGAGTTTAAACGGTTGATTATCTAAACTCGGATTATCAATTAACTATGGATTAGAACGTTATGCATTTTTCAATGAAAAACTAATCCTGGATTCCTTAATTCATTGTTTTCATATGTTGGCAACACATTTTTTCGCTTGTACCATCATTCGGACCGTTCAGAAACATCAACATTGAATCAAACATTACCTAAGAATTCATAGTTTTGTCAAAAGTATAGAAAAATTATCGAAAAAAGCCAAGTGTATTCTATAAATTCTAATTTCACTGGTAAAAAAATACCAAGATATTGTAGAATGTAAAAAACGGACGAAGTTACTAATTCGCAAAAATTGAAGGCGTGGGCTGTAATAAGTAATCAATACAATACCATCTGCGGAGGTTCCAAAAAAAAGGAATAGCACCTTGACAATAAAAGACAAAATTTCTACTTGGGCTCTGTCCAAAGCAGATCCTGTAGATTCACAAAAACGATCATTCGAATACCACAAGTTGAAATTAATACACATGAAAGAAAAACACCAACTTTTCTTGGAACTACAGAATCTAGAGAAAACCCATATGATTGAGATATGTAAACAAACATTATCTTTGAAACATAACTCATCAACCAACAATAAATCAACATTTGCTTGAGATTCCTGAGAACATATCATGTAGTTTTTTATTTTGCATTTGTGTTAATTTTTGTTTTTATGACAAACGTTTTTGGTATAAAAAATCAAGATTTGATTTTTATTTGGAAGCTTATTTTTTGTTACGATTTTGCCTTGTAGTCATTTGAGGGGTGATTCTTTGTATTTCTGTTAGTTGCGGACGATTTCTTTCGGCAAGCGAAATCTATTCAAAAATAATATTTCTGTCCATTCTTCAAAATGGTTTCTAGTTAGCGTAATTTCGGATGACTTTGGCTTACTTAAATTCAAAGAATGTCTACGATGAATTTGTAAAAATATATTGGTATCATATATACCAAAATATTGATCTTTAACCACTCTTTCAAATTAGCTATGTCAAATTGTGATTATTGGATATATATAAAAAAAACATGGTGTGCAAAGTCACCCGCATATTGAGGCCAGGCCATGGCTTATATTCTGCGAGATTTTCTCTTTATAGCATGTACATAGGCCAAAGTAATCAGACAGATAAAATAAGCAAAATAAATTTGTCCATAAAAAAAAAAATTCATTTTTAATCATCATAAATGAGTAAAAAAACATATTGCTAGTTGCAGACAAATTTTATGCAAGTTGAATTTGGTTGCAAATGCTCCTGAATGGAATACTGCTGTGTTGCACGTATATAATAGAAAAATTTGGAAAATCAATCTGATAAAAAAAAAGGCTCAAAAAGGCAATATTTATATCTGTTGTAAACATGGCTCAATAATGTATACATTTTATAATTAATAATATGTCTATCAAAATGAGCCAAAGTCACCCAGCTGGGTTAAAGTCACCCGAAATTACGGTACGTTGTTCAAATACGGGTCTCTTTCTTCTTTGGGCAAAAAATATTCAACACAATAATAATTTTCAGAATAGTCAATGTCTATTGAAATGTCAAACAATCAAATAGGTTAGAATCGGCAAATTATTTCATTAAACCCCAGAATTCATGAGATTAACTTAAACCATTGTTAAACTAGGTTTATCTCATAAACCCGTATTGAACAACTGAAACAAAATTGGTAATCCCGGTTTAAGCCCAATCACTTGGTCATCCTTAAATGAACAACCGGGCCTTAGTGAATTGATTGTCTTTAGTTTACTTCAATATGGATTTTCCTCAACTATTGGCCGCATCAATTTAAAAAAATGGATTACTGTATGGATTCAAAATTTCTACCTAATTAAGCTTAAAAACGAATTCGAAAATAAAAAATCATTTAAGTAATTAATCTTGCTCTATTGACCTTATTCAGTGTTACTCATCGTAATTGTGATTCCGTAGAACAACCATGGTTCAAACTATAATTGAATTACCTTTTTAACGGTGTGCAACTCGACTTCTATGCCTTTCGAAATTTTCAAGTGTTATGCTCCCAGCGCCCTCTGTCGAGTAATTGTAATGTTTCTTCTCTCAAAAAGTAGGATCGGTAATACCATTCGAAATATTTGTTGTCCCATTGTTTCATATGAAACCGTTCAAAAGTTATCGAAATAAGGGTACCATTCAGATCCGCACTTATGCTTGACATTTCAAATGCACATTGTGAAAAAACAAATCAACGAAATGATATAAACAATTAGATGGTTGGAAAGAGAATTGAACTATCTTATCAACGATGTGCGTCACGACCCCCCTGCTATTTAATATTTTGAAGTTGATGTGCCTCCCCGCGCCATCTATCGGGCAATCACAATGTCTTTATTTCAAAAAGTAGTATTTTTTTTTCATTGTTTTACGTCAAACCGTTCAAAAGTTAACAGGGGGACTATAAAAAGCGTACTTATATTAAGACTCAAAAGTGGATCTGATAAAATGCATGAATTCATTTACCCAAGTTATTATGTACATCTAGACCATGAACTTATTTGGGAAAAGGAGGTAAACGAATCAATTTACTCACCCGTTATGAAATCTGTCGCCTTCGAACTATCATAATTGCAGCCGCACAATGGATAACCCAGGTTGTTATCGCAAAGAACCTCACACGAGTCGTGACGTGTGTTCATGCCGTAACTTTCTGTGGCATTTTCCTGCTTATACTGCACGGGCATATCTTGGGGGACGAGATCGACGCATTCATCCCCACAAGGCTGTCCCCCCAGTCCTGCCATACACAATTCCGCGCATATTTTGTGTCGCTGCGACCGGCTCACTATTGGCTGCAGCATTTCGGCGTCTCCTAGGTGCCTGGATACGGACACGCCCACTAGCAGCAGGAGAAGAGGGTAGATCGGCGTCCTGCAAAGGCATGTAACTTTTTTATAGTTCTACAGGGGGTGACTTTATGGGATTTCGGTTGGTGTTATAATTGGTGCTGATTTCGCAAGATTTCGTGTTCACCAGCAGCAAGGATTATTCGAGTTGGATAATTTTATGGGGGCAAATATTTGAATAAGGAGATTCGTAGTATGGGTCGAAAAATTTAATTTTTCTACGACTACTTGCAAATCTGCTCAATTCATGCGGGAGATCGATCCAGGACGGTTAGTACACGGAAAAAAAGGATTTGTCAATTCAACCAAATGTATTTGGCCAACTGGCTTGAACCGACCAAAAAAATTCATCACAAAACATATAGACCAGGGTCGATAATTTTTGAAACCAGAAAAAATAATAGTAGGATGGAACTCATTGGAAAAGGAAGAGAATATAACAAAAATGAAAGGAAAAATAATTTACGGGCGATCTGAGGTCGGGAAGTGGAAAGGGGTGAGTTTTTAAGGGTAAAAAACGGATTATCTCGATTTCCGGAAAAACTACGAGTCCTATATCCTATATTTTTATCTTTTACAAAAAAAAACTATTTTTCACAAAATTCAGTGAAAACGTACCTTTTTTTGTCCCAAACACACTGTAATTTTTTTGATTTAAAATATTTATTTTTCCACCTTATTTTGACTTAATATCGAAAAAGCACCCTCATTTTCAATCAGAAATTCTCCCTCAAAATATCAGGTTTATTGAAATAGTCGGTGGGCTTTTTGTTCGTTAATATCTCTACTTTCTGATGGTGTAAAAAAAAATACATTACTATGGTAAATGTTCTCAGAAAATGCAAAGAAATAACAGGTAGGGGAGACCGGGGTTCGACGTTCCGATTTTGGAGTCGGAGGCAATATAAATGTAATAGAAATGTTTAAAATAAACGATTCCTATATAAAATGGTGCATAATTTATCCTTGTTTCAAATTATAAACTTAAGTTCTTTGAAATAAGCATATATTATTGCTCAGGATATTTTTTCTGTAAAAAGTCGACAAGGAACAACTCGCCCCACAAAGGGGCTGGTTGTTCCTCAGCTGAGGTAAGTTGTTCCGCTTATCAACTCCAGTCCCTAATAATGTAGTATTAGTTGGAAAGGTATTATATAAAATAAATTAGGTATATGTAATTGAATATTTATTAGAGTTTTATTAAGAAAAGTACAAAATCTTAATGTTTTTTACAAACTTTTCAACAAAATAAAAAAATGTAATGAACATAACTGCAAAGATAAAATAATAACAAGCATTAACTACCAGTTAATGTTGTAGTACAACCTAATTAATAGATTTAAGAATAATAAACATTTATAATATTACTCAATCAACTTTGACAAACGTTTGCTTGTCAAAAAAACAAAATTATTTCTTTTAATGAAAACACAAAATAACAAATTTTAACATTTCGAGTTATAGTTTCTTAATTCAGTCTTATAGCAATGACTTTACTGAGATCAATAATCTAAACTTATAACCTACTCTGTAAAACAGATTCATTTCAGTAACTTAAAAAATTATTCAGAGTCGTCGTCAGAATTACAATTTTGACAAACATAAGAATGAACATCTTCAGATTTCAGGCATTTTGGATGAGCCCAATTCTTACACATGACGCATTCAATCCATTGTTCACCTGGTCGTGAGTTGGAATATAAATCGCAACATATTAGACAATACCATTCCTTGGTCTCTTCTTCACTATCACTTCCATGATTATCTTCTTGCAGTAGTTTCCTTTTCACATTTTCTTTACCATTTGCGGATTTACTTGCCACTTTATAATTTCGCTTGTTTTTACCAGTTACTTTATTCTTTCTGACTCTTTTTTCAACTTCCTTCGTCTTTATTTTACTATTGCTCTTTACTTTTCTTGCTTTTTCTTCAGCCAAAGCATTCTTTTCAGGCGTATCTGTCAGTATTGCTTGATTTTCTTATTCGTCCTTAGTTGTTACACAGATCTTGGCGGTGCTTTTGGTAAGGTTTAATTGCTTCAGGTGAAAATATGCTAGATGTGGCTTGAATGACAACATTATTTGGCAAATTAGCAATGTTCGAGGATCCTGGTTGAGGTTCATTGGTTGCTGATTCTATTCTTGCTGGACGTGGCTCGTTATCTGGGACGGTTTCCATATCATGATCCACCTGAGGCTCATTAACGTCTGCTAATCCTTGAAGCTGTGGTTTCACATTTCCCAATCCCAATGAAATATTAGCGGTGTCGGGCATTGGTCGATCGTAACGAACGACGGGCAAATTCTTCATCCGTAAATATATCAGGGTTGTATGGACTTATGCCTGCCTTTTAAATGCGTTCATAATGTTATTTGGTGTAGCTGCTAAAGGCCATGCATGTTTGACAATTCCAGGTATCTCAAAATAGACATTGTCTTGCCTGGGTATTACGTAGCCAGTTTTCTTGCGCTTTGGCACAATACGTTTTAAACGGTCCATTAACGCCAACATCTAGTGTTTGCAAATTATGGGTACAATGTGGCGGGAAGACAACATTATAACCGATTGCCTTTGCCTTTTCAACCACATCAATGTCAACATGTGATTGATGGTTATCAAGCAATAACAATACGGGTCTTCGGGAGTGGAGCTTTGTGTGTTTTATAAAATAGTCCATAAATATGAGGAATTCTGTAGCCGTCATCCATCCCGAGCTATTTCCAGCTCCAATACTCTCCGTGGGACCATCTCGAAGAAATAAGTCCTTATATTTAAGGCGCGGAAAAATAAACATAGGTGGTACAGTATTTCCCACTGCATTTGCTGCAAGTTCAACGGTAACTAAAGTTCTTCGCTCCGCATGACACTATGGCACCCACTTGTTCAACGCCTTTTGCAGCGACTATTTTCTTCGGCTTCAATACAGTGGTAACACCTGTTTCGTCAAGTTCCAAATTCTAGACGGTAGCATGTTATATTTCAAAATGACGTCTCAAGCTTGCTAAAGAATTCATTAACGTTGTGTCGGTTAAAGAGGATGCGCGTCCTGCACTAGTGGCTTCCGGAGCTCTTATGGACAATGACGGATTTCTTTTCAGAAAACCAGTGAACCAATCAGCTCCAGCTTCTTTATTTCTATGCCAAGAGACTGGAATATTAGGCATGTCAAATTTGACAGCGCAACTATATGCCAACTTCCTTACTTCTTCTGGCAAAGACCGAAGTAAATTGATGAACATTTTATTTAATATTCCGCCAGTGTTTTCTCTTGGTCTTGGTTGAACACCTGTCTAGAATAGTAACCCACAGTAGGTTTTACACCAGCTTTCAACTTTTGACAAAGCGAAACAATGTCATATGACATATCTCTAATTCCCGAGCTACCGTCTTAAGTTTACGACCGTCTTTAATAACGGCATCAGCAGCCCGCTGCAAAAGCTCAATTGAAACCTTGCCCCGTTCGGTTTTTCGTTTATAGTTTCTCATCCTAAAACAAAGTTTTTATTTTATTATTTACGTGTTCGTTACGGGGCAGGTTGTTCCGCGGAACAACTAGCCCCCCACCAGAGGAACTTGGAACCTCAAATTCCATTTTCTAAAGTAACATCCAATTATGATAGAATACGTTTGGAAAAGCCAAAAACGATATTAAAAAGTTAATCACTGTAGTTTGCTCGACAGATAATAGCAAGTAACACACAAATAGCTAGGAAATTGATTGAAATAGACCAAAAAGTATGATGACGAAAAAATTTACTTACGTGATGTTTGAGTGTCACCAATCGACTACCACGCTAACACGCGGGCAGACCGTCACTAAAATGACTGACGCAATGGCGCGATGATATGACGTTTCGCGATGCACTTCACACTTATTGCTATCTCTTTTCTTCGCGGAGCTATTTCAATCGGAACAACCTGCCCCCGGCACTTCGAACCCCGGTCTCCCCTAGTAAGGCCCAGACTCTCCAAGCCCCTTCCCCACTTCTCTATGAAATACCTTTTGATGGCCTACATTTTTCCGTAGGTCACTCAGGTATATAAGTTATTTTAAAATAGCAATATAATTTAAAGAAGATTCTACAACTCTCTCAAAATATTGTAGATGTCTTATTAAATTCGGATTCGAGTTTTTTTCGTTTCTTTGCATTTTCTGCCATAGTAATGTACTTTTTTTTATACCATCAGAAAGTAGAGATTTCAACGAACAAAAAGCCCACCGACTTTTTTAAAAAAGCTGATATTTTGACGGGAGAATTTTTGATTGAAAATTAGGGTGCTTTTTCGATATTGAGTCAAAATAAGGTGAAAAAATTAACATTTCAAATCAAAAAAATAACAGTGTGTTTGGGACATAAAAAGGTACATTTTCACCAAATTTCGTGGGAATTTTTTTTTTGTAAAAGATAAAAATAAAGAAATAAAAACTTGGTTATTTGAATTTTTCACATGAATTTTGGGGTTATGTGAAAAAAGTGTCGATACAAAAGTTGTAGTTAACTTTTTTCCATAGGACTTGTAGTTTTGCCGGAAATCGAGATAAACCGTTTTTTACCCTCAAAAACTCACCCCCTTCCACTTCCCGACCTCAGATCGCCCGTAAATTATTTTTCTTTTCATTTTTGTGATATTCTCTTCCTTTTCCAATGGGTTCCATCCTACTATTTTTTTTTTCACTCTTTTCCATTTTCAAAGGTATTCGACTGATAGAATCATTATATTTTGGTGACAAAATGGATTTCTTAATGCAATGCAACATTTCTTTGATTTAAATATTCAGGGTGTTACCAAATAAGTGCGAAAGTTTTTAGAAGGTGATTCGTTGTCGAAAATTAAAGGGGGTCTTTCATGTAAACAAAAGGTCTTAGGCCTTTCCTTGAAAAGTAACACGCTTCCAAAATTGAGAAAAAAAAATATTTTTTTTCTTGAAATTGAAGAAATGACATTTTTTGGGCATGTTCTACCAATAAAAAGGTTATCTAAGAATATTCTTTGAATTTTGTTGTGATCTTTCAAAGGGGTGAAACATGCAACCTCTATTCCATTTTTTACCAGAACTTTTTAACGAAACAAAATTTCTCAATCTAAAAATTTGTTCTGATAAAAACGATTCATTGCAAAACTTGTGTTGTGTCCGTAAAGCAATAGTTTCCTAATCAAAAATAAAATACAACATTGTGCATGAACGGATCTTCTGTAAATGGAATCGAAAAAATCCAGTAGGTGGCTGTCACGTTTTGTTTGCACAACTTGTGACTTCAATCGTAGAATATTAAAATCGAAAAAATCTGGTAGGTGGCTGTCAAGTCGCTTTGATTTCTATGTGGTAGTTCAATTGTGTCTTTTGAATCTTCAATATGAATAATTACACTAAAGCTGAAATGGCCGATATGCATTTTATGTATGGTCGTACCAATGGAAATTATTTGGAAGCTAGACGGCTCTATGCAGAGATGTATCCTCAGCGCGTGATACCTCATCACACAATTTTTGCACATCTTCACCAACGTCTCTGTGAAAGAGGGACAAAATTAACAACCGATTGTGGTCGTCCACGAATAATAAGAATGGTGGCACTGGAAGAAGAGGTTATCAATATGATTGGGGATCGTCCGTAATTGCAAATTGCTAATACACTAAATGTTAGCAATAAACTAATCTGGAAAATTTTGAAGGATCACCAATTGTATCCTTTTCCCCATCGAGTGGACTTTTATCAATGGAGTCTTCAAATGATTACCCAAAATTCTCAATTTTTAGAAAACGTAATATTCACTGACGAATCCAACTTTTCAAGGCAAGGGATTACAAATTTCCATAACAATCATCTATGGGCCGAAAATAACCCACATGCAATTCAAGAAGGTCGGTATCAATATGAATTTTCACTTAACGTGTGGGTCGGAATTATTGGCGAAAATATTATTGGACCGTATTTTCTACCGTTAAGGCTAACTGGGGCAACCCATACAAATTTTATCCAGAAGCAGCTTCCCATTTTACTTGAAAATGTTCTACTAGCTATTTGACCACGAATGTGGTTTATACACGATTGTGCGCCTGTCCATTTCAGCATAACTGCTCGTCAGTACTTGGACGACGTGTATCCAAATCGTTGGCTAGACAGAGCAGGACCTCAACCTTGGCCTCCCAGATCTCCAGACTTAAACCCCTTGGACTTTTGCATCTGGGGTCACCTGAAGTCCTTGGTTTATACGACCCCCATTGAATGCAGCCTGCGTGACAATCCAAAACACACCAGGAATATTTCAAGGTTTGCGCCAGTCTGTGAGACGAAGACTTGATTTCTGTCTAATGGTTGGAGGTGGTCATTTCGAGCAGTTTTCGTTCCATTTGATCTTGTTGCCTTTTTGTTTGTTTTAGTACACATCATTTTGTTTTGTTTGTATTTTTAATTTGATATTCTATTGGAACAAAACATGGTACTGGTACATGCCTACATTAAAAGTTGAAACAAGCGGAATAATTTCAAAATACTAAGATTGTCAAACAAACGTGCACACCTACTAGATTTTTTCGATTCCATTTACAGAAGATCCGTTCATGCACAATGTTGTATTTTTTTTTCTTATCAGGAAACTATTGCTTTTACGGACACAACACAGGAAGTTCTGGTGAAAAATGGAATAGGGGTTGCATGTTTCACCCCTTTAAAAAATCACTCAACTTTTATACCCCTTTCTGTATTGTTTACAATGACTGAGTTCTGAGTTAACCTTATTTTATTCCTGTGTTGTAATGTGATGTATCACCGTAGGAAATTTAGTCTTACTTTTTTAACTTGTAATTTTTAACTTTTAAAATTTGTTTTCTTAAGGACCTGCTACAAATGTATTTATATATATGGACGTAGTTAATAAATCTCTCTCTCAACAAAATTAAAAAATATTCATAGGTAGCCTTTCTATTGGTAGAACATTCCCACAAAATGCAATTTCTTCAACTCTTCAGCAATTTCCAGAACATTTTTTTTTCTCATTTTTGGAAGCGATTAACTTGTCAAGGAAAGGCCTGAGAGCTTTTGTTAAGGCCCCCTTTAATTTTCGGCAAGGAATCATCCCCTGAAAACGTTCGCACTTATTTGGTAACACCCTGTATGTAGCTCATAATATGTAAAATAAAATGTTTACTTGCTAAAACGGTGTTTAACTTCCTTCCTTAATAAATATGGTTGTCTGTATCATTCCGTACTCCTGTTTATAGATTATTGGATTTTCCCTTTTTTCCGTTTAATTGGGGCAATGATGGGACCCGGTTGAGTCTTTATTTCCTGGGGACTTACTCGACTCTGGGCGGCCCTGCCAGAGCCGGATTAAAAGGGAGGCAAACGGGGCTGCAGCCCCGGGGCCTCCACAAGATAGGGGCCTCCACAATATACATTTTTAGGTAAAATTCCCTAACAAATACCGAAGGATATGCAAAATTATATATAAAAAATCTGACAACGAAAGAGCAGTTCTCCCACTTTTTCCTCCCATTTTTCGTTTTAAACTTTCAAAAACATGTTTCGTATTCTTGTCAAAATCCATGGTTCTTCGATCTGATGAATCATGTGTATTTGCGAGAAACAATCACCAAGTAAAACATCATACTATTATACAAAATATTATATCGTATCGAAATTAGCTGTAAAAACAAGAACAATTGAAAAAAAATATATACATTTTTTTTATTAAATGAAGGATTTTCTGTCGATGTATTCTTCGAATGACACAGCGATCTAGATACACAATGAAATTCAATAATCATAAGCAAAAGAAAATAATATTTCAATTTATGAATATGATTGCATCAAATTATTTATAAGAGCCCTGTGCGCATTCCATAATTGAACAAAAGTTCAAATTCTGTTGACTATTTTTCTGCCGATTCTACAAACACTTTGCCCGTCTATACCTGTTTTTCCTATTTATTGGTGTTGACAAGTGTCCGCTGAGTGGCGCGCTTGTAGCAGAGAAATCCCCGAAATCTGAAAGTGTGAGTCTGAGAGAAGGATGACATTCCGCAACAAATGTAAATCCTTCTGAAAAAGGACTATCAAAAAGGCCAATCTAAGATGTTCTATCAAATTCTTGAAAACCAAAATTTCAGAGCTACATTCTCAAACATTGAAATTACAGTGATTATTTTTTGACATTGCTAGAAACCAATGGAAACGTTCAATTCAAATAATTCATATACGTTTTGGCCAATCAATAGTGGGAATATTCTACCTAGAAAATTGTTGCGGGAATAATTTGAGGTATTTTGTTTTTATTGTCTGAGAAGTAATATTTTTAATTTGACGTCTGTCATCAATTCGCATGAAAAGTGTGAAATGAATCAAAACCGGTTTAGTACATTATATAATTTTGCAAGGAAATGTGTTTATGATCGTAACATAAAAAAATAATCTAAAGAATACCACACGAGAGTTCGATATAGTAGAAAATAATTATCTAGATTTCTTTCTCAAACTTGTTGGCAATAGCCACTCGAGCCAGTTGGTCTCTCTTATCTATTGCCAGGCAACAAGTTTTAGAAAATCTGTCGAATTATTTTCACTCTCTTGTGATATTACAACTGAAAATGTGATGATGTCAAATTGCACTGGAAAGCGCTCATTTTCCAAAATGAAAAAAATAGGAGAATTACGATGAGACAAAGCCGCCTATCAAAGTTATCGCTTCTTAGCGTTGAGAATGATTTTTTCCAGATGCTGGATTTGACCGAAATCATCAATGATTTTTCGTCGAAAAAAGCTCGCAAGAATCCATTCGTTTACGCTGTAATTTAATTTACTTCTTGTATTTTATTATACCTACATATGCTCGTGTCGAAATGATTTGATTTGTTCCGCAATAAATAAAAGAAAAAAAACTTGTTTGAAAAATAATTAGGGGCCTCCACTCCTTTGTTGCCCCAGGGCCTCCACACCTTTTAATCCGGCCCTGGGCCCTGCTTGGGGACAATTGTAACGACCGCTCCCAGAAACACACGTTACAACATTCTCATTCGAAAATTCACATAGAAAAATTAAAATAATTTTTTAATTGCCACCAGGTCAATCGGGACATGGACTAATACAATAGATATTGTGAAAAACCTGAAAATTCGAAAGTTAAATTTGTATTTCACTTGAGATAATCGTTCATCCACTCTCATTTGAGAACATAATACATTGAGGTTTTCGATAATAACATATTTCTCAAATATTTTTTTATGTTTCTACCGGCCTCTGCATAATCCTGTCAACACTTACCGAAACCAAATACTGTCTCTGGAGAGGCCCGTATAGTGTTTAACCAAGCGGAAAATGGCAACCTCTGGTGTTGACATTCGATGTTCAATTGTTTGTGCGAGCGGGGGGAACATTCCGTCGGGACGTCAGTGTCGCGGCGCTCTGTAACTGACTTGGATTTATGATTTTTCGAGGGGGAGTTGATATATTTGCCCGGGTGATGACACTTATTAAATCGTTTGCTCTACTAATACGCACGGCTTTGCTCTTGTTATTGCTACCAACGACCATGTCTTTCATGATTAACATCAGAAAATGATTCGGATAATTAATTGTAATATAATAAGGGCAAAAAACAACGCAAATCGGAACATATAATATATTCGCAAAGTTGGCTGGGTATAGCAAATTGCTAACTATATTTTCAAATTCAAGCTTATTTTGCTATATTTGGAATGTATTGTTTGTAGTCTGGATTCAGCTTCAATTTACTAATGTAATTGTTATGCACGTTTATTCAGAATAATTTTTAATAAAACGAATAATTTTATCATATTTCACAAGCTTTCATAATATGACAACAGTGTGACTTTCACCGTAATGTAAACTCTTGCGGGGATTCATTACTCAAAATACAAGAACACGCCGGGTTCTTAGAAAATATAATTCTAAGGCAAAGTTTTGTCAGGTTTACAATAGGCGAAATCTAAATTTTTGGGCTTAGACGATTTGACGATTTGATGATTTGATGATTTGATTTGAGATTTGACGATTGAGATTTGATGATTTGACGATTTGATGATTTGATGATTTGAAGATTTGAAGATTTGAATATTTGGTGATTTGACGATTTGAAGATTTGTAGATTTGACGATTTGAAGATTTGAAGATTTGAAGATTTGAAGATTTGACGATTTGACGATTTGACGATTTGAGATTTGACGATTTGAAGATTTGAAGATTTGACGATTTGACGATTTGACGATTACGATTTGACGATTTGAAGATTTGACGATTTGACGATTTGAGATTTGAAAATTTGAAGATTTGAAGATTTGAAAATTTGAAGATTTGAAGATTTAAAGATTTGACGATTCGACAATTTGACGATCCGACGATTTGACGATTTGAAGATTTGACGATTCGACCATTTGAATATTTGACGATTTGACGATTTGAAGATTTGACGATTTGACGATTTGACGATTTGACGATTTGAAGCTTTGACGATTTGACGATTTGCAATTTGACGATTTGACAATTTGACAATTTACAATTTGATGATTTGATGATTTGACGATTTGAAGATTTGACGATTTGAAGATTTGACGATTTGACGATTTGAAGATTTGACAATTTGAAGATTTGGTGATTTGACGATTTGACGATTTGACGATTTGACGATTTGACGATTTGATGATTTGACGATTTGAATATTTGACGATTTGACGATTTGACGATTTGAAAGATTTGACGATTTGAAGATTTGACGATTTGACGATTTGAAGATTTGAAGATTTGACGATTTGATTGATTTGACGATTTGACGATTTGACGATTTGAAGATTTGACGATTTGAGGATTTGACGAATTGAAGATTTGACGATTTGAAGATTTGACGATTTGACGATTTGACGAAATGGGCGTTGCTTAAAGATATTGCTTTTCAGGTAACCAATATTAAATTTAGCAAGGATGAATAATGTATCATTAGGGTTCAATTACAAATATTAGTTGATTTAAATTTCGTTTACGGGTTGAGAATATTGAATAATCTCACGTGCATTAATATACAGGGCATGACTATACCTAGTGACAAGACTAAATCGTGTTTTCATGATTAATCTCCCGCAAAATGTCTGTTCCACAAATATTTGATTAGTTTTGAACCAAACCTATGTGACTTAGGTTATTAAAGCTGTTTCCAGATTAAACAAGAATGTATAGTAAGGGTAGAGGAATAAAATGGTATTTTTGTTTTTTTTTTCAATATGATTCAAAATTGATATATCGGGTCCTCGTTGGATTCCAGACACGTTTTCTCAATAAAAATTTTCATTAATCTTGTCAATTTGATCCATTTGTCGGCACCACTGATAACTTTTTTTAAAATTCCCGCCAAATCTGAGGTCACGTGATATAAGTCGCAACGGATTTTCCAGTTGTCAGACATGCAGAAACGAGCCACCGTGAGAGTTTTTCAGAAATTTCAATAACAATTTTTTTTCCCATATGTAGTCAACTTTATGACGGATACTGTATATAATGAAAGAAAATCTATGAGATTCCCTTGTAGGTTTCGTATATAGAAAAAGTATATTTGTTAATAATTATGGAATCAGTACCCAGTAGATTGATGTTCATGTCTCCTATGAAAATGCTGTATCTATTATTGCGATGGATTTTAGGTAATTTTCAACATATTTTACAAAAATATCTACATTTGTAGTTGCTATGTTGGAATATACATTGTTATTGAGATGTACTAAAGCGTCTGGGGGCCACAAAGTTTTTAAAATTTCGACCCCAAACTTGATATTTAATTTTTCCGAGTTGAAGTAGGAAAAAAACTTACTGAGTTGAAGACGAATAGTGAAAAAAAAATTGTGGTCCTCAGACCCGTTGTATGAATGTTAATAATGTACAATCCAGTATACCTGATTTAAAAAAAAACTTTACTCTTTATTAATAAATAGTGGTGTATCTTTCACCTACGGCCGGCGTCTCTCGCAATTTTCTCGAACTGAACAAAGTTTGGGGAGGACCTGCCTATATATTGAACATTCAACAAATGAAGCGGACTCACGTAGGATATGGCATTGCAGATTTTTGGAATGTGCACTAACAAACACTTGATCAAAATGATATGAAACCGATAGATTCGATCAGGGAATTTTATATACGTAGATCAAATCAGTTATCAATTTATCTGTCAACAATAAACTTATGATCCATTTAGTGACATATGGACTCTGAACATCGAAAATGCAACCGAGAATGCCGTGTAAATATATTTAGCGGATTACCATTATTTCATGACGCATATATTTAATCGGGTATGATAATCGAAATATTTTATTTCTTTGTCACGAAACTAAACGCTTTACTATTTTGAGAAAACTTCCTCAACAACAAAACTGAAAAAGAGAAATTGATTCCCAATTTTTTTCATTTCTAGGAAGGTCGCTAATTTTTCAGCAGGTTCCAAAGGATTATTGCACATTGTGCTTTTTCGCTATTGTCCAACTTTCCCTGGAACCTCTTTCCAGATGGATGCTCATTCATTCTCATTAGCAGGTATCCAATCTATTTGAACACCAGAAAAGTTAACTCTAAATAGTTTCTCCATTGCTTTTTCTCCTGTGGTATACTCTCGCTCGTTTCGGACGTCTTAATTGATTTAAAAGGTTTTCACGACGTTTCGAATGCTTCTATCTGCAATCGTCTTCAGGTGAATACTGACAAATTTAGGTGCTACTTACCAATTTATATGTCTGCCGGTGCAATGATGCGTGTAATTCCGCCATGTGCAGTGGTGCGTGTGATTTCGCGCGGTGTGGTGGTGCGTGAAGTTTCGCGCCCCTGCAGCCCGCCTGAAAGAGCAATTAGTAGTTTCCATACGTTCTTGGTCTCAACGCTTGGTTGACTGAAGGCGTTATTGGCTTCGATGTAGGCGGCCTCTTTCAACTTTCATTTGAACCAATGCTCCTCTCTATGTAGAACACTTGCGTCGTCGCATAGAATTCGATGGTGCTCAGTCCAGGCGTGGTCAGCAATTCCCGATTCTGACGTTTCTCCACGTTTAGTCCATTTCTTGTGCTAATCCAATCTTACCGATAACGGCCCCTTTGTCTCTCCAATGTAGGAATCTCCGCATTCACATGGAACTTCATAAATGCAATTCTTACTGATTTCATTTTTGTTGTCAGGTGATGGTGAGGAAACTCCGTAATGTACTGCCAGATTGGAAGCAGCTCTCGATGTTGATGTATCCTTATTCGTTTATAATAGTCCAAGAGCTGGCTAAGATAATTAAAAATGATAAGGTACAAGGGAAATTTCACCTTCCTTACTAGTTGACAAGCATACAGCACTGCGTTGATTTTCAATCAATCAGCTTTCTTCTTTACTTTTTCCAGTTGTTGGTTCCATGTTAATTTCGAGTCTAGGACTACCCCGAGATATTGAACTTTCCCCGTCAACTGGATGTTGGTCCCTTGGAGGGTTAGGGGTCCCAGGCCCTCTAGTTTCTTCGGGTAAGGGAATTCTACTTACTTTACGAACCAATAATCCTTCTCAATGCACTTCAAAACGTCAAGTATTATCTTGGGATTACTCTAGAAGCAATGTACTTCTGGATATCAAAACTTCAATCAGGTCTACTGGCAATGGGGTATCAAAAAATTACATCATATAAACGTGTCAGAGTGATATACAGGGTGATGGTACATACTTTTTGGCGGACACTGTATATATTTTTTTCTTTGAGTTTTCTTGGGTTTTAGGTTCGTGCAAAAAGTATATTTCAAGAATACAACATTGTTTATTTAAAAAAAGACGTTTCGTTCTGCGATTCCAGAACTTCTTCAGTTTTACATTCTTTTAGGCAATTCTGAATAGCATAGTGGGTTTATTTGTTCATTTGTTCATACAACATGAAAAAGAGTGGTGAGGTTATGTTATGTAATAGATAGAATATTTCCTATGTCTTACCTTAAACACTTGTTCAAATGGTCAATATGTTAATCAGGCTATTATTTTTTTTGGGTATTTTGTCCTTTTGTCCCAAAAAAATAATAGCCTAATTAACATATTGACCATTTGAACAAGTGTTTGAGGTAAGATATAAGAAATTTTTTTAAGTTATATGTACAAATGAAAAATTAAACCCACAATCATTGTCTACCATTTTAATGAAATATCTTCCCCGGAAACCCTCGGTCAACAAAGTTTCTCGAAAAATCGATAAGTATAAATTAACCCTATAAGGGGGCTAATTTAAATTTTCTTAATGTTTTACAAAAAATATGTTCTCTGCAATCTACATTTAAGCGTTTCAATGGAATATCTTAGCTTCAAATCCTCGGTGAGCAGAGTTATTATTAAATCAGAATTTCTCAAATTCCCTCAAAAAAGTACTTTGACAAACTTCAGGAGGTGTTTCTCACAATATTCTAATATGAATTGTTCAAATAAATATATGTCCGAAAACGCTTCGTTTCCAAGATACAGGGTGTTGAAGTTTTTTCTCAATAACTTTCGAAATAATGACCTTAATTTAACGAAAATAAGTATTCAGATGTTTTTTGAGGTGTCGAATTCGAACCTGATGTTATTATTGCTCTTACTCGTTTTGAAAATTCATAACTTTTTTGAACGTACTTTTTGATTTATTATTATTTGATAATCGATGCGTGTTGAAGTTATTACCATTATTTTGCATTTTTCACAAGAATGCTTAGGAAATGAATTTGACGTTTAAGTAAGTAGTTTCGGTTTTTTGTAGGGGGCGCCACCTATTCTATTTATTTTTACTCGTTTGAAATAGTTATTTTTGTATCAAGGGTGCCAAATCTGTATTTGTTTTAATAAAATTTGCAAGAAATATCAACATTTTATTTCAAGAAATTTTGAACATGTAGAATAAAATAAAATAAAGGGAACTAAATGGTATTCAAATGAATTGTTCAAAGTGTCCACCTTCAGCGAAGATACAGGCATTCAGTCTTCTTGTCATTGAATCTCGTACCCGCTCAAAAATTATTGGTGTGTTTCTTATTGTTTCACAGGCGTCTACTATTCGGTTTCTTAGATCTTTCTCGTTCGCTACTGGAGTTTTATAAACTAGTGACTTCAAATGTCCCCAAAAATAAAAATCTAGCGGGTTTAGATCTGGGGACCTTGGTGCCCACGCCTGGTTAGGTTCTTCTACACCCCTACCGATCCATCGATTTGGATAGACAGTGTTGAGGAATTCCCTGGCTACAACGCTAAAATGGGCCGGAGCCCCATCATGCGGATACATGCGGATACGAATTTCTAATGGTACATTCTGAAGTAGTCCCGGCAATTCATTTTCTAAAGTCTCTGTAAGTTGCGCCATTCAGTCGGAACGAAAGGAAGAAATGACCTATCAAGTAATTATCAATTATTGCCGCCCATACATTTACAGAAAATGGATACTGATAATGTCTTTAACTAACTGCGTGCGGATTTACCAGAACCCAAACATGGTTGTTATGAAAGCTTGTGATAGCATTTCGGGATAAGTTTGCGTCATCCGAGAAGAGTACATATCTTGAAAATTAAGGATTTCCAGCCAATTTTCTCAAAAACCACTGACACATAGTAATGCGTTGGGGACGGTCTCGTGGCAAAAAAGCTTGTACCCTTTGAATATGGTATGGATGAAATTGTTGATCGTGGATAATTCTCCAAACTGTGGACTGAGTAGAATTGAGAGTTCCAGCAATTATTCTTGTACTTGTTTCTGGATTCTCCTCGAGAGCGTTCAGAACAGCTTCTTCCAATTCTGGGGTTCGGACTGCTCGAGGTCTTCTAATAATATCAGCTGCCTTCTTAAAGCTACCTGTTTCTGCCAAACGACGGTGGAGACTGGTAAATGTTGGAGCTGAAGGCAGTACTCGATTAGAAAATCGCTCTTGGTAAATACGTCTTGCTTCGCGCGCATTGCCATCCGCAAGGCCCTAAACGAAATGCATATCGGCTAAGTGAGCATTATTGTTTAAATAATCCATTTTTTCAAAGTTAGTGTTTTGAAACTTACAGAAACTGCAACAAAACAACAAAACGCTTAACTGTATGAATAACATTTCATCTTCTTTTTTTTCTCTTTTTATTTTTTCTTCTCGCGCTACATGAACAATCATGATGGGTATATGTAACAGTAAATTTTTTCTGTTTGTTCAACTGCTATGTTAATATCTCATACAAACATGATGATTGGAGACATTGCTTACTTCTCTCATTTTCTTTCGATTTAAAATTATTCAAAATGTATCCTATTCACTTAAAGCTTTTGTATTTATTTCTAAGTAGTCTCACAATAGTAATCACGTAATATGACTATCTCTAAGAATTTCGATGTAACAGTGATTATCTGTAATCTGTAATTGGATTTATTCTGTTGATTACAAAATAAATAAAATAAAAATAAAATAAAATAAATTTGTATTCCAGAACTACTACTTCATTTCCTAAGCATTCTTGTGAAAAAAGCAAAATAATGGTAATAACTTCAACACGCATCGATTATCAAATAATCGACTTTAAATTTTCAAGTCCAAATATCTAGAAAACGGTTGCTTATAGCGACTTGTAACATGGGTTGCTTTTTCACGTAGATATGATAGAGGAATTGATTTTTCTACTGAAAAGTGTGCTAGAAGTACGCTAAAAAAGTTATGAATCTTCAAAAAAGAAAAAGACGTGTTGGTGGCGCCCCCTACGAACAATAATAACATCATCATCAAAAAACCTCTCAATACCAAATTTCGTTTAATTAAGGTCAGTATTTCGAAAGTTATTTAAAAAAAAAGAAAATAAAAATAAAACTTTAACACCCTGTATTTGGAAAGAAGCGTTTCCGGACATGTATTCATTTGGACAATTCATATCAGATTATTGTGAGGAATCACCTCCTGAAGTTTGTCAAACTACTTTTGAATCACCCTGTATGAACATCACACCGAAATTAAAGGTTCAGAGTCCAGTGAAGTGCGCGGTATATTTCAGCTGTGAAATTCTATTGAGCTTTACATTACATTGTTATTGATATCATCCACCAATCAGCAAATTTTTATATCCTCGTGAAACCTTCGACCAATCAGATTTATCAAATCAGTCACGAATGCTTTTCTCCTAAACAGCAAGTATTACCTAGGTTTCATTTATACTAATATCGGAAAAGTTGTGAAATGTATGACTGAAAACTCAATAAAGCCAAACAGTATTCCCAACATCACAGAAGGTACAAAGTTTCATTATTTCGAAAACCAAAAGAAGAAGAGTAGAGTTACCTAACATTAAACATTCCGAAATTATGTTAAATGAAGTATTCAAGTATGAGTAAGGTTCTGAGTAGTCTACTCGACAAGTTGAAAATGGTCTAAAATAGAGATACTGCTCTTAAAATTATGTGTGATAGCTCATTAGATCCGGAATAACGCCTAGAAAAATATGCCTAAAGCGTGTATTAGCAGATAAAAAATTGCAAAAGTTATAAACAATTGAAGATGAAAAAAAAATGGCATTTCGTTTTTTGCCAATATTTCATAAACTATTGATATTTAACAAATTTCAAAAAAAGATTCTGAAAGAGGAGAAAATTTCCAATAAAAAACTCCCGGGACGCTATCTCCATTATTTATCATTTTAATTTAACGCTGAAAATGGGTCTCCGAGCGACATTTTTAGGTTGCGCGCGCGTCGTCAAAAGCGAGTACGACACATTAATTAATGTATTTAAGGTATTAAATATATTTTTTTTAATTTGAAAAAAATATGGTGTATTTGGAACACTATGAATAATTTATTCCCGTTAGACATTTTACTTAAAGTTAATTTTTCAACAAGTTAAACGATTGTTAACTAACATTAAAAAATTTTTTTTTTAAATAATTGTCGTAAAAATGTTTCGCTTCGTAGAGCCTTTCTTATATACATACTTAACAAGATCACGCCATAAAAGTTAAAAAAATATTCATGCTTTGTTTATAATAATTTTTGTACTAAAAAATTCAAGTAATAATGTGTAAAAAAACTTCTTTTT
This sequence comes from Gonioctena quinquepunctata, assembly GCA_018342105.1. Taxonomy (NCBI): domain Eukaryota; kingdom Metazoa; phylum Arthropoda; class Insecta; order Coleoptera; family Chrysomelidae; genus Gonioctena; species Gonioctena quinquepunctata. Next base: position 180,540 of record JAFIRS010001365.1, on the reverse strand, counting down.
TCTTAATCATCATATTATCGTTTTTTTATTGATACAAGATATAAATTTATTTGCAAAAAAAAGTTATCCCGCCATTTGTTGATACATTTTTTATAAACAAATTGATTATTTCAATATTTTTGAAATTTTTTTATCACAACTTCATTATATTACACATATTATGATTTTTGAAAAAAACAATGTTCCTTAATAACAATTTTTAATGGTTTATAATCGTTTTTTTATATTTCTATTGTTCAAATGATTACTTAAAATTATTTTTTTGTAAAAATCATAATTGACAATCCTCTATAAAGTACCAAAAAAAATTTTTTTTTATCAACAATTCCATTGTTTATTAACTTACCAATTTGTTATGAACAAATTTTTTTTTTTTTTTTTTAAATTTTAAAATTTAAAAAAAACCTTAAACAATTATTAAAAAAAAATTTCCCAATTTTTCCCAATTCCAGTTCCCAAAGTACAATAAAAACTTGGAAATTTTTTTTTTCTATACTTTGTTATATATAGTTATTTTTGTAAATTTCAGAAGTTCCAGAAAAAAAAAATCTAACAAAGCCAAAAATTTGTTTATAACAAATTAATTAAAAATGGAATTTTAAAAAAAAATAAAATTTTTTTCTTTATTGAGGACTGTCAATTATGATTTATAGAAAAAAAAATCTCAACTAATTATTTAAACAATAAAATATAAAAAAACTATTATAAACAATTAAAAATTTTATTAAGAAAAATTAAAAAAAAAAATTATAATATTTGTAATATAATGAAGTTGTGAAAAAAAAATTTTCAAAAATATTTGAATAATCAACTTGTTTATAAAAAATTTACCAACAAATGGCGGGAAAATTATTTTTTGCGAATTAATTCAATAAATATTAAATAAAGTTATAAAAATTATTCTTTACGGGATCGAACATTTCTACGACAGTTATTTAAACATTTTTTTTCATTTACTATTAAGACAGAAGTTCGAGAAAATTTTGTTAGTTAACAATCGTTTAACTTGTTGAAAAATTAACTTCAAGTAAAATTCCCAACGGGAATAAATTATTCATAGTGTTCCGAATACACCATAATTTTTCCAAATTCAAAAAAAAATATTTAATACCTTAAATAAATTAATTAATGTGTCGTACTCGCTTTTGACGACGCGCGCGCAACCTAAAAATGTCGATCGGAGACCCATTTTCAGCGTTAAATTAAAATTATAAATAATGGAGATAGAGTTCTGGGAGCCGGGAGTTTTTTATTGGAAATTTTCTTTTCTTTCAGAATCTTTCTTTGAAATTTCTCAAATATCAATAGTTTATGAAATATTGGCAAAAAACGGAATGCCATTTTTTTTTATCTTCAATTGTTTATAACTTTTGCAATTTTTTATGTGCTAATACACGCTTTTGGCACATTTTTCTAGGCGTTATTCCGGATCCAATGAGCTATCACACATAATTTCAAGAGCAGTATCTCTATTTTAGACCATTTTCAACTGTCGAGTAGACTATGAGCATTCAGACATTATACAAATGGGTGAAATGAAGTAGCCAACTCTGAGTAAGGTCACCTATCATTGAGCGTTACAATCACCGGACATTAAACATTCCGAGATATGAAGTATTCAAGTCTTTGAGTTCAGCTATGCAGCTATGAAATTTTATGTAGTTATAGTTTTTAATTGTAGAACATGCGTAAAATTATTGCCAGAAGTCTCAGTCGGGGGTTAAACGTTGCTCAAAGTCGGTAAGTTGTAAAAAAATCCTTTACGCTCCTTGCGGTTGGTGTTGGCTGGTATAAATCTTCACGCTATTACCAGCAATACTATAACATTTTTTCTGTATTATTTTCTCACTCTGATAATGTTTGGATATTGCTTCACTTTCGTGTTGTTCGGAAAGTGTGGTGAACAAAAGTTTTCTTCTGTACAGAGGTTTTTTAACGTCTTTTCCTCACCCCCCTTTCCATTCCCCACATTTTGATGGGTTACACTCACCACTTTCTTTTCGTTTTTCGTTTCCTTGGTGTTTTTGAACTTTTATCAGTTTTTTCATACTCTGCGCTCGGACCCGGTGCCTGGCTCTCCAGTGTCTTCATTAGGTTTAATATTACTCTTATTTACACTTTCACTTTGTTTAGTAATGTAATCATTGAATTTTTTTAGTTTTTCGGCATCACTTGGGGGAAAATGACACACTATATCGCATCTTTTTCGGAGTTCTTCGGTTTCCAGTACCGAACAGCTGGCGATTTCGCTGTTTTCCGATGTGAGTTTCGCCAACACATTGTTCTTATCAGTTTCGGTGGCTTAGTTTGCGGAAATAATGTCTTTTTAACCGACGAAACCAAAAAGGAGGAGGTTCTCTAGTCGACGCGTATATTTTTTTTTATGTATGATCACGCATAACTTTTTAGTGAGACGTCCGATTCCGATAATTCTTTCCTCAGTGGATAGAGTGTACTTCGAAGTTGGTCCCATTTGAATTTCAGAAATTAAATCCAGCCCTAAGGGTAGCAAAATGAAGGATATTGATCACTCACCCTCTGAATTCTGGTCCGTTAACCGATTCCATCAGGCATAACTTTGTACTGGGATCTTCGCTTTGGATGATTCTTTTTTATCAGATAGGGTATACCTCATAGTTGATCTTATTCCAATTTGAAATGAAATGATCCACCCCTATGGGTAGAAAAATAGAGGATGATTGATTTTTCACTTGTGAACTGTGGCACACATATGTAGTTGACATTGACAGATCCTCCTACATCCGTCACAATAATAATTACATTCTATGAAAGGATGGAATTATATACAAAGTGATGAAATCTACTAACCAGAACTTTCAAAAATAATTTATATTATATAACAATAAATAGTTAAAGTAGATAATTATATTATTTAACAGTCAATAGTTGAGGTAAGCTAGGTAAGTAAGTATTTTGGAAGTGATCAAAAATAAGTAGGTAGTAATTAGTAGATTTCAGCCAACATACCACGCATATCTTTCCATAGAGTAGTCCGATTTCGATGATTATTTTTTTTTTCAATGGATAGGGTATACTTCAAAGTTGATCCCATCTCAAATTGAAAAAAAATGCCACCCCTAAGGGTAGCAAAATGGAGGATATCGATCGTTCACCCTCTGAATTTTGGCCCATTAACGCTCTGAATTTTGGTCCATTAACCGTTTCTATCAGGCATAACTTTGTACTGGGTTATCCGATTTGGATGATTCTTTTTCAGCCACATAAAATTGAAAAATAATAACTTTTTAACAAAAAATTGAACCGACAAAATACGGAACTGTAAAGTAAAAACTAAAATAAACCTTCTCAGTTTCAATAACTAAGCTCCAATACTAATGTAAGTAACTAATTTTGAGTCGGCGCCAAACAAGCAAAAGATTCAGGTAAAGCGTAAAATGATGGCATCGAGTTGCGCGGTGACATTCTGATAATTTTTTTGAATTAATTTAATGATCTTCGTTGATTGTTCGTTTGCCGCCGACTCAAAATTAGTTACTTACATTAGTTTAGGAGCTTAGTTATTGAGACTATAAAGGTTTATTTTATTTTTCACTTTTCAGTTCCGTTTTTCGTCGGTTCAATTTTTTGTTAAAAAGTTATTATCTTTTGTAATGTTCTTGAGACTGTTGTTGAAATGATAGATCTAATACTTCTTCACTTAGATTATTTATTGGTACACTAATTTTAATAACTATTATATTTTGAATCGGGAGCCATGTGCTCTATGGCGGTACCAGGAATAGACTGCCTATTGCAGCGTTGCCAAGTCTCTGATAAGTAGGAAATAATGAATACATTACACGCCCCTTTGAAAAAAATACCAAAAACTAATGAATGCAATGCAAAAATTTCTAGCTAAATTTCATGATCAAAATTCAAGTCTCTGTGGGGGTTTCACAGTTCTTCCACTTCTCGTTTGATAATAGAATAGAATAGAATATTTATTGGTCCTTTATGATCAAATACATGATATAGGATAGGTCACAATGGGCATATAGTCCATTTCGTCAATGTACAAATGACAGAAATTTTAGTATATTGGAGTATATGTTCGGAGATTCAATAAAGAACCACACAAGTTATGGAGCCACAGAGTTGTGACATAGAAATATAAAATAGGTCACTAAGCAGCAGTGTGTACATATATACATCAAATAATATAACTATACATCATAAAAATACTAGGAATATATAAAATATAATTCAAGATTACATATAAACATAGGTTACCACTATAACAATATAAAAATCCCCACAAAGTAAATTGATATGTACAGTTTACAGTTTTTCAATCACCTGAAATTGAGATATTCTATGGTGGAATAGAAACTATGGGTCGTTAAGAATAATCTGAGTTTTTTTTTGAATAATTTTTAAGGCTTGACATCTTTTATGTCAGAAGGTAGGTGATTGAATAGTTTTGCTCCTGCCAGCGAAGGAGTTTTTTCATACAAACTTGTTGAGTGTTTTCGGATTCTAATTGAATCAGCGTATCTGGTTGGATATTGGTGTATGTATGAGTTCTTCGCTGAATCTTTCAAATTGCGTTTAATATAGCAAATGCAGGTGTATATATACATACAGGGAACAGTTAAAATATGGTGTTTCTGAAAGTACGATCTGCAGGAGTCCAATTTCTTCATATTGAATATCAGCCTCATAACCCTTTTTTGAGCCACGAATACTCTATTGATTTCTGAGGCGTCCCCCCCCAGAATTATGTTGTATGACAAATGAAAATGAATAAGAGCGTAGTAGATATGTAGGAGAGTTGGTCGATCAAGTTCATTTTTTAACTGGAGTATAGCATAGTACCCACTGGAAGCTCTCTTGCATACATGGTCGATGTGATGCTTCCAGTTCAATTTTTGATCTATATGTATTCCTAGGAATGTTGTGGTATCTGATGATTCAACGATATTATTTTCAACGCGCACGTTCATCGGACCAGTATGAGTTTTCCTGCCAAAGAATTGCATGAGGATTGTTTTTTTGCCATTTACCACTAATCTATTTGTTCTACACCAGGCCGTGAATTGGTCTGCTATTACTGATAGTTTAATCTGTAGATGGTTAATATTAGAATGTAACCCTGGAGTAATAACTCTGAGGGGATTTCCAAGCGGTTCTCCTGTAGATTCTTTCGCTGCGGGGAGACTGGTGAACTCCTTGTGTTGGTGTCGCTATTTGCTCTTGCTCACGAGTGATATTTCCCGAGAAAGACAAGGAAGGTCTGAGATATTGTCTATTTCTCCGATATTCCGTATTGTTGAGAATTGCGTTATAGTCATTTAGGGGGACCTGTAGGAAAGCTTGGGAATCATCCAAAAGAGTGAATTATTTAGACCCTGACAATTGAGAGAACAAAATTTCCAGTGTGGATATATGGAATCTCTAACGTTCAATATATTTGTTGAGAGTTCGAGGGTCCATACAGATTCGTATGACCACATTAGGTTTTGGAACCACCACTATGGGGTGTACTCAATCGGTGGGTTCATCTACTGGTACGATTATATTGTCCGATACCAATTGGTCTGGTCTTTCTTTCACCTTAGATTTCAAGGCCAAAGGAATGGCACTCACGCACGGAGTCTCGTTGTCGCCCAAAGTTATTTCGTACTGACGGTTAATTTTGCCTGTGCCAGTAAAAACACATTCGTGTTCTTTCAGTATATATTGTAATTCACTGCTGATAATCATATCAATATCACGCACATCATCAGGTATATATAGTATGTTTAGTTCTTTTACTGCTTTGAGTCCCAAAATTGAGCAAGGTTTATCCGTATTCAACACGTAAAACCTAAATTTCGCAGTCTGCGTTTGGTAAGTAAATTTCAAATGTAATTGTCCGATAACACCAATGTTATGACCTGAATAAGAAGACAGTATCGAATGAACTAATGTTAAATTTTTTTAAATCACCAAAATTAAGAATGTCCACTTGGCTGCCAGTGTCAATTTTTGATTTCAATACACGGCCACTGAAGTCAATTTTTCAAACCACTGGATAGAGTTACAGTCAGTTACATTTGTGATAGACCACACCATCAAGTTAGGGTCACAAAGTTCATTGTCCGAAAGTTCATAATTATTGCTTTCTTGCATGATTTCGTGCACTCTCGAATTATTATTGGGACATTTGTGATAATGTCCTTTCCTTTGACACAAGCTACAAATTCCATCAAAGGCAGGACACTTACCAATCTGATGAAACGAATCACAACGATTACATCTTTTGTTTACGTTATCAAATGTTCCTGAAGCCGGACCTGTGGACCTGTCCTTGTAGCTGGAGTTTTGTCGATGGATGATCCATTCAAATCCATTGTGGCTTTTTGTTTTCAATTTATCCACGCTTTTGTTGCGATCTGCACCTCCATTGGGGGGTCATTTATTGAACTTTTCCAGCAATTCAGCTGTGATTGTTTGTGTCCTTTCACTTTTTATAGCGAAATTATTTTCACTTTCGTGGGTTTGGAAATCCTAACCTTACTTTTTCACTCTGGCGAACCAATACGGTCGAAATTCCCGTACTCGGCGGTTATTAAGGGTGCAGTTTTCCAATGGCAATATATCGTTTAGAAAAACTATTTTTACTCTTTTTAGGCATTTAGATTACTTTCAGCATAGTGTTTTATTGTTTTCAAGTTAAGGAAGTTTATAATTAACTTTTTCAATACTTTGGGGTTTATATGGCACTTTAAACTACTGAATTACTACAAAATGACACAATTAAATAATTCATTGCCTTACTTGGAAAACTGAGGCTTTCTAACATGCTGATAAAGGTATATTTGAATTCTAATATTGAATCACTGTATGTAGTGAGTTCAAAATCCCTTATTCCATCAATTTTGCATTAACTATTTGTTAAAGCGATAATTTATCACCCCATTGTTCTGATCCATTACATGTTACGCCAATGTGTGGCATTCCGACATTTCGTCATTTTTTTATATATTATTATGCACTGACACTGACAATTATGTCTGTAATGATTTGTCGATTTAATAGAAAAATTGTGTCAAGCAATATAGTTTTTCTTACAAACAAATAACAAGATTTGTGATATCAATTCACAAAAAGTTACATGGTCCTTCGAGCCGGATATTGAACTAGTTAACGTATTTTACATGAATACGGAAGGTGTTTGATAACACTCGAGTGAACAAGTGTGCTTGCTGCCTCCAAGTCGCCCAGGCCGCTATTTTATGAAGCCATGGAATTCCAGGAGTATTAGCATTGCGAGGTGTGTTTGTTCCTTTACCTAATCAATCCTTATCCATCCCATCCTTTTCAATTAGTATGGTTTATTTCATTAAGAAATAAGTCTTATAACAATTAAAATCCCAACAAATCATTTTCAGTGGTATATACGTGGTACTTGAGTATTAACGCTTTGACACTTTGCATAATCTTAGCAAATAGTGTCACACAACTACTGAAAATTATTCTATTTACGAAACAGTTGCATAATCTTAGCAAAGTTTCACATTCCAGAATTCATTTTCGATACATTGCATAATAAGCAAAAGCTTCACATCCAAAGAGTTACTTCGAAATAATTCAAGATTCGAAATAATTCTAGTTCTATTCAACGGAGCATTATAATGGCTGCCGCTTTGAAAAGAAAACGTGGTATGATAAAGGCGCAACTTACACGATTTGAGTCGTATTTCAATAAAATGATAGAAAATGAGAGTACTGATACAGTTCAACTTGAGCAAAGAATTGCCAAAGCCGAACTTTTATTAGATCAATTCTATGATTTGAATTTTCAACTAGAAATAGAGGTTGAGGATGATGATCAAGAAGATTTGCACGAAATTCGACAAGAATTGGTTTTATTTGAAGATAATTACTATAAAATCTTGAGTGACGCGCGAAAATATATTATATCTACAAAATCTACTGAAAAGGCAACCATACCTTGCCCTACGCCCTCATGTTCTACACCATCAACCAATGTCAACATAAAATTACCCGCTCTGAATCTACCTTCATTTGATGGCTCTTATAATGATTGGCTCTTCTTCAAAGACACGTTTAATTCTGTTATTCATGAAAATAAGTCGTTATCCTCAGTGCAAAAATTTCATCATTTGAGACTATCATTGAAAGGGGATGCAGCTAACATAATAAAATCATTAGAAATTTCCAATGATAATTATCACATCGCTTGGATTTCTTTAACAGAAAGATATGAAAATAAACAGCTCTTGGTGTCGAGTCATCTCAAAGAAATTTTTAATCTACCTATGGTTGCGAAAGAATCTTGCACCATCTTACGGCAAATACTTGATGGCATGACACGAAATTTGCGTGCACTAAAGAATCTTGGGTTGCCAACAGAGTATTGGGACACAATTATAATTCATTTGGTAGTCACTAAACTGGATAACATCACATGAAGAGAGTGGGAATCCAAAAATACAAAATCTGAATTGCCTACTTTAGAATCTTTCACTGATTTTTTAAATAAAAGGTGTTACCTTTTAGAAACACTCAATAATGAAAAACCACACATTTCACATAATGTAAAAAGAGTAAAAACACTTGTGGGATCCAAGAATTCAAACTGCGTCATTTGTAACCAGGATCACGTTTACCATAATTGTTCAAAATTTCTCAACTTAGATCCTAGTTCTAGATTCAATGAAGCGAAACGACTCAAACTCTGTATTAATTGTCTTAGAAAAAATCACACAACTAAAGAATGTACAGCTTCTAAATGTCGCAAATGTGGCAATTTACATAATACTTTGCTGCATTTTACGAACAAACACCAGCCAATTTCAAATTCAAATATCACGAATTCCAATTCCAATATTCAAAATACAGAGGATAATCAAGTATCGCCATCTACATCGCTATGTTCAACACAAGATAAAAAATACACTCTGCTTTCCACAGCTATAATTGATATAATGGACAATGATGGGCACATACATAGTTGCAGGGCATTACTCGATAGTGGCTCAGAAAGTAATTACATTACCAAAAGTTTATGTAAGAGGCTCAACTTGAAAACAAATAAATGCAAAATTATGGTAACCGGTATCAATAAAATTTCATCATCTCTAGACTCCAGAGCATGTGTTGAAATTCAATCTAGAATAAACTCATTCAAAGCCACTCTATCTTGTTTTATAATCGATTAAAATTACGGGAAATATTCCTTCAATTTCATTCAGCCCCAACATGATCGAAATACCCTCAAATTTAATACTAGCAGACCCAAACTTCAATAAAAGCGATTCCATAGACATACTTCTAGGAAGTGATGTATTTTATGACTTATTATGCATTGGACAAATAAAGTTAGGCAAGAGATTACCGACACTACAAAAAACTCATTTTGGATGGATAATCTCTGGTCCTTTATTTTTTGAAAATACATCCGCAATAAAAACTCATTGTTATTCAAGTACTAGTATAACTGATCTCGATAAACAAATCGAGCGTTTCTGGAATATCGAAGAAATTCCCTTAAAAACACATCTTTCTCCCGAGGAGTCTTTTTGTGAACATCATTTTAAAATTAATACATTTCAAGATTCTTCAGGCCGATTTGTAGTTAGTCTTCCTTTCAAGGAACCATCTATCAAACTAGGCGATTCATTAAAAATTGCAACAAAACGGTTCTATGCTGCAGAACAAAAAATGAATGAATCTGAGGATCTTAAAGTTCAATATACTAATTTTATGAGCGAATATATCACATTGGGTCATATCTCAAAATTGAACGTGATTCCTGAAGATGGTTATTACCTACCTCATCATTGTGTTTTTAAAGAGTACAGCACGACAACTAAAATTTGGGTTGTATTCGACGGTTCAGCAAAAACAACTTCAGGTTATTCGCTCAATGACATTTTAGCCGTCGGACCGACCATACAAGACGACTTGATCTCAATCATGTTACGATTTCGTATTCATAATGTTGCTGGCGACATTGAAAAAATGTATAGGCAAGTGCTTGTAAAACCAGAAGAAAGAAAATTTCAGAAAATTGTATGGCGCTCATGTCCTTCTGAACCTTTATATGCGTATGAGCTCAATACAGCAACATATGGCACAGCGTCTGCAAGTTTTTTTATGCATTCGTGCTTTGCGTGAAGTTGCTAATGAGATTAAAAATGATCATCCAGATATAAGTTCCATTATAATTCACGACTTTTACGTGGATGACCTCCTGACAGGTGGCAATACTTCAAATGATGTACTACGCATTAAGAACACATTATCTTGCAGAGCATGGCTTTGTACTTAGAAAATGGGTTTCCAAGAACTCCGAAGTTATTCAACAAACTGAAAATAAAAACTCTGTCGGTTTTGGAAACAACGAGCAAACTAAAATTTTGGGACTCTTTTGGAATTCATATCCGGACACTTTAACATATTCAATCAAAATCGATACTAATTATCAAAAAATTAGTACTAAAAGAAGTATACTCAGTTATACTACTCAAATATTCGATCCATTAGGATTATTATCCCCTATCACAATAATTGCAAAAATTTTGATACAAAAATTGTGGAGTTTACAAATTTCTTGGGATGAATCTCTTCCGTTTCACATCAGTAGTATGTGGGACTCATTCAGGCGTGACTTAGAAATACTAAATGATCTACAGATACCTAGACACGTTATTTCTACGCACCCTAAGCATATTGAACTCCATGGTTTTTCGGATGCCTCTGAAGCTGCTTACGGAGCGTGTGTTTATATGAGGTCATCTGATGAAGTCGATAACTTTTGTTATCACTTATTATGTGCGAAAACTCTAGTGGCACCGTTAAAATCGCTCACCATTCCGCGACTTGAGTTATGCGCAGCTCTTCTTCTAGCTGAATTAATGGACAAAGTTAAATCATTTTTTAGTTCCCTGCCCATTGAGATACAAAAAATAGTTTATTGGAGTGATTCAAAAATAACATTATCATGGCTGAATGGTTCCCCGCATCTATGGAAGGTATTTATTTCCAATCGGGTAGCTCAAATCCAAGAATTAACAAACACATCTCAATGGAATTATGTGAATACTCGTGACAACCCTGCTGATCTTCTGTCGCGAGGTACTTCCACAAATATTCTTATGAATTCTAAACTTTGGTGGTCCGGTCCTGACTGGATGTTGCAATCATCAGATCAGTGGCCTGATAATTCATATTTACTGATTCCTTCATCTGATATACCAGAAACTCGCTCTAAAACCTTGATATCTACTAAAATCGAAATGAATAAGTTTAGCAATTTCCCTGAACTCAATAAATTTTCTACTTTGAATAAAATGAGACGCGTTTTTGCTATATTCTCAGATTTATCAATAATATGAAAACGAAACATTTTCAACAAATAGGTCCTTTAACCACTGAGGAGTTGAATAGGTCTTTATTAAAATTAATCCACATAACGCAAGCCCAAGTATTTCCAATAGAAATACAGCAATTAAAGTCGGCTGGCCAGGTAAATATCAAAAGCACTCTCATAAACTTAAATCCATTCTTAAGATAAACAGGGTATCATCAGAGTGGGTGGCAGATTGAAACATTCGAATTTTGAATACAATAAAAATTACCCGGCTGTTTTACCGAAGTCACACATATTCTCAGTTCTTGTAGCACGTGATGAACATTTCAGGTTATTGCATGCAGGACCCCAAGCTCTTTTGGCATCACTTCGAGATCGTTTTTTGCCCATTTCTGGTCGTAACGTAGCACGAAATGTGGTGCATGATTGCGTCAAATGTTTTGGATTCAGAGCAGATAATATTAAAAATATAATGGGTGATCTACCCAAGGAAAGGCTTACTCCTGCTCGCCCTTTTTCGATAACTGGTGTTGATTACTGCGGGCCGTTTCTCTTGAAAGATAGAAAACACCGGAATTTCAAATTGACAAAGTCCTATATTTGTATATTCATATGCTTTGCAACAAAAGCCATGCATTTAGCGTAGTGAGTGATCTGACCACTGAATGTTTCATCTCGGCCTTGAGACGATTTGTTTCAAGACGAGGATTGTGTAACAAAATTGTGTCCGACAATGGCAGCAATTTTGTAGGAGCTAAAGCTCAATTAAAAAAATTTCTCCTAGAGTCCGATGAGACTCTCAAAACGAATTTGAGTCAAGACGGTATTTCTTGGAGTTTCATTCCTCCTCGCGCACCAAACTTTGGAGGACTTTGGGAATCTGGAGTAAAATCCGTAAAATACCACTTGAAAAGAATTGTTGGTGAAACATCTGTAACATTTGAAGAATTGACAACCCTTGCAATACAAATTGAGTCCTGCCTCAATAGTAGGCCTCTTTATGCCCTATCTACCGATCCAAATGATCCTTCTCCATTGACCCCTGCACATTTCCTCATTGGCGATAAGCTGACAGCTGTTCCTGACAGTGACTGGTTGTCATCCCCTAGCAACCGTTTGAGTCGCTTCCAACACATTCAGAAGATGATGCAGCATTTTTGGTCAAGATGGGCCAAGGAATATGTATCAAATTTACAAGTTCGAACGAAGTGGAAGAAAAATCATCCACAGTTACTAAAATTAGGAACTCTTGTACTCGTCAAGGAAGATGGACTTCCACCATTGAAATGGCTCATGGATAGAGTCGTCCAGCTATTCCCCGGTGCGGACGGAGTGATAAGAACAGTGACCATAAAGACGGTTAATGGAACTTATCAACGTCCAACATGCAAACTATGTGTACTCCCTGTTCCAGAAAAAGACTATTATTGAAACCCTCATGGCTTTCAAGGGGGGGATGATGTTAAAGCGATAATTTATCACCCCATTGTTTTGATCCATTACATGTTACGCCAATGTGTGGCATTCCGACATTACGTCATTTTTTTATATATTATTATGAACTGACACTGACAATTATGTCTGTAATGATTTGTCGATTTAATAGAAAAATTGTGTCAAGCAATATAGTTTTTCTTACAAACAAATAACAAGATTTGTGATATCAATTCACAAAAAGTTACACTATTTTCCTATATAGGAATTGAATGCGTTGACATTTTATTCTGACAGGACCAAGTGTAATTGTCACACATACTCGTATATAATAGAAAGAGACACAGAGAGAGAAAGTCGCATGGAGAGGGCATAACGCTTTTTTCTTACGTTACAATTTCTATCAGTCAACACCTACCGTGAGCCGCGTAAAGGAACTTCTTTCCAAAATTTTCTAATTTTAATGTCAAGGTGCAATTCTGGCGATTTTGTTTTTATATTATTTATGGCTTGAAAAAGCTGGATGTTAATTGCCAGAAGGCAAAATGATGGCTGAGTATATAAATGATATCGCCAGAAGCTAGTAAAACGGAAAGCATTTCTTGGATATTTAAATATTAAGGTGTATAAATGTTGAAAAGGGAAACATTCTCATTTGAATATTGAATAAAAATATTTTGTCCGCCTACCTCTATCCAAAGTATACATTTCCTGGCCTCATTGCAGGGAGCGAAGTCGTACTTTTCCTCCCTAGAGAGGAAAAGTACTTTTCCTCCATACGGAGGAAAAGTAAAAGTGACGTCATGGTACGTCATCAATAAAATAACTTATTGACGACATTGACGACCCAAACTATATTCTACTATATAAGTATAAATTTGACCGTTTATTTATAGAACACCCTGTATTTTGCAAAATGGTAGAAATCAGTAAATTGTTATTTTAATTTAACGATTTTTACATTAATAATTTGACTTCAATTCATAGATTCATCCGGTTTTCGAATTCAGGACAGAAATATCATAGCATGCTATGGTCGATTGACAGATTACCAGTTTCAAAGTGTGTTACGCTATAATATATCTACAAAATATAAGATAATATTTAAAAAATGAGTGATTCAAGCGAATTTGAAGATATAAATAATACACCACCGGATATTTTGGAACAAGTTAATGTAACAGTACAATCTCTATTACCCCAAAAATCTAAAGAAAAATACGAAAAACAGTATTTACATTTCAAGCAATGGGCCGAAGAAAAGCATATTCGTACTTACTCAGAAAATGTCATTTTGGGGTATTTTTCGCTATTAGCAAATACATTAAAAGCCTCTACATTGTGGTCCAAGTATTCGATGCTACGTACCATGCTTCAAATAAAAGAAAATGTGGATATTAAATACCCAAAATTAATTGCTTTCTTGAAAAGACAAAATCAGGGATATAAACCTAATAAGGCAAAAACCTTCTCAAGAGAGGACGTTAATAAATTTTTACTAGAAGCCCCCGATGATAATTATTTATTAATGAAGGTAAGATATTTTCAAGAAGTAAATATATTAAGAAAATGAAAGTCAAACGGCAAATATTATAATTGAGCTACAATAATACGCTATGTTCATGATTCCTCAGAAGTTGCCTGGGAGTCCCGGTAGCGCAACGAGTTGGTGCACCGCTCACTGTTCATGATAAGCTTGTAGGTGTTGGTTCGAATTCTGGCGTCGACAGCTTTTTTTTTTAATTCTTTTTCTTTGTTTTGTAGGTTCTCCTCATTCTCGGAATTTCAGTAGCATGCAGGTGTGACGAGCTCCTTGAAATGGCCACTACAGATATTGAAGATAAAGGTTCAATTTTAATAGTAAATATACCAAATTCTAAAACAAATATACAGGTAACGTTTGTAATCAATGCTTCACCGGGGAATGGCCCTATTTGTATTGACATTTATAGAAAATATATACCGCTACGCTCTAAAACAGATCAGACACGTTTATTTGTCTGCTATAGAGCAGGAAAATGTATCAACCAAATGGTTGGAAAAAATACTATTGCTAAAATTCCTAAAAATATTGCAGAATTTTTAAAACTGCCTAATGGCCTAAATTATACCAGGCATAGTTTCAGAAGAACCTCGGCACGTTTACTTGCAAATTCTGGAGGAGACATTCTTGCTTTGAAGCAACACGGAGGTTGGAAGTCTACGAATATCGCTGAAGGGTATGTGGAGCAATCTCTTGCGAAAAAGCGAAAAATTTCGAACCAAATTATGGGAGTCAATGAAATTGATTGTAATCAGCCAAGTTTTCAACAATTTTTTTTCTGGAATCAATTTTACAAACGTTATTTAAGCATGAATCGGAACATGTAATTAAAATTACTTTTTTATCAGTTTATATTATTTTTTTGTCATTAAAACAGAAAGTAATTACATTGAATAACTTCTTCAAACGAAGGTTATAGATGTAGAAGTATGAAATAATAAAACAAGATTTAAAAAAAAGGTATTTATTTATTATCAATATCATTTTTATATATTATATTCTTACAGTCTTCTGAATCACAGCCACATAGAAGTATGCAACTAATATTATTTTTTTTACAGTAACAAACTTTGGTTTTACAGGCTTTCTTACAATTGCACGGTAGACAATTTAATTGTTAATAACATTGCTCTCTTTAACAATCTTAAAAAAGTTAATAGTTTTTAAGATAAATGATAAATAATGATTCAGGAAACAGAGAGGCCGATGCAGCGCATGAGTCAGAGAGAGACGGCGATACTTAAAGGTAAGCGATGCATACTTGTGAGCGCGCGAAATTGATAATTAAAAAACAGGTATAATCAATGAAATTTTTTTAAATCTCTATTGAGAATGTTATTAACTATTGTATGAAGAATTAAAAAAAAAAAAAATTATTTCGATTTTTTTTTTAAATATATTTTTCATGGGTCAAAAGTACCCAAATATGAGATTTTTTGAACCTTTAAAAATTCATATCTCTAAAAATATTAACTTTATCGTGAAAAGTCATAGGACCTTTTTAATTTGTATTTTAATAAAAAATATAAAAAAAAATTGTCCGGTTGAAAAATAACAATTCCTTGCAATTGTTTAAACAATTTCGGTTTAAACAATATGGCACGGGGTTGCCCCATGGCAACATGCATTTGTATCATCAGTACTGCAATTTGAAGAGGATCGCATAAAAAAATTGAGGTGGAATAGTTTTCGGTACTCATGCGCCGATTCCTCCTAGTCTAAGTACGGGTACTTCCGGGGGATACCAGCTGTATAATAATGTTGTTAATGAAAATTTCACGAAAACTGCGTTGGCTCCAGCTCTCACTTCTAGTGGTATTCAAATAACCACTGCTCAAAACTGCACGTTTAACATTAGTATAAATAATTACTCTACCACAAATTAAAAATATGTAGGATGCAAGAATGAAAATAACGTGCCTATAAGTTATACTGTATCTACTTCTTAGTTTTAGTTCTTCAATAAATTTTGTTTGTTAGTTTCATAAATGAATTATTTAAAAATGACTTGTTATTTGAGGGAGGCGGAAAAATCATATGTATAACATGGGGGTAAAGTGCATTTTCCTCCCTTAAATGATTCTATTCAAAATTGGTATGTGGGGGTTTTTGGGGTCGGACATTATGATTCCTTTGTCAAATTTGAAAAATTCAAGATGGCGGCTTTAAAATGGTGGCCGAGTTTTATGATTATGGTCTGATTCTATTCAAAATTGGTATGTGGGGGTTTTTGGGGTCGGAGATTATGATTCTTTTGTAAAAATTGAAAAATTCAAGATGGCGGCTTTCAAATGGCGGCGAGTTTTGTGATTATGGTCTGATTCTATTCAAAATTGGTATGTGGGGATTTTTGGGGTCGGAGATTATGATTACCTAATTTGATAAGATTATTCCATTCTTTTATTTGCAAAAAATAATTAGAAATAATAGTTTATTCCATTCTTTTATTTAAAAAATAATAGAAATAATAGTTTAAAAAAACTAAAAAAACACGCTTTTATAGAAAACCAGACTAAAAAAATAGAAAATAAGAAAAAAATTTATTTTATTAAAAAAAAAGCGTGGGGTGCATGGTATTAATAATTATATAGTACATTACACACCTAGGGCAGTAAAGTAAGAAATGTCACAGATCACAGGTAATTGTTGGCCGAGGAAATACCATGCACCCCACGCTTTTTTGAAAATAAATTATTTTTTTTCTTATTTTCTGTTTTTGTAGTCTGGTTTTCTATAAAAGCGTGTTTTTTAGTTTTTTCAAACTATTATTTATTTAACTGTGAAAACTGGGATTGCATCCACCATATAATTCAGAGGCATATTCATTGAGTAAATATTTTGATTTCCTTTAAATTTGTTGAATCGAATAGAAGACAGTGAAAATCCCTTTGAACCTTGTACTAAATACTTAAATTTCTATATACCATCTATTTCCGTGTCGCAAAAATCTTGTGTATTTGTTCATAAGGAGAAAATAGGGGAAATAGAAAAATTGCGTACCTGTAGACGGTGCCACTGTAGGTTGTGGAGTAGGAGGGGCATAAGCAGGGGTGGTCGTCAAACCAGCTGCATAATCTGGGGTAGTACCAGTGGCGGGAGGTGGACTTTGTAGTGCTGCATTTTCCGTCGCCTTCTTAGCCTCCTCTATTTCTAAAAGAAAAATATATATTTGAATAATCAAAGTACTAAATTATGAAAACTTCAAGTATTGATAATGGACATCTATCTTGCATCCTCTTAAATGATTACTTCTTCCCCGGGAGGAAAAGTAGCACTTTCCTCCCTTGTTATACAAATAGCTATTCTGTGAATTGAAAAATCCACGATAAAAATGAAGTTATTTTTTGTGGAAGTCTAATAGAAAACAACTACTTCCCCGGCTAAAGCCACGCTGGACATTGAACTACACCTGATAGATATTCTGAAAGAACCCTAACCCAGGAAAAATCTCAATCTTTTTTATTTTCGTGTTTTTATGCTTTATGTAGTATAATAATTGATTCCTATTTCGAGTAAAAAATGCTAAAAAACCAAAAAAAAAATTGCCGAGTAATCATCAGGACTCTTGTTGAAATCCTCGACTAATGCACCAACGTATTCGTAAATGTAAGTAAATGAATAATTCAAATTACTTTGGGCATTTATCGACTACCGCCGCTTAGTGGTAATGCGAACCAGCTATCTCGGTGGCGAGCGTTTTAAATCAATTACGGAAACACCAATGGCGGCGCTTCGCCGCCTCCACATCCGTTTGACACCCCTCGTTTCCGCTGACGTCACGATGCCGCCACCGATCGTTCGAGCTGCTGGCACCCGGATCGACGGGCCCAAACCGGGACAAGGGGGGTGTTGTGGAATTACAGTAGTTTACACTGTTCATCAGTTCTGTCGTTTTAGACGAAGGGCATAAAGTTTATGTTGAGTCGTGTCAACAAGCAGCATTTGCATTTTGGTTGGTGATAATACGTATCACTATTTTAGTGCACTTTGAACTTCTATGCTACTAGGATTCCGTACGCCAAAAGAATGAAACCCTGATAGCTATCGCATGTGTTCCCATAGTTAGAAAATAAATTCAGTACACGATTTTTTTTTAGTTGTCGATCAGTTTGTATCGCAAGTGATATTTATTAGGATTCCAAAACAATTTAATTTAAAAAATTTGTGATTGCTAGTTCCAAAGATATTGCTAAAAATGTCGTATTCCCAAGATCGCAGTTTTTTTTTCAAAATTCTCAAACAACCACCATATATGCTAACGAACGGACCTCAACTAGAAAGGGATGCATCAATTTGGCATTCTGACAGATCTAAGATGAACGAAGGGGCTGGAGTAAGGGGTCCTAGTTTCAGGCTCTGAAAATCCCTAGGCAAAGCCCCAATAACTTTCCAAGCAGAAATCCTATAGAAATTTGCGCCGACGAATGCCTTGCAAGACCTCCTTACAATCTACAATCTAAGAGAAAACTTTGTAATAGTGCACGCTCTTTATAGATCACCGTCTACCAGCATCACAGACTTTATAGAAAATTTGGGGGTTGAATTTCCAGGAACACCAAAACACTTAATTTTTATTCGTAACGAATATTCCCAAATACCAATTTTCATTATCCTAACTTCAAAACTAACTATACAGACTTTAAACCCCCCATTTTACCCCATTGGGGTTGTATTTTCAAAAACCTTATGAAGTTTGCAGTTCTTTTAATTTTAATCTCTATCAATAATTACTCCCAAATATTAGAAAGTATCCACCACTTCAATTGAACTATTGTTGATTTTCGTTTCACACATATTTCAATTAAACTTTTAATACTCCTTGTCGTTACCTACATGATTTTCTTTGTTTACCTTCAATTGGTTGGTACAATACCATCTGTATGTTTTCTAGCGTTTCATTGATTATATTCACTACCGTTGTACAATCTGAATTTGAAATGTTAATCAGTGTGTCATCAGCCTTTAGGGATGGAATAATGAAAAAATATGCTGTCAACATTTTTGGTCTCAGGTCCAGGGGTTTGGTCTGGGCGTTGATCGTATATCAGTCAATAAATTAGTCAGGATATGTAATTATATATGTACATATTACCCCAAACACGAGGTAGAAGCTGATGTGAACCGTTGAGGAAATCCCCCGACTGTCTTCCGTCTCCATCATCAGATTAACTCCGGGCCTCCATTATGTTGTAGTGTCATCAGAACTTCATATGTGTGCCAAGTTTCAACAGAATTGGTTTAACGGTGTAAAATCAATAAATCATCCCCTATTTTTCTACCCAAATGGGACCAACTACGAAGCATACCCTATACAATGAAAAAAGAGTTATCTAAATCGGATAACCCAGTAAGTTATGCGTTGTAGAATCGGTTAACAAGTGAAAATTCAGTGGGTTAACCAACCATCATCCCTCATTTTCCTACCCTTAGGAGTGCAATTTTTTTTTCAAATCCAAATGGGACCCAATCCATTAAGAAAAGAATAATCAAAATCGGACTACTATGTAAAAAGTATGCGTAGTCATACATACAAAATTAAAAAATAAAAACTTTTTTAAAGACTTTATACAAATAATATTATTCATTGTTTGATCTATGTTATTCTGTGAGTAACAGTTTCAAATCTTACCGCGCAAGATTACCTATTTTGTATCCGCGGCAAGCTTTTGAATCTGTTACTCACAGAATAACCTAGATCAAACAATGAAAGAAATTATTTTTTCCTTTTTTGTGCATTTGTCTTTAAAAATGGTTTTTTCATAATTTTTATTTTCAACTTTTCAGTTCTGTTTTTATTATCTAAAAAAAGCTTGTTTAAAATTATTTTTTTAAATTTATTATCCATTTTTTTGTATTTATGATGTTCAATAATTAGTTTAGTAATTTCTATCTAATTAATTTTTGAATTTTGACAATAAAATCACAGTCTCCGACCCCGAGAACCCCTAGATACCAATTTTGAATAGAATCGGACCATAATCATAAAAATTGTCAGCCATATTGGAGCCGCCATTTTTTTTTCTAACAAAAATTTCGTAATGCATTGTCAACGGAATTATGTACACCTGCCAAATCAATCGGACGATTTAGACTAGGAGGAATCGGCGCATGAGTACCGAAAACTATTCCACCTCAATTTTTTTATGCGATCCTCTTCAAATTGCCCCACTGATGATATATATGCATATTGTCATGGAGCAACCCCGTGCCATATTGTTTAAACCGAAATTGTTTAAACAATTGCAAGAAATTAATATTTTTCAACCAGACATTTTTTTATATTCTTTATTGAAATACAAATTAAAAGCTTCTATGACTTTTCACGATAAATTAATATTTTCAAAGATATGAATTTCTAAAGTCAAAAATCTAAATTTAGGTATTTTGCCCATAAAAATATATTAAAAAAATATATAAATATTTTTTTTTTTTTAATTAAATATTTAATTTAAAAAAAAAAATCATTGTTTATACCTGTTTTTTTATTGTTAATTTCGCACGCTCACAAGTATGCGTCGCTTACTTAAGTATCGCCGTCTCTCTCTCTCTTATTTATCATTTATCTTAAAATCCATTAACTTCATCAAGATTGTTAAAGAGAGCAATGTTAGTAATAATGAAATTGTCTACAATTCGTTTTCAACAATTTTTTTTCTGGAATCAATTTTACAAAAGTTATTTAAGCATGAATCGAAACATGTTATTAAAATTACTT
Organism: Gonioctena quinquepunctata; assembly: GCA_018342105.1. Taxonomy (NCBI): domain Eukaryota; kingdom Metazoa; phylum Arthropoda; class Insecta; order Coleoptera; family Chrysomelidae; genus Gonioctena; species Gonioctena quinquepunctata. Next base: position 159,507 of record JAFIRS010001365.1, on the reverse strand, counting down.
TTTTATCAGTTTATATTACTTTTTTGTTATTAAAACAGAAAGTAATTACATTGAATAGCTTCTTAAAACGAAGGTTATAGATGTAGAAGTATGAAATGATGAAACAAAATTTAAAAATAAGTATTTATTTATTATCAATATCATTTTAATATAATATATTCTTACAGTCTTCTGAATCACAACCACATAGAAGTATGCAACTAATATTTTTTTTTACAGTAACAAGCTTTGGTTGCACAGGATTTCTTACAATTACACGGTTTTTTAAGATCAGTTGGAAATGGGCTTTTGTTTATAAATAAAGGTAGCAAAGTACCAGTCTCTAGTTTGTATCCGAAATTCGTAAAATCTAATGTTTTCATATTGTATGATTGAGCAGAAGCTCTAAGTGCATGCAAATGCAAGGCATCTGATGTGCACGGAATTTTCGTTAAATTAATATTAGTGCCAAAGCAACGAGAAAAATTACTTTGTCTAGCTTCATCCGCGGTGTTACCTTTCTTAATCAAAATATTTAAATACAATGTTTCTAAGCCTTTCAACTCCTTAGTACTTAAATCCAAGCCATTGCCAAGAGGGACTAAAGCATCACGATTTCCTTTTACTTCTATAATTTCTAAACTTTTTATTTGTGCCAATTTTACTAGTCGTATCACAACCCGTAAATGCGTGTAAAGCAGGTGAAATTTCACAAACCGGGTACGTTAGAGAATCAGCTGCTTTGTGACACGAAAGATATCGTGATTTTTTATTATTCATTTCCATCCATAGTCCGGACCAACCACTTTGTTTCAACCGTGACCAATAATAAATACATAGTACAAAAACATTAGTGTCTACACTGTGAATTATTATTTCAGAATTCAACTGAATATTGTAAGCAGCGAGACAAAAAATTTGTTAAAAACAAATTGTAGACAATTTCATTATTAATAACATTGCTCTCTTTAACAATCTTGATAAAGTTAATAGTTTTTCAAGATAAATGATAAATAATAATTCAGGACACAGAGAGGCCGATGCAGCGCATGAGTCAGAGAGAGACGGCGATACTTAAAGGTAAGCGACGCATACTTGTGAGCGCGCGAAATTAACAATAAAAAAACAGGTATAAACAATGAAATTTTTAAAAATATATATTAAGAATATAACTATTGTATAAAGAATCAAAAAAAAAATTATTTATATATTTTTTTTTTAATATATTTTTCATGGGTCAAAAGTACCCAAATTTGAGATTTTTCGAACCTTTAAAAATTCATATCTCTAAAAATATTAACTTTATCGTGAAAAGTCATAGGACCTTTTAAATTTGTATTCAATAAAGAATATAAAAAAATGTACGGTTGAAAAATAACAATTCCTTGCAATTGTTTAAACAATTTCGGTTTAAACAATATGGCACGGGGTTGCCCCATGGCAACATGCATTTACATCTTCAGTAGGGAAATTTGAAAAGGATTGTATAAAAAAATTGAGGTGGAATAGTTTTCGGTACTCATGCGCCGATTCCTCCTAGTCTAATTAGAAGTGGGTCAAATTTAACTTGCAAGATTTGATTACAGACAGACAGACAGACACACATACACCGGCACAGGTGAAACTAAATAAAAGCTTGTAAAAATATACGCGTCGACTAGAGAACCTCCTCCTTTTGTCGTCGGTTGAATGAGAGAGAAAAGTTAGAAAGGGTAATTATTTCCAAATAGACATAGGCCCTACAAACATCTGAAGCTGACACTGATAGTATTTTTGGAGCTGTCCTCCCAAAGATCCACCAAATCCGCCTTTAGAGAATACAAAACTCATGCATTCTTTTCTCCTACGGCATTCGCCCATTTGTTCATATTACATTCATTACATCTGATATCAGTAAGCCACAAAGTCCTGATAACTGTTACACCAAAATATCTCTATGAAATATTGAAGACGTTCTCATCTCAAAATGTTCTCAGAAAACGAAACAGATCCGTTCATGTTACTACCCGTCACTTCTTTTCGATTTTCACTAGAAATTTTTGAACAATGCTGCCAAATTGTACAATCTATAAATTCACATTATACAGGCTGTTTCATAATTGAATGCTGATCCTGAAGGCGATAATCCTTGGATGATTTTAAGAAAAATCTTCATATGAACATAGGTCCGCCACCTCTTTATTTCTGAGATACAGGATGTTGAAATTTAACAGAAAAATCAGTTCTTCCCCAATATCTCTGAAACCGCCTGACTTTTTCTTTAAATTGTGGTACATACAAAGTACGCATAAAAATTTTTTTTTTAATTTTCATCAGTGGCGTCAAAATAATGATACGCCACTGTCTTTTTTCCAAATAAGTATCATTTTTGTAATTGTCCTCTAACTTCTCATAAAAATGGACTCTTGCCTTTTTTTCGTCCGGCGAACGGTTTTTGAGTTAGAAAATAAAATGCATTCAATTGCTTGTCCCTATGCGAAATCAGCCGTTGAAGAGTGGTAGGATTATCTTGTGGGCTAGAAACATCTAGTATGCTAAGATGACATTCCGTTGTTTTCAACATAAACAATTTTGACACTTCTTTAGCTAGATACGTGATATTATTTACGTTATAAAAACTTGTTTATTGAAAAAACATGGTAAATTTAAAAATACTGAATTAGCAGATATGCATTACTTGTATGGGCTTGCTGACGGGAACGCATATGATGCCAGGCGACTGTATCAAGAGCGCTTCCCAAATAGAATTGTTCCTGGTGCTCGAACGATTTCAATCACCCACAAAAGGTTATGTGAAAGTTTTGAGCCAAATCATTACTTAAAGGAGCACATCGGACTGCAAGAACTCCAGCAATTGAGGTAGCTGTTTTAAATTAAGTTGACGAAAATCCTGAAATAAGTACGAGGCAAGTTGCCTATATTCTAGTATGGAGGATTCTTCATGATTATTTATTATATCCCTATCACATTCAACGGGTTCAGGCTCTACTTTCTCGAGACTTTCCATTACGAGTGAATTTCTGCCAATGGTTTCTCCAAAAAGTTACCGAAAATCCTTTATTCGACAGTGAAATTTTATTCACGGAAGAAGCTAGTTTTACTAAAAACAGGATCAGAAATTTTAATAATAATCATTTTAGGGCCGAGGAAAAATCCGCATGCAATCGTGGAAGGAAGGAAGGAAGGAAGGAGCAGTTGTCATTAAATGTCTGGGCTGGAATGATTGGAGATTACCTAATTGGACCTTTTTTTTTAACCACGCAGATTAAATGGACATAATTATCGCCGATTTCTTGTAGATAATTTGCCAATTCTGTTGGAAGATGTTCCTATTTTAATGCAAAATCGCTTGTGGTTTATGGACGATGGTGCACCTGCTCATTTTAGTGCTCTGGCACGCGAATATTTAAACCAAAACTCTCATAATCACTGGATATGTTGTGAGGGAACAGATTCATGTCCAGCTAGATCCCCAGACTTAAACAGTCTTGATTATTTTCTTTGGAGACATCTTAGACATTAGTGTACATTCAACCAATTCTAACTGAGGAAGAATTGAGAAACCGCGTAATAGTTTCCTGTGAAGAAATAACGAATACTCCAGGAATTTTCGTCAATGACAAGGAGAACTGAAGCGTGCATTCTTCCAGAAGGCGGACATTTCGAACAGTTAATTTGATTTTGGTATTTTTTGTTCATAATAGTTATGTTTTTAAAAATAAAAAATGTATTTTTATGCGTAGGTACTCACTACAAAAACTAAATAATAGTGACCACAATATTATAAAAATCTTGCCTAGAGCCTTTGGTTACCTCAATTGTGAAATCAAGACTAAGAGAAAAAATCTAATAGAGACAAGCAAATGAATGTATTTTATTTTCTAAATCAAAAACCGTCCGCTGGACGAAAAAAAGGCATGAGACCATTTTTATGAGAAGCAGAGGACAATTACAAAAATAATATTTATTTGGAAAAAAGACAGTGGCGTATCATTATTTTGATCAAAAATATGGCAGGGCAATTTCAACATCCTGTATCTCAGAAAAAAGCGGTTGCGGACCTATGTTCATGAGGAATTTTTCTTAAAATCATCATTAGGATCAGCATTCAATTATGAAACACCCTGTATACATTGATACGAAAATATTTTTTTCTGATACTCAGGTTCCTTTTAATCGCTGTTCTTAGTCCTAGGACACATTAATTCTACTACATATCCTTTAAGGAAGGGAACAAGTTTTTATTGCTGTTGTGATTGCTATATACTTAATTTTCTAATGGTTCAGTTAAGAAGCAGCTATAGCTGTCAGTTCGCATTTCCATTTTTCAGATTATAGTATTTTTTCCATGTATAGATATTAAAATTGAAAAGCCACTTTATTATTTATTTATTTATTATCAGCTTCAGGATACAAACAAACTGAAGACCACAACATTATCCACTAAGTACATAAGAGTTCACATCGATATTGGACCAAAAGTGAGAATTTAAGATAAGTACCTAACAATACTAATACAAATGAATTCCCATCAATTTAGAGAGGTAGGTCCCTAATATCTTTCCGAAAACGCAAATATGTACATTAAAACGGACCAATATCAAAATGCAGTGCGTTGTAAATAGAAACATCCTAGAGATTGGAGAATTCTGACACATGTTAGCTCTAGGACAACATATATAGAACAATTAATTGTCTACTTCTAGTAGGCCTCGCGGGGACCAGAAAGAGGAAAGAGAACAAAAGATCTGGAAAGTCAAATCATACCATTAACTATTTTGAATAATATATAGAGATCGTTAAGAAATTTGTATCGTTCAAGTAAACCACAAGTGTCAGAAAGTGAGTGTCTAATGTAGGATTTGTTCTGAATTCTTTCAAATCTTGTTATATGACGACCAAATGGCAGACCCAAAATTCAGACTACTGTAAATAAGGGCATAATTTATTGATTTGACAGCTTTCGCAGATCTAAGGTCTCGGCAGATACGAGAAATATACCCTATTAACTTGTTACATTTTATAGCTATATAGTCAATGTGTAAACTAAAGGGCATTCTAGAATACAAAATCATAACAAGATCTTCTACATTATCTTTCTTAATAATGACTTCATTCTTAATGTAATATTCTATTTTGAAATAACGAATATTTTTGCTGAATGAAATTGCTGAATATTTTTTGTTGTTGATAAAAAAACATATTTTTCACAATGAAGTACCAAGTTATCCAAATCTTGTTGGATCTTATCACCACCTTCAATTTTTTCAATCACAGTAAATAGCTTCAAGTTTTCAGCGTCGAGCAAGAATTTACGGTGATTGAAACACTGGTGTATGTCGTTGATGTATATTGAGAATAGTAATGGTCCCAGATGGAAACCTTGAGGATTACCAGATGTTGCGTAAGATGATGATTTCCACCCAGGAACTGAAACTAGGATACTATCCTCCTTGACAGATTGCCATGTACACCGATTTCGGCTAATTTCATTATATATTATTAATAATTTTATCAAAAGCTTTGCTGAAATCCGTGTACACAGAATCCACCATCATTGTTGAATATAATAATCTGCTGGGGCATTGTAACTAGTTGAGCGGTTTTTGTAGAAAGGGATGATGAAGGGCTCGGAAAAGTTTTTATCGAACTCGCTTAGAAGAGGATGAATTGAAGGTTCTCAGCCGCATATTTCATTTCAAACAAAAACTGGGACTTCAATAAAACTTTCCATATCCGAAAGTTTTAATGAAACTAGCTCGAAATCTGTTTCAGAAAGTTCGAAATTCCACTTTATCATGGAAGTTTAGACGTGCGATGAAAAAATCCATTATAACAGTGTTGAGTTGGAAGTTTGCAAAATGGGATGAAATTCTCGACATGTTATAAAGATTGCATGAGTAGAGAAGGCTGAAGAATCAGTTTGTCACGATAAGTTTCTGTTGACAACAAACACTTTTTTCGAGTTATTCAATTAGTCAGTTACTGGTATCTGAATTTTGCCTATCTAAAAGGAATATTAATAATAATAACAATGCGTCCTTCGGAGGGAATGCTAAGTTCATGTATGTTGAGTTCATCAGGAGATCCTTACTCCCATTTATATATGTATATAGATATATATATATATATATATATATATATATATATATATATATATATATATATATATATATATATATATATATATATTTTATGATATGGTATATATGTCAAATAAAAAAAAGTAAAAATAGGGCACAATGATATTTAAAGACTGCATAAATACCTGCTATGATTGTTTTTATAATTTTTTTCGGTACGGTTTGCATCTCGAAAACCTTTGGCCATATTCTCATGACGCAATAATTCAAGAGGGTGGCAGTATAATTTTTCTATTATCATCATTATGTTTGATCAGTTCATTCAATTGGAACAACCTATAAAAATATACAAATCCAAATTTTGAAAAAAATATTCAGAATTCAACTGAACATTATATTTATATGCAAGAAACATCCTGTATACAAATTTAGAACCAAAAGGAAACATGACAGGGAAATACATTATTTTTCTTCTAAATTACCAAAATAATAAAATTTGAGCATAGAAAAATGGAAAATGTCAATTTTGAAGGAATATTTGTAAATAGTACTATGTGTAGAAATCAAATTTGTAAATAAGTACAATAAAATGTGTTTTAAAAAAGGTGCTTAAAGTGAAAATTGATAAAAGATAACAAAAAGTGATGGTTACCAAGGAGAAAGAAAAATAAAGGAGTCGAGAAATGAAACAATCAACTTTGTAACACATCAGGAGCAGAGTCTCGCTTCGATTGCGGCCGAGATACGTTCGAATCTGAATTTCTCTGTGATCAAAGTTTCCTTTACATAATTTAAAACTCCAAAGTATTACACCTAGTGCAATATAGACAAAAGTGAAATTGTCTTTTGACAACTACACGCAGTGAGTACAACAAAAACTATACAATAACAAAGAAATTGGATAAAACAAGCCGTTAACTGAGGTTAAAATAAATCAGTTGAAAGCGTTGGCTGGCAATGAACATCTAACCTCCCACTTATTCCGACGCAGTAAATCAACCCAAATTCCCCACGAAAGAACAAGCAATTCTTTTTCCCTCAATTGACGGGATCAAATTACAAGATTATGTCACAGCCCAAACACATTCTGTTCAGCTCCCGAATATCGAACAATCGCATCTGCGTATACCTATCTAGTAAAGAAATAGTAGAGAAGTTTCTCAATGAATACGGAGAAATCAAAATCGACCATCACATTATCAAAGCAAGACAACTCATCACACCAGCTAACCGAATAGTATTATCGAATGTGTGTCCAATGATTCCACATGATATTATAGAACGTCACCTAAAGGCACTTGGATTAACACTACTCTCTCCGATCTCCTTTTTACGTGCTGGAATAAACAACCCAGATTATAGCCACGTACTCAGTTTCCGTCGCCAAGTTTATATAAATCCCAACCAAAACTCATCTATACCAGAATCGATCCTTCTACAATTTGACAATACCCAGTATCGCATTTTTCTCTCCGACGATAATCTAACCTGCTTTGAATGTAAAAAAACCGGACATTTAGCTTCTGCATGCAACGAAAATGGGCCCCCAAATGAACCTCAAGAAATCAGCAAAACTCCTGAAAGTAGCAACCAAACAAGGACCCAAGACGTACCGGAACGAACATTAGAACCCTTCGTACTCAATACACCATCTCAAAAGCGTGACACTTCAGAAATCGTTACTCCCTCTCCTGAAATAACAGAAACCACTCCAAAATCACATTTTCTGAAACCAGTACCAGTCCAGAAAAAAATGAAAATAAACCCCACACCTGACAATTTTATTTCATGCGAACCATCAATCCTACCAGCGAAAAAAATTATTGATGATGAAAGCCAAACCTTCCCTCTTACTTTCGACCAACTCATCAGCTTTATAGACAACACCTATGGCTCAACGGACCCCCTCAAAGTAGCAAGAGAGCACACTAAAGATATCCATGGTCTTCTAGACATGCTGTCTAAAATATACCCAGCCATAACAGAAAGAGGAATAAAATCAAGACTTACAAGAATAAAAAAGAAAATTTCCCATAAACTTCAAGTAGAACGAATCATTATCGAATACTTCTCTATCCGGAAATGAAAGCGACTACATGAGCCAAGAAACTCATTGAAAAATAATTATAAAAATAAAATCATATAACATTCATTTAACAATGGAATATAAATGGGTTCTTCACCCATCTGGAGATGTTTCAAAAACTGAAGAACGAACTGAAGCCACTCGTTATTTGCCTCCAGGAAACACATTTCAAAAACAATAAAACATACGACCTCAAGAACTATCATGCTTTTCACAAAAATAGACAAGACCAGGGCAGAGCAAGCGGAGGAGTTTCTATATACGTAGATCAATCAGTGCAAGTAGAGCAAATCCAGTTGAACACAAACCTAGAAGCTGTAGCAGTAGCAATCAAGAGCACACTTAAAATCAACATTTGTAACATTTACATTGCTCCAAATAGAGAAATGGATGAACAAGACATTACCAACATTCTAGAACAAATTCCAAAACCTCGCATTATACTCGGCGACTTCAATTGCCATAATGAGATATGGGGAAGCGACTACAGCAATAGAAAGGGAAAAATTCTAGAAAATGCAATCAACTCGGAAAATTTAACAATACTAAATTCAGGAGGAAAAACCAGATTCAATACCTTTTCTGGAAAAAACTCAGTCCTAGATCTGACACTATGCGAATCAACATTACTGCCAATACTCTCATGGGACATTCTTCCGGACCTCTATGATAGCGATCATTTCCCAATTCACATTCAAAATGATAAAACTTCTGAAGTCACCAACAACCCTCCACAAAAGTGGAAACTGAACTCTGCAAATTGGATACACTATGCCGAACTGATTGAGGAAAAAATGTCACACCTGAATGAAAACGAAGGAGAAACAAATACTGCTGTTGACCGGTTCAGTCAGATAATGATTGATGCAGCCACAGAAGCCATTGGAAAAACAACACCAATTGTTAGGCACCACCCAGTTCCCTGGTGGAACAGGGATTGTGAAGAAAGTATCAAATCCACCAAACACGCGTTCAACAGGCTCAAAAAACATCACATCCAAGAGAATTTACTAGAATATAAGAAACTTAGAGCTCACTCCAGATTTATCCTGAAAAAAAAGCAAAAAGAATCTTGCGAAATTATGTCTCCTCAATCAATAGTTCCACCAATATGACTGAAGTTTGGAAAAAATCCGAATGATAAAGGGTACATCCCTCCCCAAAAAAAAACCTCTTTGAACTTGGACGGAAACGCTATAGAAAACAAGGTCGATATTTCAAACATTCTGGGAACCAGTTTATTGGAAACAAATGTTTGAAAACCCAACTGGTTTTAAAAATAATAAGATAACATAAAAATGTTCTAACAAACCCCAACAAAACCAAATTGGGTTTTTTAAACCCCGCTTGATCAACCTGGAAACAAATCCTGGAAAAAAAATCATAATAAATTAAATTTAACCCCCCCTTTTTAAAAACCGCCCTTTTTCAAAACAATCCCCCAGGAAAAAAACCAAAAAAGGACCCCGTCAAACCTGATACCAATTATTCCGTTTCATCAATGGAATTTCCAAAAACCTTAAAAAAATTATTTATCGGGAAATTTTTTTAACAAAAACAAATTTAAAAAAACCGTTAAAAAAAATAAAACCTAAAAAGATTAAAATTTAGTTCTAGGAAAAAAAAAGGATTTTTAATGTCAAAACCCAAAACCCAAAAATTTGATGGGTTTAATTTCCAGGTAAGTTTTTTTTTACAGAAAACCGGTGGGGGTTATTTCCAAACAAAATTGAGGAAGGATCCCTTTTGGCAGTACACGAAGGGGGGACTGACTTTAAGAAAAATTTTAAAAAAAGGGAAATTGTTATTTCAAGCATTCCCCAAAAAAATCAGGGAAAAATTGGAACCCTTTCAGCAATAGATTGGGGGCATTTCGAACAAGTCCTTTGGGGGCCTTTATGAATAATGCCACCCCAAAAAAAGAAAAGACTTTTTTTTGTGCTATTGAACAAAAATACCCCATTTTTTCTTCCCAACCCCCCAAAAACCCCAAAAAGAAAAACCCCCCCCCATTTTTTAGAAAGAATAAAAAAAATACATGGTTTAGCTTCCTGTTTTTGACACAAAAATTTAGGATTTCCCCAAAACCTCCCCCCCTTATTTCCCCGAACCCCCCCCCAGTTTTAAAAACCTGAAAAAACCAGAAAAAAAATTTACGGGCTTCTCAAAGTCAAACAACTGGGATAAGGGGAAAAATATAAAAATTAAAACCCCAGAAGCTTCCACAAAATTCTTTAAAAGTTTGAGAATTAAAAAGGTTTTGGGAAAATCAAATGCCTTTTAAAGGCAGTAATTTTTTTAACCACCCGAAAGTTAAAGAAAACCAAAAACCCCCGGAAAGACCTAAAGGATTTGGGTTTTTTGGAAACCAAAGAAAAAAATAAAACCCAAAAAACTTCCTCCAGCTTTATAAATATTCCCAAAAAAATGAACGCAAAAAAATTCTAAGGCGAGGGGAAAAGGAAAAACGGAACTCAAAATTTCCCAAAACCCCTTTTCCCAGCTGGGGTAAAGAAAACCAGGGCCCTTTTTTAGGCCCTTTTCCCCAAAAAAACCCCCAAAACCCCCTTTCCAAATGCGAACAATTTTTAAGAGTTTGGGGAAAACCCCTTTTTTAGGGCCCCTTTTCCAAAAAAATTGCCCAATTGTAAGACCCAAACTTTTTTGGGGGAAGGGGGGAAAACTTTTTGTTTTGAATGCAAATTATTTGCAAAATTTGGGTTGTTTTTTTTTCCCGTAATAAAAAAAAAAAAAGGGGAAATTTAAAAAAAAAGGGCAAATCTCTAAAAACCATTCCCGGGGGGGGGCCCAATTTTCCCTTTTGGGAAAACCAATTTTTAAGAAACCTTAAACTCCAAATTTCCCATTTTTTTTTTGGGAAAATTTTTCCCCTTTCTCCTTTGTTAAAAAAAAAACCTTTTTTTTTTTTTTCTGTTTTCCGGGAAAAAACCCAAAAAAAATTAAATTTTAAATTTTTTTTCGATGAGCCTTTAAATTTAAAAATTATTTTAAATATATTTCAAATTTTCCAAATGTTGCAGGAAGGAAAAAAAATTTCCAAAAACCTAAACTGGAAACCTTTTATTATTTTTATTTTCAACAATTTTTAAAAAAGTATTGAATAAAGAAAAAAAGGGGGGTTTTCAATTCCAGTTGAAAAACTTCATAAGGAAGGGGTGGAAAAAATTAAAATGAAAAAAAAAAAGAAAAATTTTTTAAAAAAATGAAAATTTTTGGGAGCAATGGGCGACAAAGTTTGGGAGCCTTGCAAATTTTAAGTTTGGGAAAAAATTTTTTGGGGTTTTAATTAATTTTTCCCGTTTTTTCGGTATTTTTTGGGGCCCCCTTTATGATTTTTAAAAATAAATTTCTTTATAAAAAGGGGGTGAGAAAAACAAAAAAAAATTTTTTAAAAAAATTTTCCAAAAAATTTAACAATTTGGTGGCAATTTTCCCTTTTTTAAAAAACCCTCTTTTTTAAACTTTCCCCTTTAAACTTACCCCCAAGGGATTTTTTTTTTCCAGAAGTAAATTGGGGGGTTTTTGTCCAAAAAAATTCGTTTGGTTTAGGTTGGGGCTTGGGTCCCCTTTTTGGGCCGAAAAGTTGAAAATATTTGGATTTTAAAAATTCCCTGTAATTTTTCAATCCATAGTTATGAAAGTTTTTTTTACGATTTCAGTTTCTTTTAACGTTTAAAAAAATTTTAAAAAATTTCCCCGCTTAAAATTTTTAAATTTGGCGTCAAAAGGTCAAAAGTAGTTAGATTATCCAAAACTAGGGGAGCCATACGGCCCACCCACTTTCAAAGGAAACCAAAGGGAAATTTCCGGAAAAAATTTGAACTGGTTTTAAACCTTTTTTCGCCTTATTTTAAAAAAATTTTTTTTAAATACCCTTTTTTTTTAACCCGAAACATGGTTAAAAAAAAATAGAAAATTTTAAAATTTAAAATTAAAAAGTTCAATAAACAAAATAAAAAAAACCCCCAAAAAAAAAAAAAAAAACAAAACCATTTGCTGAAATTTTGAAAAAAAAAACAACTTGTACATAAAAGCTATACTAAAATAATTGATGATTTTTTCAGCCCTGGTTATTACTGGATGAAATATAAATATTATCCTTTTAAAAAGTTATCCTCTTCCACGGTGATCGTTTTCCCTTTCCCAGTTAATTGAAATAATTTGGGTCATTCTAAAGAAACGATTTATGGAAATAATTATTTTCGTGATATTAAAAAACTAGAATTACACTGTCGTTCATGCTTGGAGATAAAATTTTTTCCTGTTGCTCATCCAAGAGTTGGTTTTATAGCTTCCAGTGTCCGTGAAAATTTATGGTATTCGTTAAAACTTACAGTTTCGGACAAATATCGCCCATAAACCGAGGGGCCGACATTCCACCAAACTCAGCCCTTGAAGGCGGGATCCACCTTGGAGACGGGGCCTCCCGCTGACGTCACACTGCGCGCTCTTTTCCCGAATTGGGTCACCTAGTTGTGACCTTTTGGCAAGTTCCATCCGAGCTTTAGAAGCCCCCAAGTTTCCCCACAAGCTGCTGTTTTCACCATGGCCAACAATTCCTCAAATTACAAGATAAGTGCTGCAATTGGCAACCTCAAGTACAACGGTGAGTGATATTTTTCGTTAATATCATTAGTAGTTCGATAATATTTAGATCAGAGCATATTGCTTTGGCAGTAGAATGCTCATACCCATACAGGGCGTTTCCTCACGACGCGAAGAGATTCCAAGGGAAGAAGTAGAACAAATTGAATATTTCTACAAAGCTGTAAATTATTATTTCTCAGCGATTTTGGAAATTCTAAACTCTTAGGAATTTCCTAATTTCACATAGTTTTCGTCGATTAGAATGAAGTATATTCGTTATTATTTTATCAATCTGGAAACATTTACGCCTTTTAGTATAAAGCACTTGCGAAACAACACTCAATTGATAATAATGAGTTCTAGATTTTAACCGTTACCTAAAAATACAGATAGGTATATTATTCCAAAATGATTTTCAATTTTTTCGAAATCAAATTGAACTCGATGAACTGTATAATATATTATTCAATTATAACCAAGAAACCATTTTCTTTCAAACAATTTGTATGGAACTTTGCCATATATACAATCATAATTTTCTTTAGAAGTGTACTTGTAATGATTATATCACGAGTCAATCTCCATTTATTTTTAGAACAAATAGCAGTAATAACAATAGATTCCTTCATTATGTGAACAATATTGTTTGTAATTCTGTAATTATTCAGAATACTCAGATGTATAATAATACCCGCGTTCAATCCTTAGACTGTTCTCTGGCTGTTCTCATTTTCAAAATAATATTTTTATATCGGGATTAGTCGAAGAAAAAACTATTATGTTCTTGACAACGTTTCGAATTTAATTAACTACATCCCCAAGGCAGAAAAGTAGTTTTTTCCCTGTTAAAAAGAAAAGAAGTAAAGAAATAAATTCAATCAAATTTGAAATGTTGGCACTAAAAATGTATTTTCTTCGACTATACAAGGTGTTCCTTAATGACATGCTAATATTTAAAGAGTCTTGGGTCCATTTTGAGAAAACAACTTCATATAAACATATGTCCTAAAGGTCTTAACTTTTGAACTACAGAGTGCTAAAGTTTTAAGAAAAAAATCTTTTATTATGATAACTTTTGTATGACCCTAGATATTTTTGTGAAACGTAGTACGCATCTTCTATGCATCAAGGCATTTTCTGCTGTACAACATAATTTTTTATTCTTTCCAGTGGCGTTCGTGCGGGATTTGCACTGAATCATTTTAAAGAGAAAATTTATTCTTCACCGCTTTTCCTAAGTAAACATCCTTTTTTAAATAATCATCCCTTTCTGAGCACATCTGGTTTTTCGTTTGACGTATGGTTTTCGCATAAAAAAATTAAATTCATTCATTTGCATCTCGCTAGACCACTTTATGTATTCAAGAGAATGATTTTTAAACGGCAAAAGTATAAAACTGAAGTAATCTAAATACATTTTGGAATGCTTAAACAAAATTACGCTGAACGCAGACAGAAACAAATATCTTGGAAAATGCCGGGACTGTTTCTAATAGTTTCGCAAGAAATTGTGATTCGATTTCTCAACTGCTTTTCACTATGATTTTGTGTGCTGTAAACCAATGTATTAAGATGACCCTACATGATATAATCTGAACTATTGAGGTCCGGGGACCTAGGTGGCAATGCATGTGGTCCTCTGCGACCTATATAGCGATTATTGTAATTTTTGGTGTAAAAATTCGCACGCCAGAGCACTGGAGTATGCTGATGTCCCGTCGTGCATAACCACAGTCGATTTCTTACTAAAATGGGAACATCTTCCATCAAAGCTGGCGATTTTTTTTCGAAAAACTGCCGGTAATTATATTCCAGCCCACACGTTAGCGGAAAACTGCTCCTGGTGACGGGATTCCAAGATTGCATGTGGGTTTTCTTCAGCCCAGAAATGATTATTGTGAAAGTTTTGGATGGCGTTTTTGGAAAAATTGGCTTCATCGGTGAATAAAATTTCAGTATCAAATAATGGATTTTCATACACTTTTTGAAGAAACCATTAGCAAAAGTTCATCCGCAATGGAAAGTCGCGAGGGAGTAGTGCCTGAATCCGTTGGATCTGGTAGAGATATAATAAAAAGTCATGGAGAATTTTCCAAAGAAGAATATGTGGGATATTCGATTGTTCCCAATTTCTCGTGTACTTGATCCGGGATCTTCCTCAATTGAATTCAAAACCGCTACCTCAATTTCTGGTGTTCTTACAGTATGTTGTACTCCTTTTAGATGATTGTCTGTTTCAAAACTTCCCTTTTTGCACAACTTTCCATGAATGATTGAAAATGTTCGTGCATCCGGAATATTTCTATTTGGAAAGCGGTCTTTATACAGGGTGTTAGTGAATAAGTGCGACAAACTTCAGAGGGTGATTCTGCATGAAAAAATAATGACAGTTTGCCATATAACTTTGTCCGCAAATGCTTCGTTTTCCGAGATACGGGGTGTTAAAATTTTCTTAAAAACTGACTATTTATTTATTGCTCTGAAACCAGACGAGATATGCAAATGACATTTGGTGAGTTTCAAGAGGTGAATATTGCGCATTTTTTGACATGCAATCAAGAATTTTATGTTCATCATTGGCGCGTATACGGGTAATGATATCAATTTTTTTAAAGAAAAATATGGTACGCCACTGAGATATTTCTAATAAAAAATCAATTTTGAATTCCTCGTTCAATTTGTGACAAAATTCTGTGCTGCATTTTTTCCGTTTAAGGCGCCGTTTTTATGCAAAAAAAAACATATTAACGCGTATTTGTCATTACTTTAATACAATATCTATAGTAGTAATGCTAGTAGGCTACTGTCAACATTCTGTTAAATACGAATTTTTCAAAGAAATGTCAAATTAGCGTTTCTTCATTTTTAAGCTTTGAGTTAGTTATAACATTAATGATAAAAAGTAATTAATTTTTCTTTTATCGTAAATAATGGAAAATTATACAAATGCGGAATTGTCGGACATGCATTTTGTCTATGGTCGAAGTAATGGAAATGGTCGGCAAGCTCGACGATTGTATGCTGAATTGTATCCAGGACGTAGGGTACCCCATCACACAATATTTGCTCGTCTTCACCAACGTTTGCGCGGAAATTGTACATTTAAGAAACAAACGGCTGACTGCGGGCGCCCTGGAGAAGTACGAACTGTGCAACTAGAAGAAGCAGTTCTCGAGTTGATTGCGGAGTCACCTGAAACAAGTACTCGTAAAATTGCCAACATACTGAATGCAAGCAACTGTATTTAAAATTCTTAAAGAACAGCAATTGTATCCGTTTCATATTCAACATGTGCAAGCTCTACTACCTAGAGACTTTTTTCCGCGCCTAGTTTTTTGCCATTGGATTCTTCATCAAATCGCTCAAATTCCTAATTTTTTAAATGGCATTCTGTTTACTGACGAGGCTAATTTTGGACGAGAGTGTATACGAAATTTCCATAACAATCACCTCTGGGCTGAGGACAATCCACATGGAATCTTTGAAGCTCATTTTCAGCATCAGTTTTCAGTAAATGTATGGCTTGGGGTACTTGATGATCATTTAATCGGTCCATATTTCCTCCCGCAACGACTAACAGGCGACTCTCACCTTAATTTCCTACAGGAAGAGTTACCTGTTCTTCTTGAAGAAATTCCTCTACAGCTGAGACAACACTTCTGGTTCATGCATTATGGTGCACCAGTCCATTTCAGCATTATTGTACGTAATCGCTTCGATGCAGTATATCCAAATCGTTGGATAGGTAGGGGAGGTACGGAACATTGGCCTGCTCGATCTCCGGATTTAAATCCTCTAGATTTTTGCATTCGGGTTTTTTTAAGTCATTAGTTTATTCCAGTCCCGTCGAGAATGTTGAAGACCTGAGGAATCGAATTATTGCCGGCTGTGAGACAATAAGAAATACACCAGGAATATTGGCGCGAATACG
This sequence comes from Gonioctena quinquepunctata, assembly GCA_018342105.1. Lineage (NCBI taxonomy): Eukaryota > Metazoa > Arthropoda > Insecta > Coleoptera > Chrysomelidae > Gonioctena > Gonioctena quinquepunctata. Next base: position 142,820 of record JAFIRS010001365.1, on the reverse strand, counting down.
ATAATCAATGAGGCGAAAAGTTGAATCTTGTATCACGTATGAGGGAGGTCATTTTGAACATTTGTTGTACCTTTGCGCCTATTTATTCATTGGTGTTATTTTCTGTTATTGTTCTGGTTCAACGTTATTGTATCAGATAGTTCTTGATGATGTATTGAAAAAATGAAAAATACGCGTGAAGATGTTTAATTTTTTTGCATAAAAACGGCGCCCCTTACAAAAAAAAGGCAGGAGAGATTTTTTGTCACGGATTGAACGAGCAATTCAAAAATGACTTTTGATCTGAAATATTGAGTCCATTACCCGTATGCGCGCCAATGATGAACATACAAATTATTAAGTGCATGTCATAAAATGCGCAATAACCGTCTCTTAAAACTTACCAAATTTCATTTGCATATCTCGACCGGTTTCAAATCAATAAATAAATAGTCAGTTTTTAAGAAAAACTTCAACACCTCGTATCTCGGAAAACGAAGCATTTGCGGACAAAAGTTATATAGCAAACTGTCATTATTTTTTCATGCAGAATCACCCCCTGAAGTTTGTCGCACTCATTCACTAACACCCTGTATAACCGCCTAGCTTCCAGTGCGTTATCATAAGCAAGCCCATACATGTAATGCATATCTGCAAACTCAGAATTCGTAAAATGGACCATGTTTTTTCAATAATTTTGATGACTTAAATACGTGACTAGGTAGACAACTGTCAAAACTGTTTATGTTCACAAAACAAAATCTGCTTCTTACCTACTAGATACATGTTTAATCCTTAGTAATACTCAATTTCATAACAACGTACAAATGAATGAGTTTTATTTTTTTATGCGAAACAAGAGACCAGATTTGCTAAAAAAAATGAGGAATAAAAACTTTGATTAAGAAAAAGAAGTGGCGTATTACTTTTCTCTTTAAAATCATTCAGTGCAATTCCCGTACGAACGCCACTGGCAAGAATAAAAAATTATGTTGTACAGCAGAAAATGCCTTTTGATGCGTATAAGACGCGTACTACGTTCCACAAAAATATCTACGGTCATACCAAAGTTATCCTAAAAAAGTATTTTTTTCCTATAACTTTAGCACCCTGCAGTTCAAAACTGAAGACCTTTAGGACATAGGTATTTCTCAAAATGGACCCAGGAATAACCTCATTAAATATTAGAATGTTATTAACACCCTGTATTGGTTCAAATCCTAGTTCCAAAATACATTGTCATTGGATGACCAAACTCATCGAAGCTGACGACAATATTTTTGAGAGTTGATTGGGCTTATGTAAAACTGACTGAAGTCCAATCCGTTACCGAAATTCCGACTTTCATAAAATCATTTTCAGGAAACGGTAATACCAAATACGTTGATAAAAATAATTGGGATTGTGTGTTAACGTAATGAAATCAAGTGATATAGAGATTAATATCCCAAAATATACACAAAATTATACACTTTTAACTATGCTGAACTATGTGTTATTCAGTGCAGAACTAACGACTAGACCATAATTATCGCTCACCCTGTGGTGACATAATTTTTTTTTTCGGATAATATTATTGAACTGTGTTAGTATGAGATTTAAAACCAAAATTATTTTAACATTGACTCTTATTATGCTACAAAAGATTATCAGCTACTACTCTGAATGCTCTTCTTTGAAGCCAGCCGTATTCTGGCCAACATGAGTTACAAGAACATCCATATCTACAATTGTCAATTAAGTCCGTAACTTTGATATATGTAAACTACCTATAGTGATCATGAAGTCTCTGATCATCCAACCATCTGGACTAGTCTCAATTTCATTTCTTCCAAAAATTCAACAAACTAAGATAAAAGATCGGGTCTTTCATATACAATATAACAGTATGCATTTATCGTGAAACAATGGCGAATCTAGTGTGCATTCATCAAATATTATATCACAAGTCCTATAGGTGAATGTAATCATTAAACGATCCATTTTTGAGCTGCTAACGTGGGACCTCAGTGCTGCTTGACTATCAGTCAAGCTGATGATCTCTTGTCTGTCGTAGTTTTTTTTATATTGAACTGGACGTTTTTTTCGATAGCTCTTGAGAATTTATTGGAGATTCGACTTCCATTTTTCATCTGACCTCCAGACTATTTGGTTCTGGGCCCATATACTCCTATTCCAGTTTCTTCTGCTGTTTTAGAGCTACCTGAGTACTATGTGATGGAGTTTCTATTTAGCTCCGGAATGGTGTTTTGGTCCCACTTACTTTTACAGCTCATCTCTGTGACGAATAATTTCACAAAGCTCAACTTTTTCGGCATAGCGTCTTGGGGCATATCCTAGATTTATTTCTCCACGTATGGTAGTGTGGTTTTGTGCCTAATGATTCCCTCTCTTATCTTTCTCTGCGAATTGCAATTAGTTGAATACTCTTCCATTGAAATTAGTTTCCAATGAACCAGCTGCTCGCAAGGACAATATCAACAATATTTGGTATGAGTCCAAATTGATGAATCCTATTATAACCTATATCTTTTGTTATATTATTGTCTAGTTAATTATTCATAGTTTGATATATTCCTAGTCTTATCCGCCTATTACATTAAAAATATATTCCAGGAGAAAAATTTAAAAATTTCAGGAAAGGTAAACAATTATCAATTATCACCACTAATTTCAGCAAAGAAAAATGTTTGGCGGTTATTTCTGAAAAAAAGAATACAAAATATTGACACCGCCACCAGTGTTTGATTTCAAATGAAGCACGTTATCTACCATCTTTCTGCCAGACGACAATAGACATAAAAATTGAATTGATAATATGCTTGCATTTTTCGCTGAAAACATTTCAAGGAAATTCATAACTTCAACATATTTTAATTGGGTCAGTTTATAGACACAAACAAATCGTTAATATGCATCATAAAGTTTCAATTAATCATTTACAAGGCCATTTAGTATCAAGTAATGTTAATGATAACATAGAACTTGACCTATTGACCTAATCATGAATCAAGTGTTCTTTTTATTCCATGTCAGAGGTGAATGACAGATTTTCTAGTTTTATTAGTTTCAACGAATTCATCTTGCAAAAATGGTTTTTATTGGGTGTTGGTTGAAATGATACGTCTACAAATTAATACAAGCCCATTTTCACTGTGAGGTAATATTTAACTCAAGAATACAATTACATTTTGTAAATTACAAACAGATTTTTTTTTTATCACAGTTCTTCATTATGGGCATTTATACATTTGTACATTATCATTTTACAGATACAAATTATTTGCTTTGTCTGACATAATGGTCCTTACTTTAGTTATAATAATAAAATTTATTTTTAACACCCACTTTTCAAAGTGTAGGATTTTATTGCTAAATTTACCTGATTGTATTCTGAAGTATCTATCATATTGAATCATTCTTTGATATTCATCTAAGTTTCCTTTTTTTTCCAAGTTGAAAAATATTAGGGATTCGCAGAACCATAACCAAACGTTTAATTCGTCTCCTTTTTTCAAATCAGTCATTATCAGATCATACACGTCCATTAGATCGATATGTATTTCGAAAATCCTCACCAGTAAATTTTTTACCCAGCTCCAGATATATTTTGCATGCTCACATTCCTTGAGCCTATGGCTCAAATTATCAGCAGTGCCGCATTTTTCACAATTTTTTGTAGTAGAAATTTTATGTTTGTGTAGCTTTGCTTGTACGGGGTAAAATCATTTTAGGCTCCAATCGGTACTTATGTTTTTGTTTAAACAGTTTTTCCAAATTTTGGGCCAATTTTTGTTCGTGATTTTTTCTTCTATGCGACCGGTGATAATCTCATCCTCCATGATATCTCCGTAAAGACTTCGCGAGGATATTTGTGTATTTTCATTGATGTCAAGCTTCATTATTATATTGTGAACATTTTGTAACGATTTGTGCATATCACCCTGCGAGTTCGTTGGGAAAATATCATTTAATATCGATTTATATTTTATATTGGTTTCCTCGGGAGTCCATGATTTGAACTGAGTTTTGATTAGGAGAGCTGCAGCTTTGTTTCCTATGTTGATCAATTCAATACCTCCTCTACTATGACAGTTATATAACTGTTTTCGCGCGATCTTATATAGGTGTGCCCCTGCCAGATGAACTTTCCTGTTATGAGCACAAGCTGCTGACTATGTTTGGTTCCCAAGGGTAGGATTTGCGCGGTGTACCATACCTTGGATAAGATGAACGTATTCAAGTACCATACCTTTTTATAATATTCATTTACCTTAGATCATCTGTATAAATTTTTTATTGTACTTTTTGTATAATTCTTTTCCAGTTTATTTCTAACATATCATCGTAACTTGTGGTTAGTGTTATTCCAAGGACATTTATTTCATTACCATGTCATAGGTGAGCTGCTATGGAAAAACAGTTATCCAGTTACCTAGTGGTGAAATTTTTGTTTTTTGGGGGTTTACTCTAGCGTTCGAGCCTTTTTCATAAATCTCGATATTTCTTTCGATAATAATGAGCTCATCTGTGTGCTGAATGAAAATGGTGACGTCATCGGCATATGCATTTACTTTGAAAGTTTGATTTTTCTGTTTTATTCCTCGTATGGTAAAATCACCGAGTCTGATGAATGGTTCTAGGGTAAAGCTGAACAAAATCCTTGAGAGAGGGCATCCCTGCCGAACCGAGTTTTTTATTTTAGAAGTGTTTCGATAGATAACCGTTTATTATTATCTGAGATGTTGCATCTTCATATATCTGTTTTAGCGAATTTGTAAGGCTATCTGGTATCCCAAACTTTTTCAAGATTTGCCACATATAGTTGTGTGATACTCGATCGAATGCTTCTTTGAAGTCAATGCTGAGTATGGCCGCTGGTGTATTTGTTTTTTCGGTATTCAGAATAATATCACGGTTTATCATGAGATTGTTGAAAATAGATCTATCTGTCCCACATGTTTGTTCGCTTCCTAACATGTCATTCATAATAGATTCAAATCGGTTTACAAGAATTTTGGTAAGCAGTTTGTAGTCAGCATTCAGTAATGTTATTGATCAATTTTATTGGGATTCTCTGTTTTTGCTATCAAAATTATTACACCCTGACTAAAACCCTTTGGCGGTTTTTTGTCTTTGAACATAAATGTGTTATAGATTTCCAATAGATCATCTGATATCATATCGAACATTTTATGATAAAGTAATTCCATCCGGACCAGGGCATTTCTTTTTTGTTGATGTTGTGATGGCTATTTTTAATTCTTCTTTAGAAATCGCCAACTGCAATTTTTGTAGCTTCTCTGGTTTAACTTTTTTATTAATATGAGCCATCAAGCACCGAGCTTCCCTATCTTCAATTATCTGGAGAGATTTTTTTTTGTGAAAGTTTCATGCGCGATTTCTAACATGTTGCTTGTAGCATTGACTTTCTCATTTTTCTCGTTATATAGAAAATCGATATGTTGTTGATTATCCTTTTTTTATCTTCATGATATCGTTCAGCATCAACCTATCACCATCGCTATTCTGTATTTTATCATTTCATATTTCTTTCATCCGTTTCTCTTTCGTTAAAAAAATTGTATTTTTCAATTCTTGTATTTCTCCATGTACATTATTTCCATTATTCAATTCTATATTGAGTTCATATAGAACATTACTATAAAACCTCATAAGTTCACTGTGATTTTGATTTCTTTCTATTTCTATTCTTCTAAGAATTTTTTTTTACTCTAGGTTTGAAGATATTAACCCACCATACCCCTATATCTGAACTATACTGTGGATGTGTTTTTATATTCAAGAGTTCAGCCATGAATAAGTCGATCAAATTTTCCTCATTCAAAATTGAATTTTTACACTTCCAATACCCCACCCGTGTTTAGCTCTTACTATGGGATCAGCTTTCATATAAAATAAAATCGATCGATGATCAGAGAAAGATACCGGTAAACATTTTATGTTAGTGATTTTAATTTGTTCCCCATGGGATATATATATACTCTGTCTATACGGGTTGCGCAATTTGCTCTGATATATGTGTACTCAACATGGTTTTTGTGTATGATTTCCCAGATATCCAACAATTTTGAGTTCGTGACTACATTCTTAAGCGCATGTGAAATTCGTGAGTTGTTCCTACTATCTTTATTTTTTATAATGCAATTGAAGTCACCTATTATTATTTGAGGAGTATCGAATTTGAGAAGTGGAGCTAATTCATTTAAAAAAAAGTTGTTTCTTTGGTTATGGTTCTTAGTTCCGGATAGGGCATACACATTAACATAATGTGTTGCAGATGTAATTCTGCCATTTGGGTTTAATAAAATGTTTGATATCTCAACATTTTTTCTGTATATTATGTCAGTACCTCGTTCTGTTTCTCCTATATTTAGTATGTATTCATGACTTTGCAACATGCCTATTGTATCACAGTTTATTTCTTGTATGAAGAGAATGTCTATATCATGCTTTATAATGAATTCATTGATTAATTTTTGCTTCACTTTATTTTTTATACCATTATTGTTTATGGAGGCTATTGTTCGTACGTTATTGAATGTTTGTTTAATAAGATTGGGGAAACTTACTTATCTTCAATGCATCGATAATGTTCTGTAGATCACAATATATCACTCACTTTCTCGCAGGGCTAAAAGAGCTGGTCTTCACTGCTTCCCATCTCATATCCGCTGACACTATCTTCTTTGTTCTCACCAATCGAGGGTGAGGGTGTTTTTCCTTGTATATTTCTTATGACCATTTTCGGAATCTTCTTTTCTCCTTCTGACACCGAACTGTATCTTTCTAAGGGTCTCTTTTTGTTGTTTATATCTGATGTTGGTTGAATTATGTCACTATCACTGTCTGAGTAGCTTTCTCCGTTTTCTTCTGGTTTCTGCTGACTTTCCTCTTCTGCATCTATAACATCGATTCTATTCTCGTTATTTTCTTGGGTACCTTGATTTATACTTACGTAGGTAGGGGTAATTGGGTGGTTTCCTTCTATTACCTTCTCTTTCATGACTGGTGCCTTGGGCCTCCTTATTTCATTTATCCCATTTTTCGTTACCTTTGGACAATTTCGTTTCTCGTGTCCTGCTTGATCACAGACCATGCAAGTTCTAACTTGGTTGGCATAGGTTATGAGTGAGATGGACCCATCGATGGTTATGTACGAAGGCACCATTACTCTCATTGTCATACATACCGTCCCTATCCCAGACTCAACTGGAAAAATATCATCATGGCTTGAGTATTTTTCATTAATTATATTTATCACTCTTCCATAAGTCGAAAGTTTTGCCATGATCATTTCATTTGGCATCTGTGCGGGAAAATCGAAAACTCGGACTTCAATATCCTCGGAGTTTTCAGATATGTATATATCAAACTCGTTTTCTTCCTCGTCGTGATATTTTATCAGACCATCTGTTCCTTCCAATAATTGTACTTTCGACTGGACTATAATTTGTGAGATACCCCGCTATATACTTTTTATTGAATATGATGAAACTGTATTGATTGAATTCTATCCGCTGTTAATTTCAAAACATCTCGAATCCATCTGTGTAGATGAAGATTTGTTGTTTTTTTCCTCACATATTTGAAATCCAAAGTGATAGTTTTATCCTTTTTTACAGGCATAGCCACCAAACGTAAATATACTTGACCTTCGCAAACAACTCACTTGTGAACTGAACGGCTGCTAGGCAAATACTGCAAATTAGTTCCCGGATTTTTTTTATAAATATACTGAGAAAAAAATCCATGAGTATAAAAGCACGTTTGATATTTCAGTAACTAAATTATGGAAACTGAAAAACCAACCAGAATTTTTGAATAACATTGGAATTGGAGTTTTTTGATTCAAGTCAGCTGATAATAGCTCAATATAAATGTTTTTACACGCTTTATATTAGCTTCACTTGTATGTTTGTTTGTAACCGTGTTTTTTTTGTAACCGACTCCTTTGGGCGCGATTTTGACCCACTTCCAGACGTACGAAAGATTTGAAATTTGGCAGGTGTACATAATTCCGGTGACAATGCATTAAGAAATTTTTGTTTGAGAAAAAAACAAAATGGCGGCTCCAATATGGCGGACGAGTTTTGTGATTATGGTCCGATTCGTTTCAAAATTGGTATCTGAGGGTTTTCGTAGTCAGAGATTATGATTCTCTTGTCAAAACTGAAAATCCAAAATCCAAAATGGTAGACGAGTTTTGTGATTATGGTCCGATTCTATTCAAAATTGGTATGAGGGGGTTTTAGGGGTCCAATATTATGATTCTGTTGTAAAAATTGAGAAATTCCAGATGGCGGCTCCAAAATGGCGGACGAGTTTTGTGATTATGGTCCAATTCTATTCAAAATTGGTATGTGGGGGTTTTTGGGGTCGGAGATTATGATTATTTGGTCAAAATTGAAGGATTCAAGATGGCGGCTCCAAAATGGAAAACGAGTTTTGTGATTATGGTCCGATTCTATTCAAAATTGGAGAATAATAGTTAAAAAAATTAAATAATAATAATAATAGTAATAGTTTGAAAAACTAAAAAACATGCTTTAATTGAAAACAAAACTAAAAAGTTGGAAATACATAATAGTTTAAAAACTAAAGAACACGCTTTAATAGAAAACTAAACTAAAAAGTAGAAAATAATTTTAAATGAGTTTGAAATAAGAATACAGTGATAAATAACAAATGTATGTCATCGTAAAAAAGCGGGGGGTGCTTTTCAATATATTTTCATAATGATTCTACTTTTACCAATATCTGTCCATGAAATATTAACAACAATTGACATCAAGCACCCCACGCTTTTTTACGATGAAATAAATTTGTTGTTAATCACTGTATTCTCATTTCAAACTCATTTAAAATTATTTTCTACTTTTTAGTTTAGTTTTCTATTAAAGCGTGTTCTTTAGTTTTTAAACTATTATTTATTTGTTATATCCCTAGAGGTAATCGTGGGCGTCAACGCATTTTTGAATAAAATCGTTTTTTGTATTATTGCTTACATCGAGCGTTGTTCATGTAATCGAGCCAGAACAAAGTGCCATTATCTTTCCAAGCTCAAGAATTTCTCATCATTAGAGATAGCAGAGTTTTCTCTCAAAACTCTCATTCATTAGAAAAGCAAACCCACATTGCCGCCATTACGAAACAAAAGGAATGTTCTTGAACTATCATCAGCAGGTCGCTTAGGAAAATGCCCGATTCTTTTAACAATCATTTCTGCATCGCCTCTTCCATTGTCGACTTTGCTGGCTTTGATTAAAGGAGAGTTTCAGCAAACACGCTTTGTTTTGGATTACGATAACGAAGAGGCGGATATAAAACGTCAGAAATTCATTTTTGAATAGGTGAAGCCTTTGAAATTTATACCAGTTCTAAAGTAAACAAAAGACACTAAATGATTTCCACTACATTGATATTACAAAACCACGACACGTGTTTCGCTGTACAATAGCTTCTTCAGGTGGAGATTATACTAACTTAACAATATCTTGTTAAATAATCAAGGCAAGTAGGTATATGAATCTAATCAAGAATATTAAGTTTATTTCGATAAGTGATTACATAGAATAAGGATTAATCTCTACTGTTATAATAATATAATAATAATAAATTTATTCATCATACAAATTCACAATTATAGGATATATACATACATAATAATCTCATCGATGAATAAAATTCAGAGAAACCACAGGAGGGCAAGCCCTCGTGCGTGGCATAGAATATAGCATTTTTAAATATGAGTAGCTATATAAATCTTAAGCATTACTTAACACATAAATCTAAAATTTACTTTACATTGTTAAGTTTGATTAATGTTTTGATAGCCGTGATAATTTAAAAATATTTACACAATTATCTATATACATAAAAGTTCATAATTTCATGCTTAGTTTTCTATTAAACAATGAATAGTTCCTCTCTCTTGCGTTCTAACGAACATTTTCAGTTTTTCTTCGAATGTGTTCATTGTGGGTTGTTCTTTAATGACGGAAGGTAGGAAGTTGTACATTTTAGGTCCAAGGTACATATAGCTTCTTTGTCCAATCGATTTATTCATTTTGGTAATAGATATAAGTCCTTTTTTCTGCATAATGTGTACTTTTTTTTTAATTTTATTTAAATTTTCAGGAATCGCTTTAATACTTCTAGTTGGTGGTAGTAGGTTTTCGATACTGCCCCCCATCCTATTATACCATAGCTTAGGTGTGATTCTACCAAGCTTTTGTATATAATAATTTTTTGCTTATGTGATAGAAAATTGTTGATGTGCTTGAATTTAAATAGAATACATCTGAGTTTTTTAATTAGGTACTTAATATGTTCATCCCATCTTAATTGACTATCTAATATAATGCCTAAATATTTAATCTTATTCTCAGGTCGTATTTTGCAATTTGCTTGTATGTTAATGTCGTAGTTAGGAAGGGATGTTTTGTAGCTACTGAAAGGTATACATACTGTTTTCTTGAAGTTTATTGATAAAAGGCGATAATCAAACCATTTTTTCAAATCCGTTAGGCCTTTTTCAATTTTCCGCTTCAGATCATTCCAGTTTTTGTCTTTATATACTATAACTGTATCATCTGCGAAGCTTGTGATCTTTCCATGCTTCTCTAATAAGAAAAGATTGTTGAGATATATAGTAAATAGCACTGGCCCCAACACCGTACCTTGAGGTATACCACACGAGATTTCTCTTTCATTACTCACAATGTTTTTTATTTGTACTTTTTGTTTTCGGTTTGTGAGGTAACTTTTGAAAAAGTCGTGGGTCCTACCCCTGAACCCCAGGTCTTCTAGTTTTTCGAGAAGAAGAAGGTGGTCTACGGTGTCGAAGGCCTTTGCTAGATCCAAGAAAACCCCAATGGTTGGTAGGCTTTTATCAATGCCATCATAAATGTCGTTCGTTATAAAAGTGTAAAACTGTAATTGTCTGGTTGTTCGAGCAAAGTTTGTGAAAAATAGAAAAATTATGTTTGTTGCTCCTTTTTACAAGCTTTTATTTAGTTTCACTTTTGTTAGTTCGTTCGTTCGTTAGGGTAAAATTTGCAAGTGAATTTTGAGCGACTTCTAGTCGTCCGATCAACTTGAAATTTGGCAGATGTTCATCATTCCGGTGACAATGCATTATGAAATTTTTGTTAGAGAACAAAATAGCGGCTTTAAGATGGCGGACGAGATTTGTAATTATGGTCCGATTTGATTCAAAATTGATATGTGAGGGTTTTCAGTGTCGGAGATGATGAATTTTTGTCAAACTTCATAAATTCAGGATGGCGGTTCCAAGATGGCGGACGAGATTTGTAATTATGGTCCGATTCGGTTCAAAATTGGTATGTGGGGGTTTATGGGGTCGGAGATTGTGAAATTTTTGTCAAAACTTCAATAAATTAATATGGCGGCCCCAAGATGGAGGACGAGTTTTGTGATTATGGTCCGATTCATTCAAAATTGGTATGCGGGGGTTTTCGGGGTCGGAGATTATGATTTTTTGTCAAAATCTAAAAATTCAAAATGACGAGTTTTGTGATTACCCAAGTAGCATTTTTAGTGGACGGAACGTAGCGACCACGATTCTGGAAAACTTTGAAGTGTTTGACCACAACCACTGCCACGTAATGGTGGCTACCAAAATGGGGAACACTTTTTTGGTGACCGCCACGTTTCGATCTACATTCCTGGATCTCAGATAGCCACATTCTCACCACGTTGTGGTCACCTGGCAAAAACGTGGATATGTAGTGGCCTACACAACACACGTTAAACAACTGACTGCACTTGTGTAAATGATATGTAGCTCGATCTCTGTCCTGCAACATATTTTTATAATAAATGTTCCTCATTTTGCCTGATTCATTCCTTATACTCGATCGACTATAAGTATAAGACTATATCACATACAAACATGTTGGTAAGTTTATAGAATTTGGATCCTTCTGATCGGGATAAAATCAAAACAATTGAAAGTTTACTATGAAATATATGGTGTATATTCGTTGATATTGGGATTTGATTGGTTAGGTAAATGCATTTGATTAGCTGAATTTATTTCGAGGTATATAATCAGTGTCTTGGACTTTAGTCAAAAGTTGACATTTGTTTCCGATAATTGATTGGATGAGAGTCAAGTGAGATTCATTAGATACTTATGAAATGAAGCCAGTACTAACCCAAAATGTGGGAATCTTACACAATAACAAAACTAATCAATATATCTTCGAATTGGAAGGATTAATTGTTGCTGTTCTATATTCAAATGCTTGATGGTTCTGCTAGTTGAATATATGTTATTTACGCGACATGTAGAGGGTTCCCTTCACTTCCTCCACCACTGTTACAGAGCACCAAATTGTATATAACCACAAATCAAAAGTAATCCAGGGGGGATTGAATGAAACGGTTATATAGATGCAGGAGGCAGGTGCAAACAACCGAAGTGTGTTCCTTAACGGGAGTTGAAACAGTTTAATTAATCATCCATATTCCCTCTATAGCACGCATGTTATACCGTGGATTACAGTTTCACACCAAGATATGTTCCTATTTTTGTCTGATTATCTCTAGCTCCAATCGATGTCTTGAACCTATAATCATAGTGAGAATTCACTAGAAAGGGCCTGGTGAATGCAATTACCTATTGCAACAGCAAATAATATCCAGAAACTTCATTTCACTTGAGTTGAAAGTAGACTGGAAAAATTTACAACAAATTTAAGGGAGAGTTGGGGTATGGTGGACACTGAAGAATTTCAAATTCAAATATTATTCGTTTCTGAACGGCAAAAGATAGGACAGACACATTCAACAGTAACTCCTCCCCTGAGTATTACTCTATTCAGTGGCGTACATGCAGTGCAATTTTAACTTAAATAATATTTGGTTTCAATAAATATAGAATATAAAAACACGTATATTTATTGGTTGAGGCGGGGAAGCCTTTGGGTTATAGTGCATAAAATAAAAACGTTCTCGATCATCAGGATAATTCTGAATAGTGAAAGGAATATAATTAGATGAAAAATAAAAATGCATGTTCTCTGATAACCTAAGAGACATGTGATAAAAATCCAACTCACTGGTCATAATTTTAGAAAAGTAAAGTTAATAGAATACTGAATTTTGTAAACATTACCTGTATAATGATTCAAAAGTACTTTGACAAACTTCATGAGGAGATTCCTCACAATATTCTAATATGAATTGTCCAAATAAATATATGTCGGGAAACGCTTCATTTCCAAAATACAGGGTGTTGAAGTTTTATTTTTATTTTCGTTTTTTTTAAATAACTTTCGAATACTGACCTTAATTAAACGAAAATTGGTATTGAGAGATTTTTTGAGGTGTCGAATTCGTCTTACTCGTAGGGGGCGCCACCTACCCCAAGGAGCATTTTAAGTGGATGGAACGTTCTGGAAAACTTTGAAGTGTTTGACCACAACCACTGCCACGTAATATACATGGTTCTATCACGCGGCGGCTACCAAAATGGGGAACACTTTTTTGGTGGCTGCTACGTTCCGATCTACGTTCCTGGATCTCTAATAGCCACATTCAAACCACGATGTGGTCACCTGGCAAAAACGTGGATTGGTAGTGGCCGACACTAGACACGTTAAACAACTGACTGCGTTTGTGTAAATAATATGTAGCTCGATCTCTGTTCAGCAACATATTTTTGTAATAAATGTTCCTCATTCCTCCATTTTTCCTGATTCATTTCTAACACTCGATCAACTATAAAACTATATAACATAAACAAAACGCGTGAGTAAGTATATTGAATTTGGATACTTCTGATCGGGATAAAATTAAAACGATTGAAAGTTTTATGTGAAATATGGGTGTTGTAGCTCGATTGTGAGCACGCGCCATCTGAATACACTTTATTTAAGGAAAACATCCATCAAACATTATTTTATAAATCTTGGTTAGTTGAAACAAATACTTACGTAACAAATTACTACGTTTGATGCAGTGCTGATGACAAATATATCTTTATTGAATATTTCGATCATTTCTCTAATAATGGCGACCCAGCATATTCTTGTAAATATGGCGGCTTTTGAAGAATATAACTTTAAAGAAGAATTTCCAGAATCGTGGCCCATTGTTCCTCCACTTAAAATGCTACTTGCATCGACACCGTAAGACAGCCCATTCAGCTTATCATATCGGTAGTATACACATGAGAGATATGAAACATATTCATAAATTTTTTTTACGACTCTTGATGTTTTTAAAACAACTGCTCTGAAACATTTGTTTCCAGAAAAAAAAAGGTAGGTTTTAAACTTTTAGTTCATGATTTCCATACAATTGCTTTAAAACACAAAAAAGTGTGTTGATTTTTATATATTTTCAGTGTATTTTTACAATAATTCATTTATGGGGATTTTTCATGTGAGGCAGTTTGATATCAAACATTAAGTGATTTTCCCACATATGATTCATTGAATGTCAAGGGTTTGAATACTACTTCTTTCTTTCATATCATGACTTTTGGAAAACTGCCAACTAATAGTTATTTGTTGTGTGAGTGTCCTATTAGCCATATAAAACACGAAAGAAAACCAACACGAGAGCGCCGCACTAGTGTTTGCCTTTCTTGACTGTTTTATATGCTAATAAGACATAAAATGCAATACAATACAAAAAAAAGTTTGCGCTCTCGGAATTCTATCACCGATATAAATAATTTTGATTGAGAGCTGAAAATAGGGCTAAAAAATGTTTTAACCCGTTAAATATGAATAATAAGGAACAAAAAAATGCATGTACTATTTGGATACATGAATAAAAAATAATCCGTCGGAAAAAATCCGTTAATTAAGTAATTTTTTCAAGTTGAAAATTAACATAAAAACCCTGATAATTTTCAAACCTGAGATTTTTTCCACTTCAAAGCTTTAAAAAAATCCCCGTTGGAAAAATTAAAAAATGATTTTCCACTTTTTTATTAATAATTGAAGGTTAAAAAAATAAAAGTTCCAATAAGATATTTTTTTTTAATATCAAAACTTCATTTTCAAACTACATGAAAATTTTTTTTTATTTTTTACCCCCCATTGTTTAAATAATGATTGTGAACAAATGCATTGTTGATGATAAAATTAAATTTAATTTTTGGGGAATCTGATCATTGATGAAAATGAAGATTTTCAAGGAAAAAAATAGATTTTTTTGATGATCATTATTTTTATTGATCTAAAATGGATTTTCGGCAATATTTTTTCAGATCAAAAAAACACCGTGTTACTGTGTGATTTTTTTTTTATTTTATTAATTTTAATTTTCGGTTTTAATTCTTCTTTCAGTTTTTCATTATTGTAATTGAAATAACTTATAAACTATTGAAGATACGACAAAAACACTTCAAGTCTTTTTTATTCTCTGGTAAACAATAGATAAATTAGGCTTAAGAACAAGAGAATATTTGAAATAAAATATATAAAAAATAGAAAAAAGTTAAACATGTTTTTTGAGTATCTGAAAAAAATATTGCGCGGAAATCCATTTGTTTATAACAAATTGTTTAATTTAATTTTTCCAACATGGATCTTTTTCAAAGCCTTCGAAGAATAGATCCAAGAAGTGGAAAAAATCTCAGGTTTTTAGTATGAAAATTATCAGGGTTTTTATGTTAATTTCCAAATTGTAAAAAAAGAATTAATTAACAAAAGCACAACTGATAGAAAAATAGCGATTTTTTTTTTCCGACGGATTATTGTTCATTAATGTATCCAAATGGCACACGATATTAATATTTAATGGGTTAAATTTTTTTTAACAAATCGTGCTTTGCTTAACAACAAAATCAAAAACAAATACTCATCCGGCCCTGATGAAGTTCCATTATTTCTCACCAAGAAATCTCTTCCATTCATCAAAATGCCACTCACCTCCCTTGTCAACTTGTCATTTCTAACTGAGTCATTTCCGAAAATATTGAAAGTCGGCAAAGTTATCCCAATTTTTAAAAAGCAGGATCCAGAAAAACTGGAAAACTACAGTCCGATTACAATAAGTTCGGGTTTTTCCAAGATTTTTGAGTACTCCTATTTAGATAGGTTACTAAAATTCATAAAAAAACATCGAATGTTATCAGATAATCAACATGGTTTTCGCAACAACAAATCCACAAACACTGCAATAATTTCATTCATTGAAACAGTTACAATGTTTCTGGAATCAGGAGAATGCCCCGTTGGCATATTCTGCGACCTCAGCAGGGCATTCGACTGTGGCAATCAATATCAACTCATGTCAAAGCTTTATTCGTATGGTATACGAGATGTTGCCTATGACTGGACCCTATCATTTTTGATGAATAGACAACAGTTTGTTAGCTAAAAACATCATAGTGAGTCTACCACTACTAACTTTGACTCTGAACGCTTGGATGTCACGATGGGCGTTCCACAAGGATCTGTGCTAGGTCCAATATTATTCCTACTTCATATAAATGAAATCAATGATGATAATGAAAATATTAAAAGTAGTCCAGACTTTTTTGGCACACTGTATATGGCCGTAGGTAAAGTATAGTACGTTGTAAAGCAGTTTCCTACGCACTCATGGAATTACGCACGAAGCGTGCGTAATATGCTTTTTACAACACTTGATACGTAATATACTATTGTCTCTGTAAAAAAATATTTGAAATTATGGTACCTACTGTCCATCATAGAAGCATGCAGAATATGCAGACGTCTATTTTCTTCATTTTAGATTGCGTCCTATTACAATTATTTTTTTTCTATTAAATATTGTTATTTTTAAAATTAAACGCTCACGCATAAATTTTCATTCTTAATATGACTTCATATATTCATACCAGAATAATGAGCAATCACTGGGACGTTCGAACATTTATATGTTAAATTCTTATAATTGCCCCATTCTCTCCTATAGGTATTTTGTTATTAGGAAGATTTTCTGTAGCGAGTGAGAATATCAATTAGTGATCGAACTTCTCTGCTTTTTTATAGAATGTATGCCGATTTGAACGAAATGTTTGGTTCTTATCTATAAATGTTATTAAAAAAATGTAATTTTTTTATAGAAAAATAATCTCTGAAAAGACGTATTGTTTTGGACATTTACACGATTTTCGTAATATCCCGAACTTTGCAAATGCTCTACCCAACACTCGTTTTTCCGCTTTCAAACAAATAATATTTAATGTAATCAAACTTCTATCACTATTACATAATCTCAAAGCAAAAGATGAGATTTCTATATGGACAAGCAATCAAGATTTATATAAGCCCGGGTAGCTCAGTCGGTAGAGCATTGGACTTTTAATCCAAGGGTCCAGGGTTCAAGTCCCTGCTCGGGCGGTTTTTTTTAATATCATTTTTTTTTATGTCAAATGAATTGATATTCCTTTATTTTCATGTAAAAAGAGTAACCAAAAAATATTTTATTGCAATGTTGAAGTACATGCTCGGGCGATAACTTTTTCTCAATGTTATATTTGGTTAACTGAGTTAATTAATTTAGATTTGTGTAGCATGGACCAGGGTTTTTGAAATTCAATGAAGAAAAATGGTAAAGTGACAAAGTTTTACTTGAATACGATTTACCAGAGAAAACATTATTAGATAATGTCAATACTCAAGTTTTGGATTTTGATTTATTGAATAAATTCTAAAAATGGAAAACGTTGAAAAGGGTCATAGCCTATATCATTAGATTTGTGAAAAATTGTAAGGTTGTATAATCTGAAAGAATAGGAATAGGAAAGAATATAATTTCACTGTGGTCAAAATCAATTATTATTATACCTATACAGTTCAAGAATCTTATTGGCCGATAGCTGGACGTAGTTATCACAAGGGACGCGGTAAGAAAATGTATTGTGTTTCAAGGTGAAACCACAGTTTAGCTATAAACTGTGGTAAAACCATCTTACTCCGCCTATAAACAGGGTACCTACTCGGAAATTCAAAACAATGATCTCGAACCAGGCACTTGCCATTTTTGGATTATAGCTGTTTTCACCATTGACTTAATGTCTGTGGATACTACTCTCATCACTGTTTCTAGGGAAATTTTGATTTAGCGAATTTTTCCCAATGCATTATAAACAACCATCTAACTGAGAACATAAATTTCTTGTTTGATTGCACCCGACAATTAATTAAAAATTATAGGAAATTTTCGGAATTGCCATTGCCGTCAAAAATCAAAGATCTATTAATTCTCTCATTCAGTGTTCTACATCGAACGTTTACCTTTTATATAGAGAACGGTTGGTGATGAAACTAGGTACTTCGTTTGTTGTGGAAGTAGCTCCATCACTAAATGAAATATCTTTCATAATTAATAAAATTAATAGTATATTATGATACAAGTGTATAAGTGAGCCTTTAAAGCACGCTCAGCGTTGCAAGGGCTTTAAAGGCACGTATACACATGAAATTTCGATACGATGCCAAATACCATACGAGATTGTCAACAGTGGGATTATGAACGATGAATCCGTAGGAATCCACTATTTTTAGACAGAAGTACGGGACGCAAAATACGATGCGATCCTCCTGATACATACGGATGTTTCGAATTTCGACTAGTAGTTGTAGAGTGTGAATATTTGTATTTTGAATAAAGCCGAAGTGATAAGTACTGTGATTATAGGAATACACATTTTTAACCAAAGTAAAATAATACATTTCTTAATTATTGTAACTCTGAAAATTTCTCATTTTTTTACATAGGTTACCTAACAGAGTATTGAAACTCCAAGTATGAGGTTACACGTTTTACATAGTAGAGTGTACATGTTGTAAATGAAGTGACAAAACAGAAATAATATTCTATCTATAGAAGGAAAATCAAGCATTTATAGAAGGAAAATCGAGCATTTATAGGTATAAAGACTGAGGATTGGATGTATGAATCAATTCAAATCGAAATATATAAGTCTTTTAAAATGAACGATGATTATCGGCCAGTGTTGGTATTTTTGAGATTATGCCAAAGGCAAATTTTCCGGACCAACAGGAAGGTCCATAGAAAATTGTGGGAACGTTTATCCTTCGAACTGAATGCTTTGGGATGTGGTTCACGTTCTCTAGAAAAATGGCTGTATATAAATAATTATTGTATTGTAATGTGTCTCCTATTTTTTTTCAGTGGTCTTATTTTTTGTGAGGCATTTAATGTTATTCCGAATTATTCAGTAAAACCAGACATCTTGTAGAATTAAAATAAAAAAATAAAGAGCAATGCAGGAAAATGGGAAGAAACACAGACGACTATTACTGTTAGATATTTTTTAGAGTTGGACTGATATCAAGTACCTATAATTTGAAAAAAAAAGCTGCACATAATAAAAAGGAGCTGATGTCTTGTACTGGGGAGGGCCCTGCAAAAGAAAAACCTCTATTAGAATGGGAAATGGAGATTTTGTCCATTCTGGGTACAAAATAAACGGGATGAATAACAATAACAGGGCTCATAACCTATAATAATAATGTTTGTTTGGAGGTTGTAGACGATGTGGTAGCTTGATTACTATCGTTTTGGACGTCCATCGTCTTAATGTATTTAAAAGGTTTTCACGACGTTTCGAATGCTTGTATCTGCAATCGTCTTCAGGTGAATACTGATAATATAATAATATTTCAAATCCCCTTATGACACTGACAGTAATACCGATGACAACTGACTTCATAATACCGATTCGATGCTTATTTGCATTGTTTTGCCTAGGTTCGTAATATTACTCGCATCGAACGTTCATAATCCCGCTGCAGGTATGTAATGGACATCTGATGTCACGTATTGTTGACATGGATATAGACGTATTGTTGACATGGATATAGCAATTGTTGTTTACAAGCTTATTTGACAGTTAATATTATTGATATGAAAGTTGGACTTGTTGGGGTTTTTGGAGCCGAATATTTTTTTTACAAGCTTTTATAATTAGTTTCTGTCTGTGTGTCTGTCTGTAATCAAATTTTGCAAGTTAAATTTGACCCACTTCTTATTGTCCGGTTGATTTGAAATTTGGCAGGTGCACATAATTCCGGTGATAATGCATTATGAAATTTTTTTAGGAAAAAAACAAAATAGCAGTCCAATATGGCGGACAATTTTTGTGATTATGGTCCGATTCCATTCAAAATTGGTATCTAGCGGGGTTTTCGGGGTCGGAGATTATGATGTCCTAATTCATAAATAAACTAGATAGAAATTACCAAACTAGTTATTCAACATCATAAATACTAAAAAATAAAAAATAAATAAACGAAAAAAAATTGAAAACAAGCTTTTATTAGTTATTAATAAAAACGGAACTGAAAAGTTGAAAATAAAAATTATATAAAAAAAAATTTAAAGACGAGCTTTTATTTATACAAATGCACTAAGAAGGAAACAATAATTTCTTTCATTGTTTGATCTAGGTTCTTCTGTGAGTAACAGATTCAAAATCTTGCCCGGATACAAAATAGGTAATCTTGCACAGAATAACCTAGATCAAGCATGAAATAAATTATTTTTCCTTTTTTGTGCAATTGTATAAATAAAAGTTTGTCTTTAATTTTTTTTCAATTTTCTTTCAATAACCATCCATACAGTAGTGTAAGGAAGTTGGGCAAAAATGTAGCAAGCGATTGTTTATTGATGACACGTTTGTCAAAAGCTCGTCAAATATGTGTAGTGTTAATTTTTCATGAAATAATATTCCAAAAGAATATTTCGAAGAAAACGTGTGCTGTCACTAATAAATTTCAAATAATCTATGGTTTATTGCGTCTCCTGAAACGTTTTTAGGATATTAATTATAAGTTTTCTGAATAAACAAATTTCTGTCAGCAAAAGTGTTGCCATGACGACTTTAACAAGTCCGCTGAAGTGGCATTTTGGGTATTTTGTTATCTTTGTAGTAGATATTCTCAGTATTTGTATAACGGTTTCTTTCTACCAGAGAGAATATATATATATATATATCGTGGAAGAAAATCTCAATCGTATTACAGTAGGAACTGAGTGTAATATTTGGTGAGGAGTTGCAAAAAAATTAAAAAAAACTTCTTTGTGACTTTTGTATCACATTGCCGTGACCAGGATTCGAACCTGGGTTACCACGGCCACAACGTGGGGTCCTAACCACTAGACGATCACGGCTATTGGAAGTTATATAAGATAATGACGGAGAGTACGTTCTCAAATGTACGGTTGATAGTTGTAATGTTTATGATCTCATTAATATTATAATAAGTACATTCAATCAATGATTTCAATGTGATTACTAGATATGTTGAATTGTATGGTGTATGCTTAGGATATCTCTTTGAATATATTAATAATTCCTTTTACGAACAATTATACCTACTTATTCCTTTAATAAATATGTGCAATCTAAATTATTTTATATTATGGGTACCATACGTTCACAAATCGAGTTTTCCATAAAAATAATATAGTACTAAGAAAGTTTTGGAGAGTATATTCAGAAAATAGGCCTAATTATTGAAATGGTTCAGGGATCAATTCATAACTAGGTATGTATACTAATTTCAAACGGATAGGTTAAAGAAGGTTTGATTTTATAAGACTTTTGACGCACAGACAGACATAGTTCCGTTTTTACTTTCTTGTTATAGAAAACTAAAAATACAATATACCAGTAAATATTAGCAAAAAATCATGTTACGAGAAGACTGTCCATCTCAATTTTTCAATTCATCTGCAACCCTATTCATGTGCTGTTCTACGAGTCTGAATCTAAGAAGTTTCAATATTCAATTTCCATTTTTCTCTTGAGATAACTTTTACCCAGTCATCCAAATAAGCAGTTTCCCATATCGCGGATAATGTTACAGGAAAATTAGGTTATTTTTCCCAGGGTAGCAAAACATTTATGAATATGTTAATGGGAATTCTAGAATTGCACTGTGATCAACTCCTGTCTCTAATCATTTCTGCTCTAACATTATGGCAACGAAACATCGATAATGATATTCGTCAATAAATGTTTTCATTTGAACACAAGCCCCAATGAGAATATGTGGAGAACAATTTAAAAAAATTGGAAATTGAACGACTCTGAAAGAAGAAAAGCATAGATAGAGAATCATTAGATTAAGACAACAAGAAAAAAGACGGCGCAAACAATATGGCGGAAAACAGTGCAGATATTAGATCAATTTTTTTGTCAATCATCTATATAGAAGACTAGAAAATTGTTGTATTGACTTTATGTTCGTAGGGTTTTTCCCTGGATATCATGGAATACATTGGTAAACGTAGAAATATCCGAGTTGACCTGTCCCCTATCATCGATCTCAACAGATATTTCAATAACGAAGATAGGTCCAAGTGTTATCATAAACCAAATCAATTTTGTTTATAACTTTTTTTGGAAATGTTGATTATACAAGTACCCAAGAAAATATTCTTCGATTTATTAACTTCTCGAAAGAACAAATCATGAAAATGTGTTGTCTCAGGAGCAACTCTTTCAGTTATCATATGCAATTCCCAGAGACTCTAACTTTGCATTATGAAAATCACTACCTCATTCTAGTGAGGAAAATAAACATTACAAAATCATTACAGTTCTTCCAGGTGTACCACAGGATCACTTGTATCACTTATCTACCTGTTACAGCTGATCATCCTACTTCTATACACACATGGTGAATCACCAATTTTTTATACCACGTTCATACAAAATGTAAAAGAAAATCTCTGTACACGAATTTACGAAGCAGTTATGAGTAATAAATGAAAAGTAAACAAAATATTTTAAAAACAAGCCTTCATTAAACTGCACAAAAAATAAAAAAATAAACCAAGGAGTTCATGAAACCCATAATGTTCTGTTCTCCATTAATTTATTCTGTTAGGATGACAGTGTTGATGTTGAAAACTAAAAATAAAGTTTTTTATTTCAGTACCAAATTAAGATTACATCTCATGAAACAGATTCGATGTGAAATATAAGATAATTGCAATATGATTAGATATTTTCTTGTGTATGATTTCAATTGTATCTCTAGGAAGGAAGATTCAGTTGAAATTATGATTAGAAAAATATTCATTTTCACAGTGATCCTTCAGTTTTATCACAAACCGAATTCTTCTCTTTGAAAAGTCAATACATTTCAGTTAGCATAAGTCTGTTGGAAAACATGAGGAGTTGTTTCTTATTTTCCAACTTCCCATAATCTGTCTATTATATAATTGGTAATTTCACCTTCAAACACTCATCACTTTCCACGTTTTTCTGTTGAAAAAAAAAATCAACCAACGCTTCAGAGTATTCCATGTGCCATACAGTCCAGTGTTGTTCTGCGAGGTCTATCAGGTTTACCACACTGAATGGCCAAATTGTAATATGGCGGGAATTTTAAAAAGAAAGCAGAAAATGAGTGGATCGGTCCTTTGGACATTGGTTTTTATTATAATGAATAATATTGGTTTCATTTGCTTATGAAAATATAAAGAATGTTGTTTTGTCCTGTGTAAAATAGGAGGTATTAGTATTAAAATAAATGAATACAAAATGAAATAAATAGTTGAAAGTGAGAGGTCAAAAAATATAAATATTCTAAGATTTAATTCACATGAAATTTTCAACTTTTTGTTGTGTTAAATGATCAAGTTAATTAATTGAAATTGCCGAGAACCCTCTTGAAACTGGACAATAAATATATATTCAATATCTGCGATGAACCTTTCAAACTATGTTACGTCTAGAAAGAAATCCATACGTTAAAAAAAATTTGACTTCGCCAATACCACAAAAGAACAAATACAATACTTCGAACATCCTAAAGTCCTCTTGGGAAAGTGCATATTGTGTCTCAAAAAAACATCATCCTGTCTACATTTTCAAAACATCCCAAAACCTCCCAGGGATGTTTGTGCTCGCTGGGAATAATCAACCCTTTTGTGGGTTTGGGGTTTACACAACATTATGGGTTTTATAAACACCTTTGGTTTATTTTTTCTTCTCTGTAAAGTGCAATAAAAGCTTGTTTTCAAAATACCTATTTTTTTACTTTTAATTTATTTACATCTTTTCAGTTAACATATTTCTCAGTCAAATCTGATATCTTATTGATTTCTGACAAAAAATAATAATCTAAAAACCCACATATCAATTTTCAAATGAATCGGGCATAATAACAAAACACGTCGTCTTCATGGAGCCGCCATCTTGAATTCACAAATTTTGATAAAGAAATCATGATGTCCTACCCCAAATACCCCTGCACACCAATTTTGAATGGAATCAGACTATAATCACAAAAGTCGTCTTGTATCAGCCATCTTAAATTCGTTCATTCTGACAGAAAATCTCCGCCCCCAAAAACCGCCACATACCAATTTTGAATAGAATCGAACCATAATCACAAAACTCGTCCGCCATATTGGAGCCGCAATTTTGTTTTTTTTTCTAACAAAATTCCATAATGCATCGTCACCGCAATTATGAACACCTGCCAAATTTCACGTTAATCGGACAACTTGCAAGATTTGGAATTAAACATATACATACCTACAAATGTGATGGTACCTAAATAAAAGCTAGTAAATAATTATTTTATAAAACGGACTAAAAAGTGTAAAATCATATCTCCTAGCCCCATACAGATTTTTATTCCCATTCAGATTCCTAACCCTAAATAAATTGTCCTGAAAATTTGTTATTGTGAATTTTAAATAGCTATGAAAAAATAAAAAAAGATTTAAAAATAAAAACGGGGGGTTCATGCAATAGATAATAGTAAAGAGAGTAGGGAGTAAGTGTTGTTGGGAAAACTCACACAATACTTCATATCATTTGCAGTGCAACACAATTATTAGTGAGATAGGTGAAATAGCTATGCTTCAATTATTAATTGCATACGCCCCACGTTTTTCGTTTTAAATCTTGCAATTATTTTCATAGCTATTAAAAATTCACAATCACAAATTTTCAGGAAAATCTCTATGGGGTCAGGAATCTGTATGGAGATATAAATCTGTATGGGGCTAGGAAAAATAATTTTTACTTTTTAGTCCGTTTTATAAACGTGGTATATTTTATGTTTTTTATTTAAATAATTATTTTATACATTTTAGTCCGTTTAATAAAAGTGGTATATTGAAAAAAATATTCAGATAACGATTTTATACTTTTTAGTCCATTTTATAAACGTGGTATATTGAAAAAAAAAAACAAATAATTATTCATTCCATTCAACTCTGTGTCGCTCATGGCCCCTATTAATAATAATAATAATATACTTTAATCAACAATAAGTTATCAAAACCATTACAATGATGTCCATAACAAATTGCCGAGAGCGTCAGTAAATGAAAGTATACACAGTAAACATACAAGACAAGAAATATAACATAAATTATGAATAAAACACGAATACCGACGAACCACAGATATATAAATGTGTACAATTGGACATACAGTGGTCCCAACAACCTCTTAAGAAAAGAATTCGTCAAGTGTGTAAAAGTTCTTTTGGGTCAAGAAGTCTTTGAGCCTATTTTTGTAAAAATGAGAATATTTGGCGCACTTTGCACTTCTTCAGGTAAATTATTATAGATTTTGCAGCCATTGTAGTATAAGTTTCTTTGGTAAAACTTGGTTGAGTGCTTTGTCGGAAGTCAATTGTTCTTAAATCTGGTAGAGTAATTATGCTTCGATCTATTGCAGCTAAACAATGAAAGATTCTTATGAACATAGCACGATATTTCGTATATGTAAGTATCAACTACGGTTGAAATTTTATTATTTTTACAAGACTCCCTGCATGAGTGTCCCCAGGGAAGATCACAGAGGATTCTCAACGCGGATTTTTGTAAAATTAATATTCTTGAACAATCAGTGCCAGCTCCCCAATTCATTATGCCATATCGAATTTGAGAGTGAAAATTCGCATAATACAGAGTGAGGAGTATTTTTTGGCTGCAGTGCTCCTTTAATGACCTCAAGGCATAGCAAGCAGATCTCAATTTACCACATATATTATGTATATGAGATTCCCAGTTTAACGTTTGATCAAAGATAACTCCCAAGATCTTGACATCGTTTTGAAAACTGAAATTCCCTTGAATTCCCTCTGGGTATCCGGATTTTTTGGGAGTGTTCTTCCGTTCTATTTTTGGGTTTTCTGTATGCTAGTTCCTCTCGCCTATTTTCTGGAGCTTTGAATTCTTCTTCATATTTTCCTTTTTGGTTCCCATTGGTTACTGGATTTTTCTCGTTGGTTCTTTCGGCTCGTTTGGTTTGTTCATCACCAAGATTCATATTTTCATATGGTTGTGGGATTTTTCAGAGTTTTCTGATTTTTCTAGACTATTTTCAGATTTTCCAACCTTACTTTCTCCCTTGCGCGTTGCATGTAAGGTCGAAAATCGCAATAGGGTTCACTATCGCGGAGCACGCTCTAGATCGCAAAATAACGTCCACTCGTTACCGGTATGGAGAGACTGTGTGATCCTAACCTCAATTTTTGTGGTCCGCGAAGAAACAAACAGATAGACCAGACCAGTTCTGAGCCATTTCCAAAGTTTGCAGTCTGTAGCTCAACGGGAAGTTAGTTTAAAATTGATTGCAAGATTTGTACCGGACAGACACAAAAGCAAGCTAATAAAAACGTGCTAAAATGATCAATTTCTACATTCGGCTTTATTCAAACGGGATGAAGGTCTATATTAACATGCTTGATCATGCTTAATTTGATGTTGTAGGTTGAGATTTTTCAGTAGCCTATCCAATCAATTATCAGAAAAAATAGTGCCAATTGCATACCTTCACTTCTAACAAGAGTAAGCTGTGTATATCTTTATATCATATCATATCCCTCACCAAAATCTTCATCGAATCCCTTAATTCAATAATTTAATAGTAAATGGGGTTATTAATGTAATTTCCATTCACATCAATGGAATACTTTTCTGTTAAATTGATTCACATTATGTGCTAATTTTCTCAGACTATAACAGAAAAAATCCCATAGCAGCCGGAAAACCATGGCAATTTTTCAAGACTAATCCCACTTCCCTGGTTTATTTAGTGTGGTATTACCGGTATTACCCTTGTCTTTCACAACGAACGGAAATACTCCCTTGGGCAAAGACTTCGCTATGAATGCGCTATTAATAATAATACGAAGAGAATGGGGCTCCGTTTTCAAGAAATATTGTGTAGAGTTCGATGGGCCACATTACTCATGCATTAACAGATGCGAGATTACATTGAGTACTGTCAGGATTCGAGATTGATAGACACCGAAAAGTGTGAGATTTTTTATGGCATAAATATGAAAAAGAACGGCTTATGTTATCGCAGTCTCCCTCATGATAAACGAGATACTAGAGGGATGAAATAAACTTCATAAAAATATACCATTTCGTCCTGTTTCTATTCATTACTTTGATAACAAATCACATATATCGATTCAACTAATTCAGTTGCATACTGGAATCAATTAACAAACATTCATTTAAAGTTGACCAATATTTTGATTGAAGTGAGCAGAAATTCTAGATAAAGTTTGTTTTAATTCTAATATATGTTCACTGAATTTGGGGTTGTGATTGTTAATAAAATGAAAATTACTATATAGTGCATTGAACAGGTCTATTTTTTGAAGGTGAAATTGAAATATAATAAATCCTTCAGGCTGACTTCTTTAAGTACCGAATAATTTATCATGAAGGCAAACAAAAGACACTCGCTTCATAGTATATCCAGTCTCAGTTGAATAAAGACATCTTCGACTCAAAATATAAGGTTCGTTCAGAATCGTACATATTTTAATGTTGAATTATGAAGAAATCCGGCAAGGGAAATAAATATGATTCCCCTATAAAGTGTAAAGTAGACCAAATGGAGTTAAAACTATTCCCGCGTAAAAACCAGTCGATAACTTCGCTTATCGCTCATAGCATACATTACCGTAAACCACTACAGATTATACTTGATCGGGTTTGGGGTATAGATAATAGGATCTATTAGTAGAACAGTGGTGTAATGTATGTCTGGGCAGAGACAACCATGTATGGTGAACAACTGCACGAATTTTTTTGTGCAGTAGTCGAAAGTACTATCCACCTAAAATTTCTGGCTCAAGTAAATCTGCTTTAAATTTGTGCAACAACCAATGGAAGTGTTTAATACAAATAATTTATTATTTAATGGGCCACATTGTTTGAAATATTATTTATTAAAAAGAAAGCTTGTAAACTCGACCTTCTAGAAAGTTTGGAGATCAATATTGAACAAAAAGTCAGAATACTTGCTTGGATTAATTTAAATAATTATTATTTGTTGAATTTTTTTCACCGAATATTATACAGTAGAAGTGAATGTTTTTTGCTTGCTATTTTGATGTGATTTTCGAATGATATCTCGTACATTTTCAAAGATGTAACAAAAGTCCGGAAAACTCGTTTTTAATGTTCAAAAATGACATTTGTGAGGAAGATGAAAAAATGGTACATTGACGAAGTGGAAAAACCCACTATTCTTTACGCGAAATAGTTACTGCGGAGTGTTTCTCGAAGCCATTTTTTGATAAATCCGAACTTATTCCAAATCAGTGATTCACATGAACATGACTAACAATTAGTGCAACAAGAAAAATATAATATTGTCATATTTTGAACTAAGAAAAAGTAGTGCAATCAATTCACATTGATTTGAGAAAAAATATTTCTATGACAAATTTTAATTCAGAAAAATGTTTCTCAGATGTGGAAATCACAAATGCGTTTAGTTGCAAAAAGATAAGATTTTGATTTTCAACTCAAATATTTCACTTACATTGGGAAGTTTACACAATTCATAGAAAAGGGGTTTCCACTCGAACGGAAAGATCTTCTAAATATGAAGCCATACCTCGCTTTCACGGCTAAGAAACCATTTCAGCGGACTCCAGTAGCAATCAGCAACTGTTTCATGATTCATTCTTGAACGTGAAGAAATTCACTTGGAATTGTGTAAAATTCCCAATGCAAGATATGCTTCGGTAGAAAACTTCAATAAGAAACAAAATAAATTAATTCCACATCTGGAAGAGTTTCCCCGAATTCAAAATTCGATTTTTCATAAAGACAATCTTATCACCCTACTGAACATTTTTAACATGTCTCTAGTCAACATGTGCCTTTTAGCTCAAAATTTTTTATTCGCCTCGGAAAATTAAGATCGAGATGTCATTCGATTCATCTTCGCATCTAGAAACATTTTGAAAAATTTGGAGTGGCGCTTGCAAAAATTAAAAAAGTTATAAAGAATTTAGTAAAAAAGGGGGTTTGGTTTTTTGCGAATATCTCAAAAAGTATTCGAAATTTTTGAAATTTGAAAAAAGATTCAAAAAGAAGAAGAAATTTCCTAAAAAAACTCTTGGACCAATATTTATAATTTTTCTAGAGGGTTGAAAATACGGCCGAAAACGGGAACTCTCGCTTGCGTAAGCTCCGCCCACTTCGGACCTTTAATAAATAAATATTATTTGAACTTATTAAATATGAAAATTAGGAACTAAAAAATCCAGGCACAATAGATCAATGAACAATAATCCGCCGATCAAAAAATTTTATCGCGATTTTTCAATTAGTTATCCATTAATAAATTAATAATTTTTTGTAGCACGAACATCAACATTGAAAGTGCGATAATTGTTAAACTATAAATCTGGGAATTTTTTCCTTTCATGGAGCTATTTTACAAAGGCTATAGAATAGATTCCTGTTGGAAAAATTAAAAAATTGTTAATTTTCACATTGTTATTAATAATTTACTTAAGTTAAAAATTATCAACCTCGATTAAACATTGAAAAAAATATTATTTTCATAATATTGCTATTGGTCCGTTTTCTTATGATCATAAGCTACTCAAAAAGGATTTTTAATAATTTTTATCCCATATTGTTTAAAAAAATGTTATAAACAAATGCGTTGTTTATAAGATAATCAGAACATTTTTTTTGTTAACATAATCTTTTATGAAAATTATGATCATTTTTGAGAAAAAAAATTTATTGCTTAAAAATGCATTTGTTAATTAACTATTTTTTTGCCACTTGTTATGAAAATTAAGAAACCATTTTTTTTTTCAAATCATTATTCATCTTGCTCTTCGATGTCTGATATTTTTTTAAATTTTTATTCAACATTTAATTGTTTATGCAATAAACAATTTGTTATAAACAGTTGAATTTTTTATTTATATTTTTTTTTGCTCTAAAACATACAACAAAAACAGCCCGGTATCAGTTTTTGGAAAAAAAAATATTTTTCGAATTTTTATTTAATTTTAAGTATTTTCGTATATTCAAACTTATCTTTCGCGCCTGCATTTCTTTATTTACTATTGATATTACTCATAAACTATTGCAGATATAACAAATTCATCTAGACTTTTTTTCTCTAAATCAGCTACTCAACCAATTTATAATCGAACTGAAGCTCTAACTTAATTATTTATATATTTTTTTTGCTATTATTTATAAAAATTGAAGGAAAACATTTTTTTTTGCTTTTAATATCGAAATATCTCATTAACTATAACAGATACGACAACAGTTACTGAGATCTTCTTCATTCTGCATTAGTTAATGAACAAATTGAGCTCCTAGCTGAGGCTGTAACCTTAAAATTTATAAAGCAATTAGCAGCTATGATAAGAATTTATTGGCCAACATTTTTCGGGATTTTTTGTTCACATTAAAATATAAATTTCTTCATAAATGTTAATTCATTTTTGGAAAATCACTTAAATATTATAAAAAGTTATAAATAACATCTATTCATGAACAAACTGAGTTCATTTCCATACTAATTGTTAGAAATTTTAGTCATTGTTATCGAAATCTTTGATGTCACAATTTGTCTAGATGTAATGAAGAACAATGACCGAGTATTATTGAATAATTATTGAATCCTAGTTATAAATAATCAAGTTAGAGCTTCAGTTTGATCATAAATTTGTTGAGTAGCTAATTTACAAAAAAAAAGTCCAGATGAATTTGTTGTATCTGCAATAATTTATAAGTTATATTAATAATAAATAAAGAAAAGCAGGCGCGAAAGGTAAGTTTGAATATACAAGAATAATTAAAATTAAATGAAAAATCGAAAAAAAATTGTTGTATTTTTTAGAGCAAAAAAAAATACAAATAAAAAATTCAATTGTTTATAACAAATTGTTTATTACATAAACAATTGAAATTTGAATAAAAATTAAAAAAAAATCTCAGACATCGAAGAGCAAGTTGAATAATGATAAAAAAATGGTTCCCTAATTTTTATAACAAGTGGTTAAAAAAAATAGTTAATGAACAAATGCGTTTTTAAGCAATAATTTTTTTTTTAAGAAACGATAATTTTTTTAAATCATAATTTTCTTCAAAGCTTATCCTAACAAAAAAAAATATTATCTTATAAACAACGCATTTGTTTATAACAATTTTTCAAACAATATGGGATAAAAATTATTTAAAATCATTTTTAAGTAGCTTATGATCATAGGAAAACGGACCAATAGCAATATTATAAAAACATATTTTTTTCAATGTTTAATCGAGGTTGATAATTTTTTACTTGAGTAAATTGTTAATAACGAAGTGAAAATGACCAATTTTCCAATTTTTCCACCATGAATCTATTCTACAGCCTTTGTAAAATAGCTCCATGGAAGGAAAAAAATCCCAGATTTATAGTTTAACAATTATCGCACTTTCAATGTTGATGTTCGTGCTACAAAAAATTGTTAATTAATTAATGGATAACTAATTGAAAAATCACGATAAAAATTTTTGATCGGCGGATTATTATTCATGGATCTATTCTGTAGGTGCCTGAATTCTTTCAGTTCTTAATTTTCATATTTAATAAGTTTAAATAATATTTTTTTATTAAAGGTCCGAAGTGGGCGGAGCTTACGCAAGCGAGAGTTCCCGTTTTCGGCCGTATTTTCAACCCTCAAGATAAATATTGGTCCTAGAGTTCCGCGAGGTGGAACTTTTTTCTTAGGAAATTTCTTTCTCTTTTTGGATCTTTTTTCAAATTTCGAAAACTTTGAATACTTTTTGAGATATTCGCAAAAAACCAAACCCCCTTTTTTTTAATAAATTGTTTATAACTTTTGTAATTTTTGCAAGCGCCACTCCAAATTTTTCAAAATGTTTCTGGATGCGATGACGAATCGAATGACACCTCGATCATAATTTTCCGAGGCCAATAAAAAAAATTGACCTAAAAGGCACATGTTTACTAGACTAATCTTACCATAAATACTTCCACTAGAGTTACCCAAGGCAGTGCATCAATTCTAGATAGCGTTATTACAGATATAGATTTAAAATTGATTTCAAGCATTGAAAATAAATATTTTGGATTCGGAGACCATAATGGACAAATAGTATCCTTCAGTCTACACTTTGGTCAATATCAACCGTCAGTTTATGAAAGGAAAAGAATAATCAATGTATCAACACTTTCAAACCTTTGCTTTCACAAATGAAGAATATCACCAACTTTTGATTTTTGTCTTACAATACACTCTATTAAAAATGAAAAAATACCGTAAAAATATTTTTTTGATACGTCTTATAGTTTCCGAGATATTTAATTGTTTAGCTAGGCGTGCGACGACGCGGAGTCATTGGCCGCTGTGACGTCACTTTACAACGGTCGGTTAGGGCGTGCTCTGCTTCCGAGCTGTGTGTATGAAGTTTGCGTAAAAATTGATAAAAATGTCGAATGGAGAAACTAGAAAATCGTGTATTGTGCCAAAGTGTTTAAATAAAACTACTAACGCACCCGAAAAGTTGTTTTTTATTGTTGCTTTCGAACCTAAAAGTCGAAAGAAATGGATGCAAATCATGATGTTCTGGGGTGATTCTGCATTTCACTGTACAAATATCTCTTCTAACTTTCACTTATCCAATAGCGTCGTCGCCGAAGCTGTTTCTAGCCGATCTAAAATAAACGTAAGTTGATCTAATATATAAAAAATGAAATAAATAACTCAATGCACTTATCCACGATCACATTGAAGAGGAAATTAATATGAGAGGTTTTTCATCTTAGCTTAATAATATTCAATAGGTGTAGTCGCGTGCATCCTAATAATAACCTACTTTTGAAAAAAATATTTCATGGGTTCAAATTTTAAAAAGTTTAAAATGTTCAGGTTATGTTTACTATGTCAATTTTTTGTTACATTACATATTAAAAAAATACAAAATGTAAGTCATGATCCAAACTTTGTAGGTACAATAACACAGTATGGTTTTTAATAAGTCCCACCCTGTTACAAATACCTACGCATTCTTCCTTCTCAGGAACTTAATGTCAAGTAAGATGTTCATAGTAACAATATGACGTATGACGTACATTTATAGAACACTAGTGATGAGAAATATGTACTTATAGGGATCAAAAAATTTATGATAAAAAGTAAAATGTTATTAAGTAATACTTACTTTTGCATTTTCACTCCTCGCATCTCGGCGGCCAAGAAATCGGAGTTATTTGAAAAATAGTGGTCAACCATTAACCGGTTATTTCAGGCAAGTTATCAGATTGTCCTTTTTCAAAACCGTCATCCATATCTAATATTATACTTATAACACATAAAAACTTAAGTTAAAAACGTTATTGTGGTCGAACAACCGATAGCAAAGCAATGATTGAGTCGACGGTGAGAACGTTGCGTTGTAAAATGACGTCACGCGAGCATGGCGCGCTCGCCCGAAATATTTGAATAGAACGGAAACTAAAATTGTCGTAACTTCAACACTACTCGCTTGATTGAAATGAAACAAAAACAGGTGTATTTCTAAACATTCAGGCTACACGGTCATAAAGTTTCAAGTCATTCAACAGACCCAGTGACATTCTTCATTGACTGGATCCCGTGCATAAATGAAACGAATACAAACACCGCTTTTGAAAAATTCCGCATCATCTTCAAGGATTGTTTCGGAAAATCATTTCCTTCGAAAAAAATTCAATTGAAAAATAATACCCCTGAGTCTGGATGGCTCACTGCAGCAATAAAAAACTCTTGCAGAAACAATAGTTGTCTTCTGTATATCAAGAGGTTCACAAAAAATAAAAATATCTTGGAATACATCTCAGATTATAGCAGAACATTGAAAACAATTATAAAAAAATCCAAAGAAATGCATTTTCTGTATCTGGTGAATAAATCTGAGAATAAAATAAAAACTACATGGAGTATTATAATCTCAAACCAAAAACTGATATAAATATTCCAGATCCAATATTACTGAAGATGAATGATCAAATAATCGAACAACCATATGAGGTTGCCAACCACTTCAATTCCTATTTTCTCAATGCTGCAAGTGAAATGAACAAAAATCGCAACTTTAGGGGAGACTGGGGACAGTTGAAACAAAAGCAATATCTCGCGAACGGTTACGAGGGGAGTGAGGGTGCAAGGGGAGAACGAAGCGGACGACAGATCCAAACACGAAACTTAGTGTTGTGCCAGCTCTCTCGTGGTGTTGTTTACAAGAGGCCCAAAAGTAAGTATTTTACTTCTGAGATTTATCCCAACATCGTGAATTCTATTCAAGTCAAAGTATTGAGTGTGCGTTTCTGATTTTTATGAAGCTTTTAGAATACGGAATAATAACTAATCTTAATGTGTTATTATTACTACCATTTCTATTAACTGTATTTTACGAAAGGCGGGGTTGGGGACGGTTGAAACAATATTTGTGGGTACGGTTGAAACAGTAAATATATTAGTTTTTCTTATTTTCTAGATGCCGAGAGTTCGCGTAAGAAAGACTTCCAGAGGACAGATTGAGTTGTCGAGGTATAGAGATGCATATGAAGAGGTGAAAGCTGGAGATTCACTACGAAATGCTGCGGACAAGCATGGAATAAACCACTGTTCTCTCCTGAGATATATTCGAAAGCGAGATGCATCTGGCGAAGACGATCAAGTTATGGGGTATAGAGCACACAACCGAATTTTCAATGAAGAGCAAGAGCAAGAATTATCGAAATATTTGATTCGATGTGCAGACTTATATTTTGGACTACCTAAGAAAGAAGTGAGAAAATTGGCGTGCGAACTTTCTATTAAGTATACTTTATCACGACCTCGAAGTTGGGAAGACAAACAGATGGCTGGTGAGGAATGGTTTCGGATGTTTATGAGAAGAAACCCTGAACTCTTCGTACGCGCCGCGCAAGCTACAAGCCTGTCAAGGGCCACTAGCTTTAATAAATCTAACGTCGATGTTTTTTTATGACAATGTGACCATTGTCATGGACCGTCATAAGTTTGAGCCCCAAGACATATACAACACCGATGAGACAGGCATAACAACGGTGCAAAAACCTGATAGAGTTATAGCTGAACGTGGTGCTCGTCAAGTAGGTTCAGTAACTTCAGCTGAAAGGGGTATTTTAGTGACAGTAACCTTTGCATCAAACGCCATCGGTAATGTAATTCTTCCATTTTTTTTCCACGAGTGCGTTACCAAGACCATTTTGTTAGGGATGGGCCAATAGGGTCTGCTGGAACTGCAAATCCCTCTGGTTGGATGCAGGATGAATCATACATGCATTTTCTGGAACACTTCAAGAGATATACAAATGTTTCACCGTCACATAAAGTGTTATTCGCACTTGATAACCACTCATCACACATTCATATTAACGCACTGGACTTTTGCAAGAACAATGGCATTGTCTTACTGTCTTTTCCTTCCCATTGCTCTCACAAACTCCAGCCACTTGATCGATCTGCATATGGATCTTTAAAAAAGGCTGTAAATTCGACCTGTCAATTTATGACATTCCGGGGATTGTAGCATCTGCTATGCCCCTTGCTCTGATGCCATCCAACATACAAGCCGGCTTTCGCAAAACAGGAATCTACCCGAATAGGCGACATTCTACAGAATTGCTCTACAATGAAAGTGGGCTGTTAAGTGTAAGAAAACTGTACGTATTTAACTCTATGTTATGGACTCTCAGCTCTCCAAGTACAACTATTCAGCATCCCTATAATACTCGGATATGTAAAGATCTGACTATACATGTGCCAAGATGTAGACTCACCCATAACCATAAATTTGTATCATATTTAGGACCAAAACTATATAATGCGTTACCTTTACAATTAAAACAAATCCACAGTAAATTTAAGCTGAAAAGAGAATTGAAGACAGTCATAAAAAATTATTATAAAATGTTTGAAAATATACTCGATAGATAATCCATATAAGGTATGGGCTGGAAATTATTATAAACCACTGCTACATGCGTTGTCCTTATCTACATTTCTTTTTATCTGTCTTTCTCTTCCTATCTTTCTCTCTATTTTCATCTTTATATTCATCTTTCCCTTTTTTAAGGATCTAATTATATGTTATCTGCTCTGTTAAGCTTATTTGGTTGTTCGCTACAATACAAGTTTGCTTAGGTAGCGTCAATCGCATTAGACTCAACAGAAATACACCTAATTTGTACCTCGTTGCTGAGGACGACCTGTAAACTTTTTTGTTTATCTGAATGAATAAATTACTTACCTACTTACTTACCCATATAACCGGCATCTGTTTACTCAGATCGATTTTGCTCCTTTTGTAACGGATAGACCCAATCCCGAAAATACAACTGAGGTAACAGATAGACCTAATCACGAATATACAACTGAGTCTGCAGTTGTTTCTACATTGAGTACAATTCCATCTGAAGATAAAACGCCGCCATTATCGCCTCCTCTTTTAACTGAGGAACTACAAACAGAGACAACGGTGCAACATTAGGCTATCAATAACTCACCAGTTCCAACAAAAGAGCAAGAAAACGTTGATGAACGTCAAGAAACTTTGAGTACACCACCTAGACGTTGCAGCAGCATTATCAATCAGGAAACTTCACCGAGACCGTCTACTAGGGTTCAAGCAATTTCTAAAAATCCTATTGTATTCACACCGGAAGCAGTACGGCCATTACCGAAAGCTCCCCCGAGGAAATCTAATAAAAGGCAAGAAATTAGAAAATCTACAATTTACACTGATACACCAGAGAAAGAAGCCATAAGAAAGGAACATGAAACAGGATTGAATCGGATTAAAACTAAGCAAGTTAAGAAGAGCTTGTATGGAAGAAAAGCTAAAAAAATACTTCAAGAGGAAAAAAAAGTAATACACAGCAAGAAATATCTTCAGAAGAGAAAGAATGCTACTGTATTGTTTGTTTGTCACCATATTCAGAAAGCAGATCCGGAGAAAAGTGCACAGAAGGTGGTCTTAGCTATGTTTGCCACAATTGCGACTCAAATTGATCCCTATGCTAAATTTTGATTTGTTTCATTTCAGTTTATTCTGAAATTATTTTCGTTTAGTATGCTTTATTTTAAAGAATGCTGTTGATGTTTACTATTTTTGTTGATTACGTTGATTGTTTATTATTCGTAAAAGGCTGATTAGAAATATCTTTTTGAGGATTAAAACCTTGAAGACTGATTAATGTTGTCAAACGGTGCCATAATTATGCTAATAATTAGGATCAATGGTAAATAAAACATGTTGTAGTATTATATTTTGTATTATTTGAATGTGTTTCAACTGACCCCAATCACTGTTTCAACCGCCCCTGGCATGGGGACGATTGAAACAAATCGGATTTTTTATTTCATTTTGTATACTTATGAAAATAGCACACCAGGAAGTGAAATGGTATAGCCCTTTCGTAGTTAGAAACGCGTTCTTGAATTTGACATATTATCATCGTCGCTTGGTTTATAAACAACAATACTATGAACGATAAAATCCAAATCGTTTCAACCGTACCCAGTGTACCCTACTTGTACTCCATCACACTATATGAAAAATATAGAGTGGGATTAAAATCGGTCACGAAATTCGAATCATATCAAATAACTGGACCAGCAGAAATATATTTTTTTATTGTATAATATATCACACACTCATATTTTTACAATAATTGATTTCACTTGTGGGCCTGGTTTATATCGCAAAGACTTGAACTCTGTATTCTAATGCATAACCTTCCTTCGAGTGCAATTCCAAAGTGACGGCAGTGTCGTCGACACCCCCTTCTTTAACGAAAATAGTCGAGCCTTCAGATGCGTCTCTTTGGTTCAACGCCAATATACAATAGATTTTCCGTTCACCGCTCCATGAACTCTGAAAAAAAAATCATTAGGCCTATACGATCCAAATAGACTTATGTTGCAAACAAAAAGGTGAATTGAGATGCAATAAAAATTCAGTTCTACGCTTGTGGTAAATTGAACATAGTAAATTTCATTATTATTTTAGATCTTGTTGAAAGTTTAGAAACGTGACAATTATAGCTCTTACTAGAGGAATGTGGGAATTATAGATCGAAGAAAAAAGGAACCTTGAAATACGCGCGAACGAAGCCACAGCATAAACGTAAGGGCGCACATGCGATTTTGAGTAACGCGATTATTTAGTCGCAAAAATAGAACACACGGCATTCGAAATAAATGCGCTTGTTCTATTTTAGTGGCGGCACGATTGTCGTAGTTTTAGGGTCGGTTGTTCAATGCGAGTTCAAACCGTTGATTATCTAAACTCGGATTGTTAATGAACTAAGGATTAGAACGTTATGCATTTTTCAAAGAAAAACTAATCCTGGATTCCTTAATCCGTTGTTTTCATATGTTGGCAACACATTTTTTCGCTTGTACCATCATTCGGACTGTTCAAAAACATCAACATTCAATCATCAAACTTAACCTGAGAATTCATAGTTTTGTCAATAGTAAACAGAAAAATTGATCGAAAAAGAGAAAAAAAGGACACATAAGGTGAAGAAAACATTCTGATTTCACCGGTGAAAAAATACCAAGATATTGTAGAATGTAAAAAAAACGGACGCAGTTACTAATTCGCAAAAACTACTATAATAAGTAATGAATACAGTACCATCTGCGAAGGTCTAAAATAAAAAAAGAATAGCACCTTACCAATAAAAGATAAAATTTCTACTTGGGCTCTGTCCGAAGCAGTTTTGTAGATTTACAAAGACGATCATTCAAAGAACACAAGTTGAAATTAAACACCAACTTTTCTTGGAACGACAGAGGGAGGAGAAGAATCTAGAGAAAACCCATATGATTGAGATATATAAACAAACATTATCTTTGGAACATAATTCATCAATCAGCAGTAAATCATTTTAGTATTCACCCCCTCTTAGGAGTAGTTTGTATTTGTGATTTTTCTAATAACTCTGCTGACTGGGGATTTCCGGTTGAGATATTCCATTGAAACGCTGGAATGTAGATTGCACAAAA
This sequence comes from Gonioctena quinquepunctata, assembly GCA_018342105.1. Taxonomy (NCBI): domain Eukaryota; kingdom Metazoa; phylum Arthropoda; class Insecta; order Coleoptera; family Chrysomelidae; genus Gonioctena; species Gonioctena quinquepunctata. The sequence continues at coordinate 103,488 of JAFIRS010001365.1, read as the reverse complement.
CATATTTTTTGTGTCACCATAAAAAATGCAAATCATTCCCGTCATAAGGGTAGTTTATTCCTGCGATTTTTCGATGAACTTTTTGTTGACCGTGGGTTTCCGGTGAATATATTTCACATGTAGCTTATACTTGAGATTTTTCAAAAAACTTTGCTGACAGGGAACATGGACAATGGAACGCTGGAATATGATTGCACGAAACATATTATTTGTGCGACCATAGAAAAAAATTGCATTAGTCCCCTCATAAATGTGGCTGTCGTCGACGACACTGACCATTGTTTGTTTAAGTTGCATTTCATTTATATATTTTTTGAATATTAATAAGATTGAAATTGTGCCGGTCAATTTGAATATATATTTTTTTCTTTTTATGTATATTAATTATGAGACTGAATTGTTTATTATAAGGTTAAATATTCTAATATGTGTTTCCTCGTCAGTAGTTGTTCTGGAAATCGTAAAGTGTAAACTACCCTTACAAGGTAGCTGATGTGAATTTAGTGGCACGAGTAATATCTTTTTTGTGCCATCATATTCCAGCGTTTCAACCCCCAAAGTTCTTCCAAAAATCTCAAGAATAAACTAGCCCAATGAGGGGACTGATTGGAATTTTTCTATGGTGGCACAAATAAAAATGTTTTATGCAATCATTTTCTACCCTTTCAACGAAATATATTAACTGGAAACCATCAGACAACAAAGTTTTTCGAAAAATCGCAGGTATAATCTACCCCTAAATGAAGGTGGATTTAATTTTTCACGAAGATTTGTTAGAGATTCTTGAGAACAGATCATGTAGTTTTTCATTTTGTAATTGTGATGATTTAATTTTAGTTTATAAGACAAACGTTTTTGGTATGAAAAATCAAGATTTGATTTTTATATGGAAGTTTATTTTTTGTTGCGATTTTGAGGGGTGATTCGTTGTATTTTTTTTAGTTGCGGACCATTTCTGTTGGCAAGCAAAATCCATTCAAAAATTGTTTTTTTGTCCATTCTTCCAAATGGTTTCTACGTTGTCTAAATACGGGTCTCTTTCTTTTTGGGGCAAAAATATCAAAACTCATAGTCTCTTATTATCGAACATCTTTGCAGTGGGGTATAAAATAATAATATTAAACACAATAATAATTTTCAGAATAGTCAAAATCTATTGAAATGTCAAAAAATCAAATTGGTTAGAATCGGCAAATTACCTCCTTAATCCACCGAATTCGTGAGATTAATTAAACCATTGTTAAACTAGGCTTATCCCATAAACCCGTATTGGACAACTGAAACAAAATTGGTAATCCTGATGGTTTAACCCCAATCACTTGGTCATCCTTGATTGAACAACCGGGCCTTAAGTGAATCACTCGGACAGGTATGGACCTGCGCGCACTTGCTGTGGCTGTGTATTTACTATTCTGATATGTTATCTTTGATCCTATTACCTCTAATAATTCATCAAAACTGTTCACGTCCATCCTATGGTAATCAAAATTTTTTTGAGGATGAATTGACATTTGCGTTTTTTCTAGATTTTCGTAATAACAGTGTTACATCCCCAACTATTATTTAGGAATAATCATTATCTCCACCTCGGCTACACTACGGTCAAGCCGTTGTTTCGTTATCAAAAGATTAACCCTCTTGTAACGCCACTGGGTTGGGACAAATCGTTATTCCATATAATTAGCCTAAGACGCTAAGGACGCTTCTAGTATAGAAAGCCTATACTCGATTAGTCCTTTGTTGAAAAGTTGCTCGAAAAACTACAACTTTGTTGGGTATTAGCAGCAATTTATAAAATAATTTATTCGCACTGAAGTTAACGGACATGAGCGGCTATATCCATTACCTTCTTTCTAACACCCAGGGAACATAGGTTGTTTATTTAGGAGTATGTACCGTTCGCTGAACTCTATATCAATAAAAAGGCACTGGGAATCATAAAACTTATATTCATAAACGAAATTATACATAAGATAAAACAAAAAAAAAACAAAAAAGACACTTTACACTGTTATCCTTAGGATGCAACTTTTGTGGTAACTTTCAAAAATAAAAGAAAACTGTTAATAATGGGGATAGAAAAATACAATAAAATAACAAACAAAACAATAACTGCACTTCCTATAAGCACTTTCCGTTCATTCCTGTATAACCCATTCCTATCTTTATAGACTGAGTCACCTTTTTACCAAAAGTACATTGTCAAAATTATTGTATAGGACATAGATAAACAAACAAATAAGAACACCAAGAAAACATTTGATGGAATCCTGTAATGTTTCGCTTTATGGGAGATATATGTATGCATAACATGTATATTAAGAAAAGCATATACTAGTAATAGAAAACCAAAACATTAATTTCAATAATAGGAATTCATTACCTAGGTCGAATTGTCCAGTTGCCTTCCTTGGGTCGCACTCGAAGAGTTCCACGATTAACCGGATTATTATTTCAGACGCTTGTCATGGTTCGTTACCGGATCAAGTTACAGGATGAATTATTTGCTCATTTTTATTATTTAAGGACATCAGCAAACAGACGTCATTTGATCGAGATATCGCACAACACTGTAAAAGTAATTTCGACTGGAGTACTTTTGTGTTTACGACGCATGAAATGAACTATTTTTAGAGTGATTAGACTTTCCCGTAATTATGCTGTGAAATATTGTTTTTACACTGACTCTATTTAAAAGGATGCCATGTTAGTATTTCTTTACTTGAGATGATTTTCACACGTGGAGAGATTTTATTTCTCGTGACATTTTTCACTGGTACTAATATGAATGCATATTATATTTCTTCTCGTATGAAATACGTGATTACTCCACGAACTACTGTTTTGAACTAACTTAACTCTTTATGCTCTCGTTGTCTTTTATAATATCTTCGATCGGAAGCTGGGGCGGGACTTAGTGTGTTTTATGAGTTTTTTCAATGAGGGGACATCGTAAAAATGATAAAGATTCTGTTTGTCTAACCCGTTCTCGCTTATCTTATGTTATAATTGGATAATATTTTACTGCCTGACAGGTAGTTGTCGGTTAATCTAGGAAATAATGACCAACAAGTGTGTTTATGTATTTCTCGGTGGCTGTCCCTTGTGAGTTATGAGTTAGATACGGCTCTTAATGATGTGGGCGGGTGTGCCCGGGATTGTTTTTAATGGCCTTGTTTGTGTTATTTACTTTGGACGGGTGTTAGAATTAGGGATTCGTTTTCGGTAGTAAAATAAAACTGATTGTCTTATCTATCAGTGACGTTGAATAGTGGATGAATACCCAGTGGCAAGTTTGAATTCTTTTGTTTAAAGGATTGATCATAACAAATCGACCCTGCCCTGTTAAAAAGGTCTCTACTTTGAATATTAGGACCTTTTTGTTTCGTTATTGAATTAAAGTATTTGGTTCCATGTTTTATGGTAGGAAATCACCTTTTGTTGTTACCTATAAAAATGATAGTCTGTGCTGCGTATGGTATTCATAATTTCAGAGGTTTATTATAACTAATAAAATAATAAAAGTGATAAGTACAAAAAAAAAACTTTTACAACTGGACCTGCATAAAACTTGAATAGAAAGTTCTGTCTCGTCACCATTTAAGAGTTCAGGTGAGCCTGAGGACCGGTATCTGTCACTCGGTCGGGAGTGACATGGCGATGTTGAACGCCTGAGTGATTATGCTCGAACTGGCAGCTAGGGCATCACTTGGGCTGTCATCCGAATCATCGTCCGGGGAGGTGTAGTCGGCTACAGTTCTTGAGACATAGCTGGCGACTCGGTTGGGGTTAGTTGAGTCCAGTCTATTCTTCCTTCGGGGTGGTGCGTGTCGGTTTCGATCGTCGGTGCAAACCTGACAAGTGCATACGGGCTTCGTAGGTGTGTTCTCAGTGTTTGTCATCGGACCAGGGTTTTCGGTGTGGGTCTGCAGATGCCGGGTACTTTCGGTGGTGCAGTGGAAACAATCACACTGGGTAATGTTTCTGGTGTCCAGTAGTCTCATGTATTCCGCATGATGGCGATTAAAGTGCAGAATAGAAAATGCGATGTAAGTGCGCACGTGCTCGGATGGCGGTTTCTGCATCCACGTATTCACGTCGTAGAGCAGATTGTTTACGGATGCCTTCAGGATGCTTCGCTTCGTGTCGAAACTGGAAATTTCTTTTACGGAGTCTAGCAGCATCTCCATGGGGTAGCTGGTGTTGGTAACTTTTTGAGCACGACTGATTTTATAAACAAAAGATTTGTTGGCTGATTAACGTGGTGTTTCGTGTAAGAGTTCGGAGCACACTAATGTTCAATCTAGTCCCACGCACGTATTTATAGAGAATCGATATCTCTTTATTTTAATTCTCACTAGGGGTTAATTGTTATGGGGTCAGCTTTAACGTCCTTTCGGAGTTATCTTATCTTAGGAATGAGGCACTTATTGTTAATATTCATTGGAAAAGGGTCCCCTTTTCTTAGCTTCACTATCGCGAACTGGGAAAAGATTATTTTTATTTGTGACGGGACGTGAGGATCATATTATTTATAGTAATTCTAGTTCAAGCGTCGCGTAGAGGTAATAAAATGTCCTTATTTATTTTGATTATATATTTTTCGTTTCTTGGGTCCAAGATAGGCCTTTGAATGGATGTGATTTTATCGTCGCATAAATTGTTTCTTTCGGCTGATGGGGTTGTATCTCAATGCCAGTTTGGGTAGGTTGAGATTCAATAACCGTGAGATTGTTATCCGTCGACATTTCTGCAGGAACTTGTCGGGGTAATTTATGGTTGATTACAAGTAGAGTCAACGTATCCCAGAAAGCTGCGATTACATGGTAGGTACATCCAGTGATTCTGTGTATGGCTATCATGTTTATGGCTGTTTCCATATAGAATTTTATTATCCTTATGCAAAAATATATCCCTAAGAAACTGCTGGTTACGTCTCCAATGAAGGTGAATACTCCATATATTTTTTTCATAGTGCTGTTGGCTAGTTTCTCTATCTCCTCGGGATTGAACAGGTTTAACGTAGAGAAACCCTGATTTGATACGGGCTTATTGGCCATTTTGTTTATCAGAATATTATTTACTGCTTGTCTTTCGGACGAAAAGAGTATTATTTCTTGGGCTTGTCTCATTTCTTCGGTTGTGTATATCCCACCATCACCAATAGGTTGTATTCTGGCTAGTTGCATTTGTTGTTCTTCACTTATGGATAATTCTACAGGGGGATTTCCTGCTATGGGATAGGGGTCGTAGGCTAACCAAGTACCTTCTATATAATATTTGGCGGGAATGATTGAAGAACATTCGATCTGTTGTCCTATTTCCTGTATAGTTCGTGTTAATGGCGCCATAAAATATGTTTTGTTTAAATATGTCACAGGCAACTCTTGATAACAGTTTTTTTCTCTCCTGATTTGGACTATAACAGGTGTGCATTTCAACAAATATAGTACTTCTCCATTTATTTTTGCAATATACCCTGGGTCTTGGGATAGTAACTGTGATATGAGATTCGGAGATTGTTGTGCCATCAATAATCGATTCTTGAGGATTTCTCTTTTTAACATACACCTTCGGTGAATAGTGTCGGCGAGCATCGTGTTCATACTCCTCTTAAACGATTGCTCGATATATAAAAATTTCGAATTTACATATGTTATTATATCGGCAGTTGGCTCTCCTGAGGTAATAGCGAAGTTTACTTGAGATGGGGTCATATTGCTTGGTAATTCGATGATTAATATTCTGGGATGTTCTGTCAACCACATTTCAAAATCACAAATTCGCTTCTTTCTAATTAACTGCACGGCAAATAGTTTCGTCCTGTCTTCAATAACCATGTATTGGTTTATGTCCGTCTGACTTAGTTTCTCTATTATTTTAGTTGCTTTTCCTTCGTAGAGTTGGCGGTACCTCTTACATTCATGCGGTTTTATAGGGTCCCAGGCTATTTCTCCTTGGAACGCATCCATACAATATCCTGTACTAAATTCGCAAGAGAGTTGGTTCTCCAAACTAATTGTGTTGGTATCCAAGTGTGCGATGGCGGAATAATCTTTCACGATGATCTTTGCGGTTGCAGTAACCACAACATCTTTATATACCTTACCTTGGAAGGTATAAGTGGCACCTTGGCATTTACCATTTTCCTCTAATTCTCCGGCTATCACGATTCTCGCGGTTTGTGTGGTGTTGGGCTGTAATTTAATTATATCTCTAGAAAAACCTCTGTATTCCAAATACTGATGTATCTTTAAGCATTCTGATTTTCCTACGGTTTGCATATATGTAATCAGGCTATCTGGTATTATCGCTGAGTGTGAGAACATGCCACAATGAACCATCAGTTGAGTAATTTCTACTAAACAGGACTTTACATGAATGGTCTCAAATTTCTGTTTCTCAACCGCGTATACACGAAGATCCTGCACGCTGTATGCATTGGATAATTCGGGACATTTTTGTACATCTCTTAACGATATCGCAGTAATATTGGCGGTTGGATTTCGACAGTCGTAGGCTATTAATCCAGCTGTACCGGGAATTTCATAATTAAAAATAACAGTCCCCAGTATCAAGATTATTTTTAACTGCGACTTTGACCTGTTAATTCTTATCGTTTCATTTTCGGTCGATACGGAATCGGCTGAGCACATCTGGACTAAATCCATCGTTGGGCCCATTTCCTACACTTGTTCCTTAATGTCGAGTGTTTGACCTGCGTATCTTGCCCTTTTGAACGATTACTTCATATCTTGTTACAAAACAGATGTCTCGGAGATTTGTGAAGAAGGGACTATGGATTTTCGGAGGGTGTGACCGCGCTGCAGGTATAATGGGTCAATGTTTATAATCACGACTATTAACTTCACTTATCGTTCAGCTGACCGGGTTAGGTTAGCGGTATAGTCTCGTGTTTTCTCCGCACTGGTTCACTTGGTATGGTTGTCTCTATTAACGTCCCAGGATAATAGACCAATTTGAAACTATGTTTTGGCAAGGAAAGCAAAAATTAATTTTTTTTTTTTTAATTTAGGTCACGGTTAATCCTATACATACATACATCTCCTAGATTTTCTCAATTAATTAAAACTATATATACATACATATCTTTAATACATTCCCAGCGCATTTCATTTTACATAAAGTATTGTTTTTACTGATGTTTGCCTGTTTTTGACAAAATCCAAGGTTCCTCAGGTACCTGTCCCCGCGACCTTGTTTGGTAACCCTGATTTACTTCAGGGACGCTTTCCCGATCTTCGTCCGATGTTTCACTACTTTCGAAACTTTCCACATTTTTTTGGGGTAGTTCGTCTTGCCTAGGCGTTAGCGCTATTCCCGAAACGGGTTCAGTTCCTACACTATCTTCGTTTCCTACACGTGTTTCATGGATGTTATTTAAATTACGATGTTTTTCCAACTCTTCGGGAGTGATATAATAAGTCATGTCCAACATTTCGGGTTCTTTTTTGTATACGCTGGGGCGATTTTCTCCACTTTCCTTAGGAATCTCTTCTTTGATGGATTTTCTACAGTCTTCGAGGATTTCTATATTCTTATAGACTTTCAGTCGATTTGCGTGTACAACTTGGCTTTTGGTTTTCCACCTGTTGTATTTCTCTCCACTTTTCTGACAGTGATAATTTTCTTAAAATTCTCCACGGTCCGGTATATCGTGGTAACAATTTTCGAGCTAGTTTTGACCTGCTCTGACATTGGGAGGTGTCTTTAAATATGCTAACGATCCTATGGAAACTCTTTTAATTTAGCCTTTTTATTGAAATTTCGGTGTGATTTTTCCGCGGCAGTTTCTACGGATGTTCGGGCTTTTTGATGGGCAACTTGCAATCTCTGGACCATTTCTGAGGCGTAATTTTCTAAGGTATCATACCTTATACGGGGTGCTCTTAATGTTAGGTGATGTGGTAGTAGCATGTCTCTGCCAAACATTAAGAAAAAGGGGCTTTCCTGTGTGGATGAATGAATCTGATTTCTTATAGCCACAAGAGCATACGGTAACTGTTCGTCCCAATCGGATTGTTGTTCAGTCACTAGGTGTGATAAGGTAGTTTTCAAGTGTCCATGGAATCGTTTTACGATGCCGTTCGTGGCGGGATGATATGCTGTAGTATTCAGTTTCTTGATTTTTAGTCGTTGGCAAATTTCAGAAATAGAGCAGATAAAAATTGAGATCCTCTGTCACTCAATAAATATCTCGGTGCTCCATAACGTAAGATGATATGTTCTACAAATACCTTCGCTACCGTCTCGACAGTAATATTAGGTATTGGAATGGCTTCGGCATATCGAGTCAGGTGATCAATTGCTGTAAATATATACTTGTTTCCATTTCTGGTGGTGTTTAGTGGTCCGACTATATCGATGGCTACAATTTCGAATACTGCTTCCGGAATAGGCATTCTCTGCATTTCCGTTGGTTTTTGGTTCGTAGTTTTATGAATGTTGCAGGAATGACATTTCTGTATGTATTCATTGATATCTCTCTTCATGCTAGGCCAGTAAAATTCTCGTTGTATAGTGGTTAGAGTTTTCTTTTGTCCTCCATGACCAGAAAATATGTTATCATGGTACAAACTTATAATTTGTTTTCTAATGACCTTGGGAGCATAGATTTTGTCCCGACGCTCGTCTACTCGTCGTTTCACGTATAAAATTTCTTCGTGAATTTAGAAATTGTCATCTTCGTCGGTCAATGTAGGTATTAATGCAGAAATTTGGGGGTCTGTCTTCTGCATTATGCGGATGTCGTCCAAGTGCCATAACGTTTCAACTACAGGTTCTATGTTTTCGCTGGATTTACTAAGCACACGTACTTGGCAGTCTTTTGGCATTCTTTGAGTCATATCCGCACTATGTTCGTCTGTTTTTATCCTGGATAAGGTATCGGCATTTATATTATCTCGGCCTGGTCTGTATTTAATAGTGAATGAGAATTCCAGGAGTGCCATGGCCCATTTGGCTAGCCTGCTGCTTGGATCTTTGATAGACAATAAATAGGTCAATGGCCGGTGATCGGTAATGATGGTAAAGTGCGTACCAGTCAGATAGCACCTGTATTTCTTTACAGCCCAAATCACTGCGAGACATTCTCTTTCTATCGTAGACTACCTAGTTTCAGCGGCATTCAAAGTTCTGCTCGAGTAACAAATGGGATGTTCGAATCCAGAATAGTCTTGGCTCAAAATTCCACTTATAGCGGTCGCGCTGGCATCTGTGGTAACCACAAAAGGTCGAGAAAAATCGGGGTACTTCAAGATCGGAGGGGGAATTAAAGCTTCTTTTAGTGTATCGAAAGATTTTTGTTGTTCTTGTCCCCACTGGAATTTTACCTCTTTTTTGGTGAGTGCTGTAAGCGGTTGGGATATTCTCGAGAAGTTTGGTACAAACTTTCGGTAAAATCCGCATAATCCCAAAATGCTCGGATGTCTTTCACTCTTCTTGGTGGTGGATAGTCCTTGATAATTTTAGTTTTTTCGGGATCTGTTTGACAACCTTTCTCTGAGATAATATGTCCAAGATATTTTGCTTCTTTTTGCATAAAATTACATTTAGTTGCCTTGAATTTCAAATTACTGCTCCTCATTTGTTCGAAAACATTGCGTAATCTGTCTAAATGTTCCGAGATGTTTGGTCCACTAAAAACGATGATGTCGTCCAAGTATACTAAGCACTCCTTACCTATATATTTCGCAAAAATGTTCTCCATCTGCCGACACCAAGTGCTAGGGGAGTTCTTCATCCCCATTGGCATACGGAGAAATTCGTAGTGTCCGTTTGGTGTGGAGAAAGCACTCTTCTCTCTGTCTCTTTCATCCAATTCAATTTGAAAATATCCACTAGCGAGATCCATCACACTGTATAAGCTAGTACCTTGCAACTTTTCGATCGTATCCTGTATATGTGGTAATGGAAAAAAATCTGTCTTCGTGATGGCATTCAATTCCCTGTAATCAATGCACAGTCTGAACTGGGGATCTTCTCCGGGTGCAATTTTCTTCAACCAGGATCGCGGGAAAACTCAAGGGCTACAGGATTCTTTTATTATTTCGTTATCCAACAATTCCTTAATTTCTTGGTGCATTATCTTCTGCCGCTGGTATGGAATTCGATAAGGTCGTTTCGAAATAGGCGGAACATCCTCAGTGTGTATCCTGTGCTTTACTAGATGGGTACAAGTTAATTTTTTGACTAGGGGCCTTAAATACATCAATGTACTCCTTGATGAGGGTGGCCAATTTAATTTGAGCTTCTTCCGTTGGATTCTCGAGATGTAATTGTTGTAAAATTTTCTGTTCATCTTGTAGGTTTATGCTACGGATCATGAGTCCATTCGTCGTAGTTTCCACTTTATTTTCTGTATCGGCCTCGAAACCATGTGCTATAATATGTTTCCGGGGTATGATCAGTTCCTGTTCCAAAATGTTTATCAGTCTGATGGGTATTTCGGTATCATTTTTTCCTATCGATCTCGCGATCATCAGACCTTTTATAGCTGCTTTATCTTCAACTATAATATTTTCCGACAATAATTTTCTTTTTGTTCTAACCATACATATTGTCATTGCTCTAGGGGGTAAAATCATATCTTTTGGCAAGTACAGTCCTGTCCCATAATTTTCTTCAGTCACTTTTTCACCTCCCTGTATAACTATTTCTTGTTTACTTCTGGAAGATTCGGCGTCCCGAGTTTCTATCCTTCCGATAAGTCTTTCATTCTCTGTTTGACTGGCTTTATTTTCATAAAATTTTCTATACCTTGTTTTCATCCGTTCCTGGCTCGTATTTGCCTCCTTGTATCGGCTGTCTGTCTGTTTAGTGCGTATATTCTCATACCCAGTCTTTTCTTCCTGCTCACTGTTGAGTCTGCGGGATAATTTGGATTTTCCTTTCCACTTCACTTTTTTTTCGAATTTCTTTGCACGGTTAATTTCTGTTTTCTGCGTAATTTGTCCTGTGCGAACGGCGGGATGTCTTCCACGATTTTCGTTTTCAGAGTTTGGAGTTTTTCCCTGTCTCTGGCAGTAAAAGAGTCATCCTTGGATGAACTGGCTTTTTCAGTACGAATGTCGTTCAGGCTTCCCGTGCCATATCGCCTAACTAACCTTCCTAATATACAGGGTGTTTCGGCTGTCCCAACATTCCCGATAGATGGTGAAGTTTTCCCATCCCTCGTGGTGAGATTTTCTTTTCTCTATTGTTCGTCGTTCTGTCAGTGAACAAAGTCTCCCTTAAATCCTTATTCCTGTTCTGCTTCTGTAAACACTTATCTCTATTTTTCTTTTTCCTTTTCGACTTTTTTGGTTTTTCAGTGGACGTGGCTTTCTCTTGATACCGTGTCTCCTTTAAATCACGTTCTTTTTCCTGTCCTGGATTTTCTACTCGATTGCTGTTTGAGTCGGCCGACCTCATTTCTGGATGTGAAAATTTAGTTCCAAATACTTCGCAGTCTGATGCGGGCGGCGCCTCCCTTATCTGACCGAGTTTTTCTTTAGACATCGTTTTCGTCCATCTATCTATCGTAGTAGTAAATTCCTTCAACTGTTGCTCTAAAACTTCTAGTCGTTTGTCCCATTGGTTTTCCTTCTCATTTTCCGTATGATAAATGCGTTTTGGCTCGTGGTGGAGTTCAATTATTTCTTCCATCAAATACATTTTGTTTGCTCTCCAATCTAGCTTTACTTGATACTTTTGCAGAAAGTCTAGACCTAAAATTATTTCTGTGCTCAAATGTTTCGTTTCGATTAATATAAATTCGTGCTCGATTTGGGTTCTTTCATTCAGTTTTATTGGCAAAACTACGGTACCTATATATGGAATTCTATTGCCCTGTACGTCTTTTAAATTGATTTTTTCTTCGTAATTAACTTTCATACCGTGCGTAATGCTAACGTGGGCCAACGATACTTCGGCACCCGTGTCTACCAGGGTAGTGCGAAAAATTCCATCAATTTCGCTGGGCTTCTCCCGTGGTATAGGTTAGTATCGTGTGTGTTGGCCTCCTATTTACCGTGTTGCGTTTTAATGGCGGTTGTCTGCGGTTCCCAACGGAGGAGAATTGCGAACCGGATGGCCATTTAAATTTCTTCTGTCCATATTTCTTTGTCCATTCCTGTTTTTACAGTTGTATGACATATGACCAGGCTGATTACAATTGAAACAAGTTCTGTTTTTTAACCTACAGTCCCTAATTTCATGTCCTCTTCTACGACAATACTGGCATGTCTTTATCGATGATGGTGGTCCATTCGCTGTGACATTTCTAAAACTTCTCTCTCCTGGCCTAGTTAGGTTTTCTATGAGCTCTTCTTTATCGGCTAGTTCGATAGCTTCGGTCAGTGTATCAGGACTAGCGGATAGTATGCGTTTCCTGATGGGGTCCAATAATCCCATAGCAAACTGCGTGATTACATCTTGCTCGTGGCGTTGCAATAGTATCCGATCTACGTCAGCTGTTCCGGTCAAGACTAAAATTTTGCAGCACAAACTTTCAGACGTGCCAAAAATTGGCGGCAAGTTTCAGATCTACGTTGTCGGCATTCTAATAATTCCCTTTTGTCCTGCCCTGGTATTTTAGCTATACCAAACTGTTCCTGTAAACCTCTTTTCAATTCGTTCCATACTGCTGTATTTCTCAATTGATTGTCGGCGTCAATGAGTTGTTTCGCAATGCCTCTTAGTTTCAATCGAACGATAGATACTATTTGCAATTCTGTCCATCCAGCTAGAGCGGCTGTATCTTCAATTATCCTAATAAAATCTTTGATACTCGTCTGCCCGTTATAATAGGGTATATTATCTAATGTGATCGCTATTGTTGGCTCTGGATTTGGCAGAACCTGCACTACAGGAGCTGTTGTTGACGAAGGTCCCCCTGGAGGAGTCATATTGAGAACTTTCCTCCTTTTGGATGAATTATTTACTAAATAAAATCTTTCTTATACTTTTCTGATATTGAGTTCTGCGAATTGTTCGGTATGAACGTTTTATTTGTATATATGCGTTAATGTACTTCCTCAATTATTACTCGCACACCTGACATCAATGTTACATCCCCAACTATTATTTAGGAATAATCATTATCTCCACCTCGGCTAAACTACGGTCAAGCCGTTGTTTCGTTATCAAAAGATTAACCCTCTTGTAACGCCACTGGGTTGGGACAAATCGTTATTCCATATAATTAGCCTAAGACGCTAAGGACGCTTCTAGTATAGAAAGCCTATACTCGATTAGTCCTTTGTTGAAAAGTTGCTCGAAAACTACAACTTTGTTGGGTATTAGCAGCAATTTATAAAATAATTTATTCGCACTGAAGTTAACGGACATGAGCGGCTATATCCATTACCTTCTTTCTAACACCCAGGGAACATAGGTTGTTTATTTAGGAGTATGTACCGTTCGCTGAACTCTATATCAATAAAAAGGCACTGGGAATCATAAAACTTATATTCATAAACGAAATTATACATAAGATAAAACAAAAAAAAAACAAAAAGACACTTTACACTGTTATCCTTAGGATGCAACTTTTGTGGTAACTTTCAAAAATAAAAGAAAACTGTTAATAATGGGGATAGAAAAATACAATAAAATAACAAACAAAACAATAACTGCACTTCCTATAAGCACTTTCCGTTCATTCCTGTATAACCCATTCCTATCTTTATAGACTGAGTCACCTTTTTACCAAAAGTACATTGTCAAAATTATTGTATAGGACATAGATAAACAAACAAATAAGAACACCAAGAAAACATTTGATATAGGTAACAACATGCCAAATTATTACTTGCGATTTCTCGGTAACATGGATTGTGAACTTAAAGGCAAAGGGCCATGGATTAGTACTTCTCGACAATGTTTCGCTTTATGGGAGATATATGTATGCATAACATGTATATTAAGAAAAGCATATACTAGTAATAGAAAACCAAAACATTAATTTCAATAATAGGAATTCATTACCTAGGTCGAATTGTCCAGTTGCCTTCCTTGGGTCGCACTCGAAGAGTTCCACGATTAACCGGATTATTATTTCAGACGCTTGTCATGGTTCGTTACCGGATCAAGTTACAGGATGAATTATTTGCTCATTTTATTATTTAAGGACATCAGCAAACAGACGTCATTTGATCGAGATATCGCACAACACTGGAAAAGTAATTTCGACTGGAGTACTTTTGTGTTTACGACGCATGAAATGAACTATTTTTAGAGTGATTAGACTTTCCCGTAATTATGCTGTGAAATATTGTTTTTACACTGACTCTATTTAAAAGGATGCCATGTTAGTATTTCTTTACTTGAGATGATTTTCACACGTGGAGAGATTTTATTTCTCGTGACATTTTTCACTGGTACTAATATGAATGCATATTATATTTCTTCTCGTATGAAATACGTGATTACTCCACGAACTACTGTTTTGAACTAACTTAACTCTTTATGCTCTCGTTGTCTTTTATAATATCTTCATCGGAAGCTGGGGGTGATTTCTCAATGATAAAGATTCTGTTTATCTAACCCGTTCTCGCTTATCTTATGTTATAATTGGATAATATTTTACTGCCTGACAGGTAGTTGTCGGTTAATCTGGGAAATAATGACCAACAAGTGTGTTTATGAATTTCTCGGTGGCTGTCCCTTGTGAGTTATGAGTTAGATACGGCTCTTAATGATGTGGGCGGGTGTGCCCGGGATTGTTTTTAATTGCCTTGTTTGTGTTATTTACTTTGGACGGGTGTTAGAATTAGGGATTCGTTTTCGGTAGTAAAATAAAACTGATTGTCTTATCTATCAGTGACGTTGAATAGTGGATGAATACCCAGTGGCAAGTTTGAATTCTTTTGTTTAAAGGATTGATCATAACAACAGAGCTACCACACAAGCGGTTTCTATAAAAGTCCTTGTTGGTATAGTATTTCTAATCCCAATTGGAACGACATCAAAAGTTTCGGGAAGGGATTCTCTTTGCACTTGCCGCATTGACATAGGCGTTCGAATATTATTTTTCAGAGGTATTTCTTCGGTTACTTGTTCTTACAATCATAGCAATTGATCACCCCATGTAAAAGTAGACACATGTTATCTCAACTGGATTTTATTAGTTGTTTGGAAAGGTCTCCAGAAAGCCATAATGATAAAATTATTTTCAATGGATAATTCCTAACCTCACGGCACGGCAGTGATTAAGGAATATCGTAAAATCAGGATATTATGCAGCTGGATATAACATATGTCCATTCCAGCTAGCCGAGCTTTCATTACTCAAATATATTTGATAGCGCCTTTACTAATAATCTGGGCAACTGGATACACGCGCCAGATTGTACCAGGAACGCTTTGAAAGTAAAAACACTGGTAGTATATAAATTTCCCATTTGCCGGGTAGTGCATATGAACACTCCTCTTATTTTATTGCCCTTCCAATTGGGATTAGAAGAACTATACTAATAAAGTTGCTATTAATTAGCCGCAAGTGCGCGGTCCGTGATGTATTGATAGCAATCACGATTTTTCTGTCGCGCTACTGAAAATTGCATGCCCCCGCCCTAAGCCAATATATTGATTATGAATTTCAAAAAGTCGAATAACATTTTGAGTCAATTACAATATTGACGATATATACATATATCTTAATATGTAACCGATCGAAGCTCTCGATTCTGCAATTTAAAAAATGTATATTCTTTTCATCTACTTGTGTTCCAAAATTCATATGTTCTTCATGGATTTTATGATAGACAATTCGAGAAAGGTTGGCAGTCGTTAAATATGTTTCATACTACGGACTAACGGACTATTTTGATATCAGGCCAATCAGTATATTGCCAACATTATCAAAAATACTGGAAATGGTTATGAAACAACAGATCCCTAGCTTCGTATTTAAAAATAATATCATTCCACCAACTCGGTCAGGTTTCAGAACTGATCACAGCACAACCACAGCATTGACCTGTATAACTGACGATATTCTTGCCTCCACAGATCGGAGACGAATGACAATTCTAATACCATTGGACTATGGTAAGGCATTTGACACGGAATACTAGAGAAAAAGCTTAAATTCTATGGTTTCGATGAATATATTAATTCGCTCCGTTGTATTGAAGCGTGAACTCAGAGTCCCTCAGGAATCAATCCTTGGTCCGCTACTTTTCTCTATCTATATATCAGACTTTGAAGAATTCTTGGGTGGCTCTGAGGTACATCAGTACGCCGATGACACCCAAATGTATCTCAGTTTTTCACTTGACGATTGTCGTGAAGCTGCGGATGGTATCAACAGCAATCAAGAGAAAAATGATTACACAATGTTGTACGTTCGCGATCAATGATGAAGTATTGCCAGTTGTCAATGGAGCAAAAAATCTTGGCTTGTGGATTGACAACGAAATGTGGCACCCGAAGCATGTTAATCACCTTTGTAAAATTGCATATGGTACTCCAAGAGCACTCTATGCCCAGAAGTATTCTGAATCGTGACCTGAAACTCCTTGAAAACGAAAGTTTATTACTAGCGTATTGCGACTGCATTTATGGCCCAACCTTAATTAAGCGAGATCACAGCGGATCCAGAACTCGTGTTTTCGATTTGCACTTGTTATACGGAAGTTTGACCACATTTCACCAGAATTTAGAACTACCAATAAACTTAATTTGTCATCTTTGCGCACCCTTCATCTCCCAACCTTCACACATAAAATTATAAAAACTGACTCCCCGTCATACCTGAGGAATAAATTCACAGAGTATCCCATCATGAATAAAAAAAAACTTAAAATCTATCTTCATGACACCTTGTTCCATTAGGGACGCCCACAGCTTTTGTTATGGTACTTGAATCAGGTTTTTACGAAGGCGTAGAAGGGCCACACTTCTTTTATTTTACAATCCCGACTTATAAGTCGGAATTATTCCGATTTGTATCTCGGAATTTCGACTTGTATCTCGGAATTTTGACTTGTAACTTGGAATTCCCACTTCTAAGATTATACCGGGCGATTCGGAAGTTATGGTGGAATTTATGTCACAAAACTTTTAACAGATTAGAATCGATTAGAGAATAAATAAACTTCTTATCAATGATATGAGTTTAAACTAAGTAACGATTTTGAGTCGGCGCCAAACAAACAATTATCGAAGATCATTATCTATGAAAGAAGTCATCAAAACGCAGCCGTGCATCTCGCTGCCATCATTTTACGCTTCACCTAATTCAATTGCTAGTTTGTTTGGCGCCGACTCAAAATCAGTTACTTACATTAGTTTAGGAGCTCAATTATCATTTAGACTAAGAAGGTTTATTTTATTTTTTGCTTTTCAGTTGATTTTTTCGTCAGTTTAATGTTTTGTTAAAGAGTTTTTTTTTTACTTTTCAGTTCCGTATTTCGTCGGTTTAATTTTTTGTTAAAAGTTTTTATTTTTCAATTTTTTGTGGCTAAAATCTACCAATTACTACCTACTTATTTTTTGATTACTTCCAAAATACTTACTTACCCACCTTACTTCAACTATTACCAGTTATATAATATGATTATCTACTTTTACTATTTGTTGTAATATAAATTATTTTCGTTGTTCTGGTTAGTTTATTTCATTACTTTGTATATCATTCCATCCTCTCATAAACTATACTGATTTTGACGGAACAAGAATAATGTCAGTAGCGATCTGTCATTGTCAACTACGTATGTGTGTGCTCATGTTCACTAGTGAAAAATCAATTATCCCCTACTTTTCTACCCGTAAGGGTGGCTAATTCCTCTCGAAATCTAAATATAAGGTATACCCTATCTATTAAGAAAAGAATCATCCAAATCGAAGAACCCAGTACAAAGTTATGCCTGATAGAATCGGTTAACGGACCATAATTCAGAGGGTGAGTTATCAATATCCTTCATTTCGCTACCCTTAGGGGTGGATTCCATCTTTCAAATTCAAATGGGACCAAAGTCGAAGTACACCCTATCCACTGAAAAAAGAATTATCGGAATCGGACGCCTCAGTAAAAAGTTATGCGTGATCATACATAAAAAAATATGATGGAAAAACATAAAATATACGGGTCGAATAGAGAACATCCTCCTTTTTGGTTTCGTCGGTTGAAAATGGATTCATTCAACACCAAATATCTCAGAAATAATCATTTGGAATAAGAGAACTTCCTGCTTAATTTTCTCGAGAATGGTGTGTTTGCATTTTCTAATCATAATTTTGCCGAATAGCACTTTTTCCATACAGGGGCAACCAATACTCGGGATCACTTTTTTCTCAGTTTTTTTTAAATGGAACAGCCCGTAAATACGGCTATACCATAATAGTCCACACTACGAGTTTGCAGAAAATGAAGTGTTTTCCTACTTGATTTCCATCGCTAATGTATCTAAATCGTAATGAAAGTATGAAAAAGTCATCACCAGGTGAAGGGGAGGCAATCCCAGTAGTGTCTCCATGGCTGCAGTGGGTGTTGATTTCATTGCCCCTGGAATTCCTACACAGGCGAGTCTTTGCATCTTGCCCAGTTTAGCTTTGGCACTCCTTTGCAGTGTCTCCGTCCACCACACCATGGAGGCATACATTATGGCCGGTTTAACCACCATGTTGTACAACCAGTGTACCATGTGTGGTTTCAGCCCCCATTTCTTGCCGAAAGAGCGTCTGGCCACGATTAATGTGGTCTCCGCTTTTCTCTTCACTTTTGTCAGATGTTGGTTCCAGGTCAATTTCGAGTACAGTATCACCCCGAAATATTTGACCCCTACCGTACTCTGTATTGTTTCTCCTCGAAGTTTTATAGGTCCTAGCCCCTCTAATTTGCGTACCCGAGTAAATGTTACTATGGTGGCCTTTTGAGGGTTGATGTTCAATCCCTCGTAGTCCGTCGAGTCCGTCCATGTGATCCCTAACCGTGGTGTTGAATTTCCCCTGTTCTAAGATAACAATGTCGTCAGCGTATCCAAGGGTTTTGTGATCTTTTTCTTTCAGGAACCCCAGTAGACCGTCCATGACCAGATTCCACAGAAAGAACTCCCCCTTGTGGGCATCCTCTGACGGCCGGGCCACTACAGTCTCTTCCATTAGGGTCGTATGTATCATCCTGTTACTCAGCATTGAGTCTATCCAGGTCACGCAAGATCCCTCGATTCTTCTCCGACTAAGAGACCTGGTGATTGAGTCATAGAGGTGTTATTAAAAGCTCCTTCTATATCTAGAAAGGCCGCTTTTAGTACCTCTTTATTTTCCAGCGTGTTTTCCACTTTCTCTACCAGTTTGTGGAGTGCTGTTTCTGTTGAGCAGCCGATCCTTTAAGCATACTGTTCTCGATGCAGTGGCCTTTCTACTAGTGCACCTCCCTTAATTGTACACTATCTGATTTGCAGTCTTCCAAATTTCCAGCACATCTTCGACATATTGAATTCCTTTTTCAGGACCAATACCAGAGCACTTTGAAAGAATTTAAAGATGATCGCATATCTCATATTTTTCCCGCCCAACAAATATAAAACTCAAATCATTATAGTGCCGTATAAAGAAATATATCTCACCGTTCTGTTTCTGGGTTTCGATGGTACTTCCAACAACTTGATGTGTTCTCTAAACACACTACCTCCGGGGATTGCTTTACTACAATTTCCCTCTCGCAGAGCTAAGTTTTCGATGGGTTCCTTCATGAGATCCACATATTCATCTCCTTGGGCATATTGTGACACGAGAGCACAAGCCACAGTGAGGATCATTAGGCGACTCATCTTGACTTAATGGTAAACCTTGGAACATTAAATTTTTTGATAAGTGTTACTGTATATTCATTTTATTTCAAGAGGAGGATAAGTATTGATAGTGGGTAAGTTGTTAGTAAATAAAAAATCACTGATAATATTGTATTCAAAATTTGTTGTTAGTAAATAAAAAACAGGTACCTTGATATTTCAAATAACTTGGAATCATTAGTCAACCACGGTCGACAAAAAGTATGAATCCAAGATAGTGTCTCCAATACGATTCATTTCCATTAAAGATTAATATAAAGAGGAGTTCAGCGTGGAAGATATTGAATTGATGATTTCGTAATTTATTTCTCGCAAAATTAGTTACCTACTGGGGTTTTTGAGGAAGCAAATCGTGAATAATTGTTCATAATCCAAGAATTGGAGATGGGCGTATCAAGATGAAGGATGACAGAGTTCAGTAATTTATAGTGTGAATGAACTATTAATATAGGTGAAATATGACTTTAGAAAACAAGCTGGAATTGTCTCCAAAAAGGCATTGTATCTATAAATTAAATACCTTAAAAAACAAAGCGCCAACAGCGTTTGAGCCATACACGACTACGAGAGCGAATATTGGCTGTTCGCGCATTGCTAGTTGAGGACCGTATTTTAATTTAAATTGACCATTAAAAACGCCATTTTAATTTTCGCATAACAGTCGGGTGTTATACATAAATATCACTAAAGAAAAAGAACACGTGCCTGGAAATGTGAAACAACAGGTAGGAACGGCTAGAAATTTACTTTTACCGAGTAAATCGCGAATACGGTATGATACTACTGCTGTTGCTGATATAGGCACAAGGCAATGACAGATGAGTACGTATTGTTTTACTTCATCATTATCGAAGTAGTACTTTGAAGTGCCTGCTGATGGTCTCAGTGTCATACATGAACCGTTTATGGTTTAGTCGAACGTGAATGCTTTTATTGAACGGAAATGCATCACGTGTCAAGATATATCCTTTTTTTGTGTACACGCTTTCTTCACCTGTATGTATCAATGTATGTATGTAGGTGATAGAAAATTTTTTGGTCAATGACTTTATTTTTATTATTTTCAACATTTTAGAGTTTTTTTGTTTTTTAAACTATAATTTTATTTTTTTATTACCTAACTCACACGTCATGAATTTTTACCATGAATTTTATATTTTTAGTGTTGTGATGTGGTTCTGTGTGGAATACACTCAAATAGTATAGAATAAAGAAATATATCTCACCGTTGTCTTTCTGGAGACAAATACAGACTTATCAAATGAAAGTGTTCTTCAGATACCAAATCTGCGATGATAGCTTTGCTACAATTCAAAATTTTCGATAGATACTGAGGGATGTTCTTCATATTCTTCATATATACTCGTATTTTTTTCAATAGTAATGTAATTGTTGATAACCGGTAAATTGTTAATGAATAAGTTAACACTGATTAGACTATATTTAGACTTTGTTGTCAGTAAATACTAATTGATCAACATGTTATTTTGAATGTGGAATTATTAGTCATCCTCAGTCTATAAAAAATATGAAATCACAATTTGAGATTACGCCTCCAATACGACCCATAAGTTTCCTTTATCATGTTATTGTCGCGGCTGCTCTATATACAGGGCGTTATTTACTAATACACCAAGCTAGCACCAAATGTTGTGGCGGTACAGGGTGATATTTATTCAAATTCCACCCACCTGACCACCAAATGTCGCGGCTGCTGGGACGTTGGGGATCAGTAGATACCCCACATCTGACCAACAAAATGTGGTAGCTGGTTTTGGGTTTTAATAACTACCCCGAATGTGGTATGAAAGGGAGATCTTTATCGTACAGAGTGTTGTTAATCAAAGAAAACTTTGATTAACGTAGAAGATAGTACTAAGAGCGGATTTAGCCTTCTTCAACTGCCTGAGAGATTGTTGATTGTGGGTTGTTCATTTGTTATTAAAATTGACAGACCTTATTACTTTTCGAATTCACAAGAACTAATGCACTGTATGGTGTAATGATGAATAATTATAATTAAACAATTCTCTAAATACAGACATGATTTTACAAACGAAAGTTAATCAAAATAAAATAAAGTGTTATTACCAACAATAAGATTATAGAGGATGATAGTCTGTCAAGTTTGATCTTCGATAAGGTATTCATTAGTATTATTCTTACTCTGTATTCTTATCCTTCATACTTTCGACAAAGGTACATTGCATACCCCTGTATAAGATAATGACAAATATATTCAGGAATAATGGACTAGGAGTGTCAACCTTCCAAACATAATCATACAATGTACTTACTCAATAGTCAAGGAACCACTTGCACACAGTTTAGAAATTATTCGCATATACATTTTTATTTAGCTCTCGGTTTTCATGAAGACGGTTTATCCCGTTTATATAATTTACTTTCACACCATGACTTTCTCTAGTTACATTTTACCGGAATGTAGATAGCTGTTATGAAATTGGCATAGGGAATATGCTTGAAATATAGTAGCTCTAATAGATTAATAATAAAACTGTTATTCCCATATTTGTAGAACTGCATGAAAATTTAGATTATTCCGCAGTGAGAGAGAAATTGATGATGCATCCGTTTTATCTACATGATTTACTAACTTGAGTTACTTGTATATTTTACTTCACTTATTTCAGCAACACATATAGGTGTAGGTAAGAGCTCTTTCGAAATTATAGCCTTAGTTGCTCGCGGAACTGAATTCAAGAATATCTGATGACTATCCGATCATTCTTCGGGTTCAACTTTCTTTATATATATATATATATATATATATATAAGTATCAAATTATGATAGACACTATATCGTGAGTGCTGATGTCATCGTGAATTTTGAAGATACGAGATTTCGTAACATAATATACCGATGATGCCAGCATAGACACCACGATATATCGTATCTAGTGCTTTTAGGAACGCAATACAAATAACGAGAATATGAGAAATCTGTTACGAATCCAAAGAGACCACAGGCCGTCCTGATGATTGGGAAACCATGAAACAGGCTGTAGACGGATGGTGATCTCCTTTGGATTCGTAACAGATTTCATATTCTCGTTATTTGTATTGCGTTCCTAAAACGCACTAGAGTACGACTATTGGTATCGTGGGTTGGTTATGCTGGCATCTGTCGGTGGCCTATTGATATTGTACGAAATCTCGTATCTTCAAAATTCCACGATGACAGGTCTAAGCTCCACCACACAGATTATAGGTGTCGCTATCTATAATTTGACACTTTTCACATTTCCGTACGCACCGATTGGTAATAACCTACGAGATATCTGATACGAATTTGAAAGAGACCACAGGCCGTCCTGATGATTGGGAAACCATGAAACAGGCTGTAGACGGATGGTGATCTCCTTTGGATTCGTAACAGATTTCTCATATTCTCGTTATTTGTATTGCGTTCCTAAAAACGCACTAGGAGTACGACTATTGGTATCGTGGGTTGGTCTATGCTGGCATCTGTCGGTGACCTATTGATGTTGTACGAAATCTCGTATCTTCAAAATTCCACGATGACAGGTCTAAGCTCCACCACACAGATTATAGGTGTCGCTATCTATAATTTGATACTTTTCACATTTCCGTACGTACCGATTGGTAATAACCTACGAGATATCTGATACGAATTTGAAAGAGACCTCAGGCCGTCCTGATGATTGGGAAACCATGAAACAGGCTGTAGACGGATGGTGATCTCCTTTGGATTCGTAACAGATTTCTCATATTCTCGTTATTTGTATTGCGTTCCTAAAAACGCACTAGGAGTACGACTATTGGTATCGTGGGTTGGTCTATGCTGGCATCTGTCGGTGACCTATTGATGTAATACGAAATCTCGTATCTTCAAAATTCCACGATGACAGGTCTAAGCTCCACCACACAGATTATAGGTGTCGCTATCTATAATTTGATACTTTTCACATTTCCGTACGTACCGATTGGTAATAACCTACGAGATATCTGATACGAATTTGAAAGAGACAGGCCGTCCTGATGATTGGGAAACCATGAAACAGGCTGTAGACGGATGGTGATCTCCTTTGGATTCGTAACAGATTTCTCATATTCTCGTTATATAAATATATATATATATATATATATATATATATATATATATATACATATCGTCTACTCCCTTCTCTCTTTTGAGTTGAAAAACCGTCACGCTATTAAAGTAATGGTCATTAATTTTATTCTTGATTTTATGTAACCCCGTTAATTTATATCCTCCCAGTCGCATATGAAGGTTTCAAAGAGACCGCCCGCTGTTGATAGATTGAGAGGTTTTATGTTCAGTCGGTTTATTACTTTCCTTGAGATTTCGGCAAACCGTATGATCTGATTTATTATGGAGGGAGGGATTTATCATGTGTCACACTCGCCGCTTAGGAAGATTCATTCGTTGAACATATTATGTCATTAATTAGAATTGTCTGAGAATGTGATTATGAATTCTTTTGAGAATGCCGGTGCAAGTGATAGAAGCTTGACTATTGTTATTTCTTTCTATGGAATATTTTAGTAGGCATAAGTATGACATTATTTACAAAATAAATTGTAAAGATTGCGACGGAACATACATTGGCCAGACTAAACAATATCTTAATAAACGGATCTCAAACCATAGAAACACTGTCATAAATAATAAAGTTGAATCCTCTGCCCTAGCAAAACACTCCAACTCCATCAATTCAACTACAACAATGTCCAGGTTCTAGCTTCTGAAAGCGACTACCACAAAAGAATAGTACTTGAAATGATTTGTATTAAAAAGAATCAAAACTCAGTGAATAACCGGAATGACATTCAAAATTTGTCCACAATGCACACCAATTTGCTAAATTAATCACATCTATCTCAAATTTACATCTTTCCGAATCACCTTATATATGTATATGATACTATAACCCTGTAAACAGCAATTTCGCTAATTCATGGTTTTTCTCTCCAACTACTTTTTATTTTATCAACGATAAACATCTGTATTCACATTTTACAACTACCGACTCCGATCTTTTTAACCTTGTTTTGTTCATGTAAGTAATTCAATTTCTCCTTTTGTTACAATTTTAATTACACCTCAATTTTTTGTAGAACTTGCAAATGGCTCATGTATAGCCGAAACGTAGGTCGTAAAAAAAATATTTTTCAATAAAATATTTTTTTTTTGGAACGAAAGAACCAAGGAATTACTAACTCTACAATTATTACGTTCAGGAAATGAGCGTACAATTCCTTTATCATGGCCCAATACTAAAGCATCGAAAATCATGAATTTTTGTCAAAAAAAAAGATTTATTGCACAATTGCTAACTGGGTTTTTCGATAATGCAAATGCCGAATTTCTGTTCAAAATACGCGAATTTGAGATGGCGTTATAAAGACGAAGGATGAGATCAATCATTCAGCCCGAATAAACCAAGAATATAAATGAAAAACTGTATTTTTTGTATACGCTCCCCAAAACGGCAACTTTGGGAATTTAAAAAAATCCGTATAATGCTACGTTTACGGTCTTGTCCATAAAGTATCGTCATGGCAACACCAATTTTATGCATTCATAAAATATAACTGAACATTAACGTGTGTTTATAAATACTATAAAAACTATGAACCGATAACATTTTACCGCAGAAAAGCTAGGAATTTTAATTTTTTCAGAATAAAATTACAGGAAAATCCTATAGCAGCCGGAAAACCATGGCAATTTTTTTGAACAAATGACATATATCGATTCAACTAATAATGGAATCAATTAACAAACATTCATTTAGAGAGAGATATTTTGATTGAAGTGAGCAGAAATTCTAGATAATGTTTTATTTTAATTCTAATATGTTCACTGAATATGGGGTTATGATTGTTTATAAAATGGAAATAACTATATAGTGCATTGAACAAGTCTATTTCTTGAAGGTGAAATTAAAATATAATAAATCCTTCAGGCTGACTTCTTCAAGTACCGAATAATTTATCATGAAGGCAAACAAAAGACACTCGCTATATAGTATATCCATTCTCAGTTGAATAAGGACATCTTCTACTCAAAATATAAGGTTCGTTCAAAATCGTACATATTTTAATGTTGAATTATGAAGAAATCCGGGAAGGGAAATGAATATGATTCCTCGTATAAAGTATATAGTAGACCAAATGGAGTTAAAACTATTCAGCGTAAAAACCAGTCGATAACTTCGCTTATCGCTCATAGCATACATTACTGTAAACCACTACAGATTATACTTTATCGGGATTATGGTATACATAATAGAATCTATTAGTAGAATAGTGGTGTGGTGTGTGTCTGGGCAGAGGCAACCATGTATGGTGAACAACTGCAAGAATTTTTTTGTGCAGTAGTCGAAAGTACTATCCACCTAAAATTTCTGGCTCTAGCAAATCTGTGCAACAACCAATGAAAGTTTTTAATACTAATCATTTATTATTTAATGGGCCACATTGTTTGAAATATTATATATTAAAAAGAAAGCTTGTAAACTCGACCTTCTAGTAAGTTTGGAGATCAATATTAAACAAAAAGTCAGAATACTTGCTTGGATTAATTTAAATAATTATTATTTGTTGAATTTAGTTTTCACCGAAGATTAAACAGTAGGAGAGAATGTTTTTTGCTTGCTATTTTGATGCGATTTTCGAATGATATCTCGTACATTTTCAAAGATGTAACAAAAGTCCGGAAAACTCATTTTTAATGTTCAAAAATCACAATTGTGAGGAAGAAGAAAAAGTGGTACATTGACAAAGTAGAAAAACCCAGTATTCTTTACGCGAAGCCATTTTTTGATAAATGCGAACTTATTCCAAATCAGTGATTCACGTGAACATGAGCAACAATTAGTGCAACAAGAAAAATATAATATTGTCATATTTGAAACTAAGAAAAAGTAGTGCAATCAATTTTTATTGATTTGAGAAAAAATATTTCCATAATTCGATTTTCTGTGACAAATGAAATTTTAATTCAGAAAAATTTTTCTCAGATGTGAAAATCACAAATGCGTTGGGTTGCAAAAGGATAAGATTTTGTTTTTCAACTCCAATATTTCACTTACATTAGGAAGTTTACACAATTCATAGAAAAGGGGTTTCCACTCAAACGGAAAGATTTTCCAAATATGAAGCCATACCTCGCTTTCACGGCTAAGAAACCATTTCAGCGGACTCCAGTAGCAATCAGCAACTGTTTCATGATTCATTCTTGAATGTGAAACTGCGGGATGGCTTTGGATTTGGAAGAAATTTACTTGGAATTGTGTAAAATTCCCAATGCAAGATAATTGCTTCGGTAGAAAACTTCAATAAGAAACAAAATAAATTATTTTCACATCTGGAAGAGTTTCCTCGAATTCAAAATTTTATTTTTCATAAAGACAATCTTATCGCCCTACTGAACATTTTTAACATGTATCTTACCATAAATACTTCTACTAGAGTTTTACCCAAGGCAGTGCATCAATTCTAGATAGCGTTATTACAGATATAGATTCAAGATTAATCTCAAGCATTGAAAGTAAATATTTTGGATTCGGAGACCATAATGGACAAATAGTATCCTTCAGTCTATACTCTGGTCAATATCAATCGTCAGTTTATGAAAGAAAAAGAATAATCAATGACAACAGTATCAACACTTTCAAATTGACTGGATCCCGTGCATAAATAAAAAGAATACAAACACCGCTTTTGAAAAATTCCACATCATCTTCAAGGATTGTTTCGAAAAATCATTTCCTCTGAAAAAACTCAAATTGAAAAATAATAGTCCGGATGACTTACTCCAGCAATAAAAAACTCTTGCAGAAATAAGCGTTGTCTTCTATATATCAAGAGGTTCACAAAAAATATAAATATCTTCGAATACATCTCAGATTATAGCACAACATTGAAAAAAATTCTAAAAAATCCAAAGAAATGCATTTTCTGTATCTGGTGAATAAATCTGAGAATAAAATATGGATGGAAATGATAATAATCTCAAACCAAAAACTGATATAAATATTTCAGATCCAATATCACTAAATGATCATATAATCAAAGGACCATATGAGGTTGCCAACCACTTCAATTCCTATTTTCTCAATGCTGCAAGTGAAATGAACAAAAATCGCAACTGTACTTGTGCTCCATCACACTATATGAGAAATATACAGTGGGATCAAAATCGGTCACGAAATTCGAATCATATCAAATAACTGGACCAGCAGAAATATCTTTTTTATTGTATAATATATCACACACTCATATTTTTACAATAATTGATTTCATTTGGCGGCCTGGTTTATACCACAAAGACTTGAACTCTGTATTCTAATGCATGACCTTTCTTCGAGCGCAATTCCAAAGTGACGGCAGTGTCGTCGACACCCCCTTCTTTAACGAAAATAGTTGAGCCTCCAGATGCGTCTCTTTGGTTCAACGCCAATATACAATAGATTTTCCGTTCACCGCTCCATGAACTCTGAAAAAAAAAATCATTAGGCCTATACGATCCAAACAAAAAGGTGAATTGAGATACATTAAAAATTCAGTTCTACGCTTGTGGTAAATTGAACTTAGTAAATTTCATTATTATTTTAGATCTTGTTGAAAGTTTAGAAACGTGACAATGATAGCTCTCACCAGAGGAATGTGGGAATTATAGATCGAAGAAAAAAGGAACCTTGAAATACGCGCGAACGAAGCCACAGCATAAACGTAAGGGCGCACATGCGATTTTGAGTAGCGCGATTATTAAGTCGCAAAAATAGAACACCCGGCATTAAAAATAAATGCGCTTGTTCTATTTTAGTGGCGGCACGATTGTCGTAGTTTTAGGGCCGGTTGTTCAATGCGAGTGTAAACCGTTGATTATCTAAACTCGGATTGTTAATTAACTATGGATTAGAACGTTATGCATTTTTAAAAGAAAAACTAATCCTAGATTCCTTAATCCGTTGTTTTCAACACATTTTTCCGCTTGTACCATCATTCGGACTGTTCAAAAACATCAACATTGAATCAAACTTAACCTAAGAATTCATAGTTTTGTCAATAGTAAACAGAAAAATTGATCGAAAAAGAGAAAAAAAGGACTCATAAGGTGAAGAAAACATTGTCATTTCACCGGTGAAAAAATACCGAGATATTGTAGAATGTAAAAAAACAACGGACGCAGTTACAAATTTGCAATGAAGTGATAGTGAATCAATAATCTGATGCAATTCACATGTTTGTATTGGCCTAAGGCTATGAACCAACGAGAAATCTGATGCGAATTTGAGAGAGACCACAAGCCGTCCTGATGATTGGGAAACCATGAAACAGGCTGTAGACGGATGGTGTGTCTTTTTGGATTCGTAACAGATTTCTCTCATTCTCGATATATATATATATATATATATATATATATATATATATATATATATATATATATAAATATATATATACAGGGTGTAATCTACCCTCTTGCACACCCGTGAATGACTAGTGTATAATGCCATTTCATAACGAATTACAGTGGTTAAAATATAAAAAAACAAGTTTGAAAAACTAAATTATTCTTTTGTAAAATTAGTCTAAATTTTGTGAAACTCGAAACAGCGAAGTTTTGGTAGAAAAAATATTTTTGTTCATATTTTTTTCTGGCTTATTAATGACCATTCGAAAAATATTCAAAGGGAAAATCTATTTATTTTTTGATGGACTATCAACTGTTAGCGGATGTGCAAGAGGGTATAAATATCAACGATGCGTGGGTGGTAGACGATAGCTGCTTTCCTATTTGAGATATGTCAAATGAAAGTTGTAGAAAGCAATGAATGCTTTGTTCCAAAAATAATTACCAACATACAGGGAGGGTGTTCGATAAATGTGTGACTTGTCCAAGTTATATTTTTTAACTGAAATATTCTCTACATTTTCACTCAATTGTATTTCTTCGGAAGAGTGTTTCTCAAAAATAAAGGAATGTATGGGTTTATACCAGGAGATTCGGTTATGGTGGAATGTATATCACAAAATGGATTCATTCAACACCAAATACCTCAAAATAAATAATTTGGAATAATATAAATTTTCCACTTAATTTTCTCGAAAATGGTGTATTTTCATTTCCTATTCATAATTTCATGGATGAAGTTTATTTTTTATCAATATTCTGTTCGTGGAAGTATGACTTATATTCAGCTCTCTTGCAATTTTTCTCGTACTAACACGAGGATTCGCAACTGTTGAAAGCATCACCACTAATTTATTTTCTTCATTTGTTGCAATTTTATTTTTGCCTTTTCTTGTGCTTAACTGTTTCCTCAAATCTTTCTCTGGTCGTATGGGCCTTGAATCACGATATGGAACTGCATACATTCTACTGGCTAATATGCAATTTCTATCACAGTCAGTGACAGTTGAAGCGAAAAAATATTATATTTCAGCTATAAATTCACCTCCTCGATAATTGAATGTCAAGTTTGTTGACAATTCCTATAACATTCAAATGTTCCAAGAATGATTTGATGTAATTGATAATATGATCTAAATTCCGGGTGGATGTTACAGAAGCTGCTTTTAGAAGGAGATATTTGTGGAAACGGAAACAGGATGTGTAAAGCACAAGAAGTAAACAAAAACTTATCGACGATATCGTTAACTGTTGAGAATCTTCACGTTGGTACAAGGAAAATTGCAAATATCTCTGGGGATATATCAAAGGAGAGGTCTACCGCGAGAAACCAACAACACCAGAAAATATGAAGAATAGAATTAGAGAAGTTTTTCGCTCTATTACAAAATCAATTTCAATTGATGTCCGAAGAGCAATTGTAGATAGACTCAATTTGTACATAGCTCGAAATGAGAAATTGTTTGAATATCTGCTGTAGATTTATGCTTTTTTGAATTGTTTGAGCTTATTTTGTTACCTCTTCTGTCCAACATTGCATTAAAAAAATCATTATTGCTGTAATGATGACTTTTTCATACTTTCCTTAAGAATTAGATACATTTGCGATGGAAAACAAGTAGGCAAACACTACATTTTCTGCGAACTCATAGTGTGGACTATTCTAATATAGCTTACTGTTCCATTCGAAAAAAACTGAGAAAAAAGTGATCCCGAGTTTTGGTTGCCCCTGCATGCAAAAAGCGCTATTCGGCAAAATTATGTTATTCCAAATCATTGATTTTGAGATATTTGGTGTTGAATGAATCCATTTTTAACCGACGAAATCAAAAAGGAGGAGGTTCTCTAGTCGACGCGTATATTTTTTTTTATGTATGATCACGCATAACTTTTTACTGAAACATCCGATTCCGATAATTTTTTTCTCAGTGGATAGAGTGTACTTCGGAGTTGGTCCCATTTGAATTTGAAAGATGGAATCCACCCCTAAGGGTAGCAAAATGAAGGATATTGATCACTAACCCTCTGAATTCTGGTCCGTTAACCGATTCTATCAGGCATAACTTTGTACTGGGTTCTTCGATTTGGATGATTCTTTCTTTATCAGATAGGGTATACCTCATAGTTGATCATATTTGGATTTTGAATGGTATCATCCACCCTTATGGGTAGAAAAATGGGAAAAAAGATTTTTCACTTTTGAACATTGGCACACATATGTAGTTGACAATGACAGATCGCTAATGTCATTATTTGTTCCCCTACATCCGTCACAATCATTTTATTCTATGAGAGGATGGAATGATATACAAAGTAATGAAATAAACTAACCAGAACAACAAAAATAATTTATATTACAACAAATAGTAAAAGTAGATAATCATATTATTTAACTGGTAATAGTTGAAGTAAGGTGGGTAAGTAAGTATTCTGGAAGTAATCAAAAAATAAGTAGCTAGTAATTAGTAGATTTCAGCCACAAAAATAAAAACTTTTTAACAAAAAATTAAACCGACGAAATACATAACTGAAAAGTGAAAAATAAAATCAACCTTGTTTTGTTGAAAATATGAACAGGATGTTCATAAAATTAGATGTGGAATCATCTGCGACTGAAAGATAAACTTTGGTCACTATCTTTTATCAATATCCAATTGAGAATATTTCCCTTTTCAAAATAAACCTTCTTAGTCTCAATAACTAAGCTCCTAAACTAATGTAAGTAACTAATTTTCAGTCGGCGCCAAACAAACAATCAACGAAGATCATAAAATTGTTTCAAAAAAATTATCAGAATGTCACCGCCCAACTCGATGCCATCATTTTACGCCTTACCTAATTCATTTGCTTGTTTGTTTGGCGCCGTCTCAAAATTAGTTACTCACATTAGTTTAGGAGCAGTTATTGAGACTAAGAAGGTTTATTTTATTTTTTACTTTTCAGTTTCGTATTTCGTCGGTTTAATTTTTTGTTAAAAAGTTTTTTGTGACACAAATTTCACCATAACTTCCGAACTGCCTGTTATAATTTTAAGAAACACTCTTCCAAAAAATTCAATTGAGTGAAAATGTATAGGATATTCAATTTAAAAAAACATAACTTCGATGAGTCACATATTCATCGAACACCCTGTATGTTGGTAGTTATTTTTGGAATATAGCTTTTTCATTGCTTTCTACAACTTCTATTCGAAACATTTTTTCCTATTGCAATTAGGGAAGCAGCTATCGTCTACCCACGCATCGTTGATATACTCTGTATATATATATATATATATATATATATATATATATATATATATATTATATATATATATATATAATATTTTTATAATAACCTCATTTGTTCAATGTTTCTTCATTGTTCTGACCTCTATGTCGGAATTCCGAGTTACAAGTCGGAATCGTGAGTTACAAGTCGGAATCGTGAGTTACAAATCGGAATTCCAAAATACCTTATAATCTCATTTGTTCAATGTTTTTTCATTGTTCTGACCTCTATGAAAGACGAATTCCGACTTACACGTGGAAATTCCGAGATACAAGTCGAAATTCCGACTTGTGGAAAAAAAAAGTGGCACTTCAACAATCAACGTATATTCCAAAATAAATATGGACAATAATGATAAACAATCGAATACACTGATTGTCAATGAGGTAACACATTGAATGCATTACGAATGCAGTGATCACCATAAAAATATATATACATGTGAATGTTTCAATCGAAGGAATCTCGGAATTAATTTTCCGACTGATTATGACAATATAGTCTCATATATATTCAGTTCTACCCAAAAACATAATTATTTTCTTGATCTTGCAAATACGAAAATAAAGCGTTTCCTCATTCTACAGTCTGTCACATGACGTGCTATTCTGGCTCTTGATTGGTTAAACCAGAACTAAACCAGATCTCGAATTTTATTATTGACCCGTGAATGACAGGCTAAATGTCAACTTTCAAGGAATACAACACAATTTTACTATTTCGTTAATGAATAGAGCAAGTCATTTCTCTTGTCCTCTACTCTTTGACTTGATCGCGAAGATTGAAATCGGAACGTGCGTACGGTCAATCCATTCAATCCCGACGTCGGCCCCCCAATATCCGGTTCGATAAATTACCAGTGTGGGTGCTGCGCTACTCAGAAATATTAGAAAGGGTACAGCTGAAATTCTTCAAACGCCTT
Organism: Gonioctena quinquepunctata; assembly: GCA_018342105.1. Classification (NCBI taxonomy): domain Eukaryota; kingdom Metazoa; phylum Arthropoda; class Insecta; order Coleoptera; family Chrysomelidae; genus Gonioctena; species Gonioctena quinquepunctata. Next base: position 70,070 of record JAFIRS010001365.1, on the reverse strand, counting down.
CTTCTTCTGCCGAACAATGCCCCGGGTTACGCTGTTAGTCTCGAAACTGAACCGGTCAAGATTTCGTACACAATATTCAAAGCACTCTCAACTTCCTAGACAATCGCCTTCCCAAAAATGTTTTTTCTCGACTGGTTTTCCTCAGTAACACTGGCGTGGATATCAGATACAACTGGGTTTCACAACTCAAAAAAGAACTCGACTTCGCCGGCTCCGAGTACTCCATCAATGATCTCAACATCCACAATCTCAGACAAAGTAGGAAAGCACTTCTCTCTTACTGCAAAAAAAGCTCTATGACTCTGATTTTTCCATCGCCACTCGTAACTTCAAAATAATTCCTTCTCCCCAAGGATACTTACTTCTGAAAGTTCCCATCCAAACTATTAGGACCCTTGCAAATTAGGAGTAAATATATGATAAAATTAACATAAAATGGTAGTACATATCGAATTAACCCCAATGAAATATGCAATCGAAATGAGCTTGAAACCCTAAAACATATCCTCTTTAACTGTGATATTCTTTCATGAAACCTTCAGATGCTCACTGTCTTTCCAGTTACAACAATTTCATCAGTCACTTCGAGAATGTCGCACCTACTGAAGCTAATAGCCCTGGAGATCACATGCATTTTTTAGAGGTGATTTTTAAAAACTTGGAATAATATTTATTCGTTAGTTTAAGTTGTGCTGAAAACGAAATGGCGATTCTTGACGTGACTTGCCAGACAATGTTAATACCGACAAATAGGTACCTGACTAATTTTATAATATTTATTAATGTTTGAATTAACATTTCCTAAAATAATTAATAAAAAAAAAATGCGACATCATAGCGACCGCTAAACAGGTGCCAGAAGCACCATTTCATTTTCAGCACAACGTAAACTAACAAATAAATATTTTTCCAGGTTCTAATAAATGACTCCCAAAAAATGCATGTGATCTCCAGGGCTATAAAAACCTGCCCTCACATACTTGAAATGTTCTTAAACTCCGTTCATTCGTTCTCAACGAATGAAATTTTCCATGTAGTCAAATGTATATGTAATCAGATATGTGTTTGGGTATACACAAATGTATTGTTGTTTCCCTTTTCCTTTTCTTCTTTTTTTGTTCTATTTGTATGATTTATCTCACTACTAGTTTCCTCTTTCTTCTTTTATTGTGACACTCTGATATATTACAAACTGAAGCTCTTGCTATATGATATGTATTCATTAGAAATATTTATTGATGGGGTCCGATAAATTGGTACGTCTGTAGGTCCCTTTATTCACTAACAATTTTATGGCACAGCAAATAATATGAACTGTTTTTTTTAAACGACAGCTTCTCCCCACACTCTCCACCTATTGCACGCACCCCACGTTTTTTGTTTTAAATCTTTCAAGTATTTTCATAGCCATTAAAAATTCACAATCACAATATTTCAGGATAATCTTTATGGGATATGGGGTAAGGAATCTGTAGGAGGTTATACAGTGCGGTTTTTTATAGTCCCCCCTGTCAACATTGAAGAATAGAATTGAATTATCTTTTCAACGATGTGCCACATGACCCATGAAATTTTAAAGTTGATGTGCCCCCCTCCGCGTCATCTATCGGGTAATCAAAATGTCTTTTATTTCAAAAAGTAGTATCGGTGATATGATACAATACCTTTTTTTCCCTACGTCGAACCGTTCAAGAGTTAACATGGGGGGGGGACTTTGAAAAACAGCACGGTAGATCTGTATAGGGTTAGGATACATTATTCTTTACGTTAAAAAACGTGTTGTATTGAAAAAATATTCAAATAATTATTTTATGTTTTATAGCAAGCGGCCGGGAGTTAAATCATAAATATATATTTCTGAAAAATGTATAACATATTACATACTCATATTTTACAATAATTGGTTCCATTTGTCGGACTGATTTATTTCCCAAATATTTGAATGTTGTATTCCAATCCATGATTTTTCTTTGAGTGCATTTCCAAAGTGACGTGCGTGTGGTTTACGCCTCCATCTGCGACGGAGATAGTCGAGTTAACAGAAGAGTCTTTTTGACTCAAAGCCAGTATACAGTAGATTTTCTGGTCACCGTGCCATGAAGACTGGAAAAAATAGATCATTAGGAATTGATTAGGGTACACGATCGAAAGAGACATGTCAAAGTGATTTGTAGCTTATGTTGCAAATAGCAAACCAAATTTAGATACGATCAAAATTCAGCTCTATGCTTGTGGTAAACTGAAAACTGCAACTGCATTATTATATCGAACCTTCCTGAATGTTTCGAGAAGTGTCAATGATATGGCAAGTTTTTATCACAGTAATTTTAGTCTTGCAATTCTACTTGATTACTTTCTGGATGAAAATCTTCACACAATGAACATTATAGAACAGATTCAGGTCATTTCGACGCCCATATATTTAACGTTTTATTTACGTTAGATTCACCAACATGGGGAAAATTAAGATATTGCACATAAGAGGTAAGTAAATTTGCCTTAATAGTGGTCCATTTCTATTTATTATCTAAATTTAACTATAAGGGATACACAAATGAGGTTAGTTAATTGTCGTTGGAAAATAAATATGGATGAAGTTATATACCTAGTCATAATTGTGGTTGAGGTACACTATTTTATGAAAGAATGTTAGTGGTTTTGGGAGAATTACTGTTTTTTTATCAATGGCGAAAACAGTGCAATCCAACAAAAATATGTACAAGTTCCTTTTCGACTTACTGATACGAAAATAGGTCAAATGAGTACAAATTTGACCTATTCATTGACTACTTTACGTCATGACCATATGAACGTATTTGAAGTTATGAATAGTTGAGTATTTGCTTGAATGTTTCGTTTGAAAGAACATGGAACTTGGAGATATTTTGCTGGTGAAATTTACGGAACATTTCACCAAATAAATAACTATAACCACCTTGGGGATATATGGGTACATTTGAAGTTGATAATAAGTGATTTTTTCTACTCCCTCTAAATAAAAGAACGAAATTTGTATAACTCGATAACTATGTAAGAGTCTATTTATAAATGAAAGTTGGTGTTATTTGATATATTAATATTTCGATTTTGTGAATCGGAGGAAATGGAATTCAAATTAATACTGTTGACATTCTTAGAACGCAATGCTACCCATGAGGATGGATTTTGTTGTTCAATTTGAAATGGGACCAACTTCGGAGTACACCCTATCTAATGAAAGAAGAATCATCGGAATCGAACAACTCTGTGAAAAGTTGTGCTTGATCATACATAGGAAAAAAAATAAAAATATTGTTTGTTTTTTGTTAATCCACTGAACTGACCTATTTTGTCAACCGAGCATGATAATCTACACCAGAGATTCAAGTCCAGACGTCGCAACAATGATAAGTTGGCTTTGCTATTGTAACATTATCTAAGTCAGGGTCAGTTGTGCGAATGCTTCGCCATCTAGCGCATATAATTCAACCAATATAATATTTTTCTATTTCAATTTATCAATTTCCGTTGTTGTATATATATATATATATATATAAATAATGATGTAGAAAGTAGCAAGAAATTCTAAAATCTGTGAAAAAGATAAAATGTGTGTGTTGCCATAGGAAGAAATAACAAGTTTTGGAAGAGATCAAAAATTGAAAAAGAAAGCAATTACGTACAAATTTTCGAAAGAGAAATAATAGTGAATTCCAAGAAAAAGCTACTTAAACCATTCCAGAACGAGATCAATTTAATTAAGGCACAACTGGGAGAAGTAATACGTATAAGCCAAAAGTTTCGGCCGCTGCGTATAGTGTTATGCATCGAGAATATTCATTTATAAACATAACGAATTCATATAGAAAGAAATTGAAGATGAAGAGTTATTTTAAAAAGTCGAATAACGCATACGTGACAGTTACCAGATGTGGTTGAGGAAAAACCCATCAAGTAACCTGTCAAAAGATAAAAACAGAACTAATAAAACATGTTTTTTATGGAGTCGAAACTGTCAGCACTTACGAAAAGTGCTTGCGTGTGAAAGTCATTTTTTCAGATAATACAGACATAAGAATCTCAAATTTATGACGCTATAAAAATATAAAACATGTGGACGACTTCCACTAAAGAGTCATTAATTACTCCGCGAACAAAGATAATTCTGAAAATTAATCCCAGCTTAGTGAAAATAACGATACAGCTCATAAACATATCATAGAACGTAATGAGTTGGGGTTCTTAATATTCCCCAAAGTCTAACAGAATAAGTTAAAGATATGAAATATTTCATCACTACCCGCAATAGCCACGCATTAAATACTTAAAAAACTGTCATCCTTTATGTAGGACCACGAATAGTTAATGACGCGTGGGGCGTCATCACCAAGAAACATATAGAATGCCAGAAATTTATAAATTCTCTCTCACCTACGTCAGTCAGTCAATTGAATATGAAATTAGATTTAAACTCAGTCTTACTACCAATATAAATATTTAAAATGTTTCATCTAGAATCAAGTGAGCGTTACAGAAAAGTCGGTATATAATTACTAAAAATGATAACTTAATAATAACAAAAGAAAATATTAAAGAAATTAATAATCAAAATTTAGAATCCGATGATAAAAATATTGTTCGTGTAATTCAGAGTCCGAAACAGGAAAAAAATGGTAGGCTGTATTTTGTGTTTTTGTGTTAATTTGGCCTATCAGATCTCCTTCAGCTATTATTAAACTGAATGATATCTTTCGATTTTCTACGAAATCTATATCCAAAGTGAGAATATGTTATATGAAATTTTAATTTACTTATTCGAGTATGGCAATTTGTTTTTTTTTCAAAACGTACATTAAATTACCCTTAATTTTTTAACTACTCTATGGAATCTCCAGTTATCTGTATTATAAATAAAAATACATTCCGAAATATTTTGCTGTATTGGTGTGATGCGAATCTATACCTAGAATTATTATACAGTTTCATTATTGAATCAAATTGGTTTTTTAAATAGTGTGTGTAAATAATTACCCAATTTTATGAATCATTCATCCAGTTTCGTGGAATGATACGTGCTCATCCAACCAATATTGAATTTGTTCATTGTTTTATAATTTTGTTCCGGATATGTATAAGCTTTTGACTTTCATAAATTGTAAAACTTTCTCACAATTGATTTGGAATGATACTTGTTCATTCACCATAGTTTTCATGATTATCTTAGATTGTTAAATTAATAAAATATTTGAAATTATATACAGTGGATTGGAAAAAGCTGAATTTATTTTGTATCTGGTTAAGATAGTTTATTTTATGTGGAAAAATTGTAGTTCACCTTGAAGTGATTTTGAAATTGTTAAATTCTTGAAATCTTATTTCCTTTATACAGGGGCTTAAGAAAATGTAACAACTTACTGTCAGTTGTAAAACAATTATTATTAAGATTTGATTATATTTTTGGAACATGTAATTAGTACTATGGATTAGAATGTCATACCATACAGTGGGTATTTGTTGTAATGAAGAAATTTATTTTTATTAATATAGTTTGCTTGTTTTTATAAGTGCTTTAGTTATTTGCATACTATCCTTAACTAGATTGGAGAGGTGAATAATTTGAATGATTCCAGCTCTCTAAAAATTCCTAACATCTATATATTGAGAAGACGATATTTATCTGCCGCTCGATAAAAATCACCAGTGAGTTTTTATAAACTATTCACACCCAGTATAGACCTTCATAAACTTGGTAACTACATCTCAACCAAGGAAAATAAAGTGATCAGGGCCGTTTCGTATCAATGACTAGTCAGTTATGGGGTTTTTAATTCTACAACTGTCCCAGGACGTATCAAGGGTTAGTCGGTTGTGGGGTTTTCAAATAAACAACACCCTGTACCGGTATCCATAGTAAAATCCAATGCTCATATGATGTTGCCGATCTCGAACTTTTGACAGAACTTGTACACTGTGAATGTCACACAATCACACCTCAGCTCCACTACTCGTATAGAGAGTGGCGCTGTAATCATAGCAACGCCGCACATTCACCGTTTACCACACGGCTATGAGTTCGCCGCAGCGTACACTGTTGCCATTTCGTCACAGCTAGTCGTGTCTTCGTTCCGTGTCGAGTAAAATTGATATTTTTCATCGGTCCATATCTCCGAAACTAAACGGTCAAAAATTACCATTTTTTAAATTAATTGTTCTGCATACACGAGTGATCATTTAACATTTTGAGATACGTTCAACGTCTGGAAAAAATGTGAATAAAGTCCTATCAGTGCACGTGTTAGGTATAGACATCGCGTACAAATAGACGAAAATCCCGTGGCACTTTTCAAACGTATGATATGTTTGCGCACATTGAACAACTGAACTTGTGGTATCGATGTCGACGATGCTACAGACATCCCCTCCATACATTTTTTCTGGGGCGAAGTGATGGTAGGAGGGATGCTGAACGGTTATAAAAAAGTAGGTGAAAAATATAAAAAGTTCACGACTGAGGGTAGTAAAAAAACGAAAGTTTACAATAAAATAAAGAGACGCTTGTCCATTGTCAGTCATTCCAAACTTAGCGTTCACGTGCTGCAACGTTCAATATATGTCAAAAAAACAGGCCCGAAAAAATTTTTGAGTTTACGACTGACAATGGAGGGGATCTCACTGGTGGCCTTCAAACGACACATATTGCGTCCGCCAGTATTTTTCAATGGGGTCGAAAGGCGCTGGGCCCTCCGATTTCGGAAAAAATTTAGCGATTTTTTCATAAGTTTACATTCCAAAATTCGGGGATAAGTTATCTATAGTGCACAATTTGAGAATCTATAACCGTCAATTCAATACTACATGGCGATAAGGTACTGTTTTCTTGGAAAGTTACACAAATTTCCAGGTATACTTCAATATTATTAGTTGATTCTAGAAAAATTAACAAAACGTAAGTTGTACCACAATAATCCGTAATTTGTTACCTATAATCATGTGAGGGGTGGCAGAGGCCCGATAAAATGAAAAAATATACATCATTTGAGTGAGAATGCGGTATAGGCTTAGAGCTGGCTGCAGAAAACCTGACCAATTAAGTAACAGAATAACATGTTTTCAAAATGTCAGTTCTCACAGCAAACATGAGAAATATTATTTACTGCCTGGGCAAAATTTGTGCATAAGTTTTGTATGTCCTTTTTTCGGAAAAAGCAACCATCTAGTAATTCTAATCTAAGGCACCAGATTTAAGCTCTCAAACCTACCTAGGGACCCCTAGTATTGTATACAGAGTGTTTCGAAATTCAGTACCAAGATTTCAGGGGCGTATTTTTCAGGTCAATATAAGACTTTTTTCCATGAACATTTGTCCGCAAACGCTTCGTTACCGATCTACAGAGCGTTAAAGTTTCAAGATTTTTTAATTTTTTCTTCATAGCTCTTTCAGTTTCTGTGATATAAAGATCAAATTTGTAAAATAGGTTACGTTTTAGGGTTCACATCATCCAGTATGTCGAGTGATTGTAAGAATCTACAGGGAGATATTTTTTCAGGGGTCAAGCCCTTTTTCTCCCCATAAACTTTTTTGTAGTGCGCCGCTGGTCGTATTCTTTGTTTTGTGGATTTATTTTGTCTCTTGTAATATTTACGCATCTGCGATCGTCATCCAGAAAAAAGTAAAATCATTCGCTACATTTAATTAAAATTTTTAACAAAAGCAGGAGAACCTATTATCTCGATGAAAACAAAAAACGCTACTTATTTGGTTTGTAATCTAAATCAAAAGTTTCCTTAAACATTACCTGAAAAATAAGAAACCTTACGAACCTTGACTTTTTATAAAAGATGCTGAAAATGCTCTCCTTCTACGATACAACCTTCCACTCTTCTTCTCACGGACTGCCGTACGCGTTCGAAAATTCGGGGAGTGTTTTTACGGTGCGGAAGGCATCCATAATTCGTTCTGTAAGAACTTCGATGGAAGGCACTTACAAATTACAATGAAAAACTTATACAAATGACAAAAAACAAGGTTCTGTAACTTTTTCAAGGTTGCAAACTTAATGCATGTTGTATAAAACATGATAACTATCGGTATGCCTACTTTGCAGAACTTTTGCAATTTCCATTGCAAAAATAAAGCATGAAAACGTTTTTTGCATTCAAAACAATGTTCCGTTCATCGTAGACTTCTGCGAAATTTTATAGTTTGTTTTTATTTATGCACTAACATACCATTGAAGTATTGAATGAATGTGGTTTTTTGTGGAGGAACAACGTTTCTTGACATATTTTTTGGGTAACCTTCCACAGTCTGAAAATGAAAATATAATCAGGAAAATCTATACAAGTGTAGAAAGGGCAAACTAATTAGTTCACCCCGATAAGTTACTGCGTTCACCAAATATATTTCCTATAGAAAAATGATTCGATTTGTCAGTAACTTCTCGTTCCCTGAATATGCCTATAAAAAATAGTAAAAATTCAAAAGATACTTCTCTATATAGTTTTTGATTGACGTTTCGTGGACTATATCTGCCCCCGTTCTCAAAATCCTCTAAATCTCCTTTAATTGTTTTAATAATTTGGATATTTTCTGGCAGAGTCTTTTTCGCTTTTTCAACTGATGGGGTGAACTAATTAGTTTGCCCTGTCTACACTTGTATAGATTTTCCTGATTATATTTTCATTTTCAGACTGTGAGGTTACCCAAAAAACAAGTCAAGAAATACCATTGAAGTTTGAAAACTTTTGGAATTAATGCCTAATAGGAAGTAAGAAATTCTAAGCGGACTAGAGTTTTCGTGAATTTTTTTTTAGGGAATATAGAAATTTGGACAGGACAACGTCTGTCAGGTCAGCTAGGGTACGGTTTTCAAGTAAGTGTTGTTATGGGTCTGCGGAGAGAGGGAAGGTCAGAGTACTTAGTACTGAGTACTAAGTACGCTAGAGACCCCTTCACCCTCTCTTAGAGTTACCAATGTGATACAAAACAATTGCTACATGATTCCGTATCTACCGTAGCATATATGATATAAGAATAGGAAAATGTGAATAACTGCAGCAGGCTGTTCAGCATTTTTGGAAAAGGTGGCAGCGAGAATATAATGGAGAATTGCAGACACGCATAAAATGGAAAACTAATTTTGTTAATCTATTGGGAGTTGGGAAACTTGTGTCGATCAGAGAAGATATTTTGCTCTGCTTGAAACGGAGGATGGGAAGAGTATTCAAACTTCATTGAGGAAAAGACAACATAGTTCGCGTGGCAACTATAAGGATTGCAAATGGACGTGAAATACAAAGAGTTGTGTTAAAACTATGTGTACTTCCAATTGAACATGATCAGACATCATCAGACTATGGTAAGAAGTTAAAAATATTTTGTTTATTGAAGATATTCGATATCTGTCAATGCCCAGCGGTATGTTAAGAATTCTGTATAAACATTTTGTTCTTCATATAAGAAGTGTTTACAGTCCACTAAAAGTCAATATTTAACAGGTTCAAAATTCAAAACAGTTATATTGGGAATAATTTTTGTATTCAATCATGAACTCCAAAATCTAAATCCTAAGCTGTGTACACTTTTTTCCATGATTGCACTCCTCTTCCCACAATCCTACCTGGAACTCATTAGGAATTATCTCCTCGAATACTATATTCATACAGAAATGTTTCTGTGGAACTCAATAGAATATGGTACGGAAAAATATCTCTCACCGTTGTCTCTCTGGAGATGAATGGCACTCTCTTCAAGTGAACGTGGTCTTGGAACACCAAATCCCCCATGATTGCTTTGCTACAATTTCCCTCCCGCAGTTCGAACTTTTCGATAGGTTTGGGTCCCTTCCTGAATTTCACGTTTTCATCTCCTTGTGCATATTGTGACACCAAGGCACAAGCTACAGCGAGTATCAATAGGCGACCCATCTTGTCTTAATGGTGAAGCTTGCGGAATTATATTTATTGATACTGATATTCTTCATACTCGGCTTATATATTTTGCTCTCAAAAGGTGTATGAGTTTTGATAACGGGTATTGTAGGTGAATGAGTAATCACTGATAAGATTGTATTCAAAATTGATTGCCAGTAAATGATGAAGGATCAACTTGTTATTTTGAATTACCTGGAATCAATAGTCAACCTCGTTCGATAAAAAAATAAGAAAACACACTTCAAGATGATGTCTCCATAATGATTTGCCATTTTTCTGATAATTGTCAAATTCCATTGATTGATCTATATATACGGTTTTTTATTGTGGAATATTATGAATTTTTAACAAACTTGGGGAATTGAAAACCACCTATTGTGGTTTTTCTAATAATAATATATTTATTCTATTAAGACCATATGTTATTGGATATGTCAGTACGCACCCCCCTAAGATTTGGTGAGTTGGGAAATTGGTCATCACAAGTTGGGAGTTGACAATGGGACTCTAAGGACGAATTGAACACCACATAAACAAGGTGTCGTTCACAAAAAGTGGGGTGTGACCTTTTTTCTTCAGTTGTTTAGTTATGAAGTTGGGAGAAAATCCATATTTCCCCCCCCAATGATTTGCCTTCGTCCCGTCCCTGATTTATGTCAGGAGGTATGTGTTTATAATTTTGTGTCAAACTGGGTTGATGTTGACAATGTCAAACAAAAAAGTTAAATAAAAACAGGTAAGGAGAGTAGCATCGTATCGAGCGAGGATATTTACTGAGGTTATTAGTTTGTCGTTTTGTGAGAAACGACGTTTGTTGGAAAATCTAAGTAAATGCCGTACTTAACTGAAACCCACAATATTGAAATTTTAATGATGAGTGGCTACGGAGATAGGACAAGCACACAACATGAAGTTATTCATTTATTCAGAGAGAAGTATCCTGATACCATAAGCAAGATTGAAAAACAGTTTCGGGAAAATGGACACTTAAGAAAAACAAAGAATCAACGTCAGAGTGCCCTCAATGAAGATGTCGAAATGAATGTACTCCTCTCTGTTGAATAAAATCATCATGTTCCCACTAGGCAAATAGCTAGGGAACTCGAAATTAGCCAGTCTTCAGTGATGAAAATTCTGAAAACCCATAAATTTCATCCTTAGAAAATGACAATCCTCCAGGAACTCACTGAAGATGATCCGGATAGAAGAATCCAATTCTGCGAAGAAATGAACGATCTACTAGACAGAAATGTTGTAAACATAGAAAACGTCCTGTTTTCTGACGTATCAAATATCACGTCAAATGTTGAGGTAAATCGTCAAAATTGTCGTTATTGGGCAGACTGGATGATTTATCAATATACAGCAAAAGTTAATGTTTGGGCAGGGATTGTTGGTAATCGAGTAATAGGACCAATTTTTTTCCAAAGGAATCTCAATGGAGATATATATATATTTAGAATTCTTGCGGAAAGAACTAGTTCCGACTTTGGCTACTCTGTTTCCTGATCCGGATGAAGCCGATGTCCCGAATAGAAACATCTGGTTTTAACAAGACGGTGCGCCTCCATATTTCAAAAGACCTGTCCGTGCGTATCTGGATGATGTGTTTCCAGGCAGATGGATTGGTAGAAGAGGAGCTGTTGAATGGCCTCCCAGGTCTCCGGATTCAACACCTATGGACTATTTCTTATGGGGGTACTAGAAAAGCAAGGTTTTCAACACCAAACCGGAAAACATTGATCAGTTACAAGAACGAATACGACAGGAGTGTAGACTAATTTCCGCCCAAGTAATTAGAAATGTTCAAAACGAGTTTAAATTCCGTTTAGGATATCGTCAGTTAGTTAATGGACAACATTTCGAGCATTTATTGGAGAAACATATTTGAGTTGATATCAGGTGAATCTCATTTTCGAATTAGTTGATGTTTTTTAAATATCTGTCAAACGACAAGAAATAAAAATGTTATATTTGGTATGCATGTGTAACTTACTATACCCTTCAAAAATAGTCATAAAAAAAATAAGGATTGCCATTTTGAAAAATAGTCGATGACGTCATATCTCAAATTTGAGACACGCTGTATAACATTTTCTTACATAAAAACGAGTCCGGGCATATGTCTAACAAAACAACTGTCTTTGAGTTACTGAATTTATTCCAAGTTAGGCACTGTATATGTATATAATGAAAATGAAAATGTCTATCTTCCAAAAACTATTATAATAACATTTCTCAATTGATTTTTTAAACATATTTCAGTTTTTTCACTCTTTATAATTCCGAGATTATTTAAAAACTTGGTACCACTGCATTGGGACTTCTTTCAAATAATGATGTTCTGTGTTGCCTTACAATACACTCTATTAAAAATGAAAAAATATCGTAAACATATTTTTTTGATACGTCTTATACTTTCCGAGATATATAATTGTTTAGCTAGGCGTGCGACGACGCGGAGTCATTGGCCGCTGTGACGTCACTTTACAACGGTCGGTTAGGGCGTGCTCTGCTTCCGAGCTGTGTGTATGAAGTTTGCGTCGAAAATTGATGAACATGTCGAATGGAGAAACTATAAAATCGTGTATTGTGCCAAAGTGTTTAAATAAAACTACTAACGCACCCGAAAAGTTGTTTTTTATTGTTGCTTTCGAACCTAAAAGTCGAAAGAAATGGATGAGAATCATGATGTTCTGGGGTGATTCTGCATTTCACTGTACAATATCTGTTTTAACTTTTACATATCCAATAGCGTCGTCGCCGAAGCTGTTTCTAGCCGACCTAAATTGAACGTGAGTTGATCTAATATATAAAAATAAAATGAATAAAAATGCACTTATCACGATCACATTAAAGAGGAAATTAATATGAGAGGTTTTTCATCTTAGCTTAATAATATTTCAGATTCAGATTCTTTATTCAGTGAGGTGATGAGGTAAGTATTACATTGGATCATATAATAATTTTCTCAAATTAAGTTGCATGGTTAGCTAGTCTGGAGTGAATGCCTAAGCCTGGAAGGCTTGTGGTGCATTCCTATCATTCTAGCTAACCGTTTTCAATGTAGCTGGTATTTTCAAATTGATTATCACTAACCTATATATATATATATATATATATATATATATATATATATATTCATATATATACATATATAAAAACTAACCTAAGCCTAAAAAGTTTTTAAAAATTTCTTATAGTTGGAAGGAGAAGAGGGATCAATGGAATCACACAATATTTTCTTTTTACTGAAATATATTCAGTATGTGCTGGTTTTCAGAGATATATAATTCAGTTGATGATTTGAATTTCTTGAGACTCTTGCATTCTCTCATTTCTGTGGGTAGTGAATTAAATATTTTGGGGCCTAGATAAAATAAAGTTCTTTGTGTATGAGATTTGTGGAATCTAGGGATATCTATTGTGAGATTGGTAGTGAATCGCGTAGTTCTAGATTGTTGAAGACGTAGTTTATTTTTTTGTTTGTAAATCCAGGTAAGGCTTTGCAGCGTGTAAAGACTTCTTACATTTAGGACTCGAGTTTCTGAATAAAGTTTTTGTGTAGAGAATAACCTATCTTTCCTGAAAATGATCTTTAAAATGGAGTTTTGTGTTGTTTGAAGTTTGTTAATTACGTTTTTAAATACTCCACCTCAGGCTATAGGTGTAGTCGCGTGCATCCTAATAAAAACCTACTTTTGAAAAAATATTTCATGGGTTCAAATTTTAAAAGTTTAAAATGTTCAGGTTATGTTTACTATGTTAATTTTTGGTCACATTACATATTAAACAAATACAAAATGTAAGTCATGATCCAAACTTTGTAGGTACAATAACACAGTATTGTTTTTAATAAGTCCCACCCTGTTACAAATACCTACGCATTCTTCCTTCTCAGGAACTTAATGTCAAGTAAGATGTTCATAGTAACAATATGACGTATGACGTACATTTATAAAACACTAGTGATGAGAAATATGTACTTATAGGGATAAAAAAATGTATGATAAAAAGTAAAATGTTATTAAGTAATACTTACTTTGGCATTTTCACTCCTCGCATCTCGGCGGCCAAGAAATCGGAGTTATTTGAAAAATAGCGGGCAACCCTTAACCGGTTATTTCAGGCAAGTTATCAGATTGTCCTTTTTAAAAAAACCGTCATCCATCCACTTATAACACATAGAAACTTAAGTTAGAAACGTTATTGTGGTCGAACATCCGATAGCAAAGCAATGATCGAGCGTACGGTGAGAACGTTGCGTTGTAAAATGACGTCACGCGAGCATGGCGTGCTCGCCCGAAATATTTGAATAGAACGGAAACCAAAATTGTCGTAACTTCAACACTACTCGCTTGATTGAAATAAAACAAAAACAGGTGTATTTCTAAACATTCAGGCTAAACGGTCATTAAGTTTCAAGTCATTCAACAGACCCAGTGACATTCTTCATTGTGTGTATATGAAGATTTTTTTTTTACAAACAAAATACATTTATAAATGTACTAGCTGGTTCCCGCGACTTCGTCCGCGTAGAATTTGTATTTTTCCTGGTTTTCTTTATGTGATTCCATCAAGCTTCGAACATCAATTTGACAGTTTGTCAATTTAATGATTCAAAAATGACGGATTTTCATACAAACTTTCACTTATAATTGCACGAGAGGTTTGTATTTTATCGGGTAAGTTTGGGTTGTTCAATGAGAAACTGTTGCCGAGCAATTAGACGAGAAAAACTGTCAACTATTAAAAACGCGACACCGAAGGTGGAGCGTTTTCAGGTTGACAGTTTTTCGAGTCAAATTGCTAAAGGAAACAGTTTAGAATTTGAACAAAACAAATTTACCCGATATCAATACAAACATCGAGTGTAATTCGGCAGGACAATTCAATAAATAAGAAATTTAGAAACATATCAATGCAAACTTCATTTATTTTGGCAACCAACACCGCGATAGTTGATAAACAAATGAATAAGTGAAAAAACCACCAGTGCATTTGTCGCTGTAAAAGAACCTCTACTCCCAGTTGATGATCATCACCCGTCCCTACTAATCGATCTTGAGTTTGACTCCTGCAGCACGAAATTCAAAACAGACTGTATGTCTACTTATAATTTCAGAAAATCGAATTTTCAACAATTGTGTCAGGATCTATTGGAAGTTGAATGGTCATCCTTGGAATCAACTGTAGATATCGACTCTGCTTGCACTCAACTATATTCTAAGCTGGAATATGTAATATCAAAAATTGTTCCCAAAAAAAAAGTTACATATTCTTCTTATCCACCCTGGTTTACCGGGAAGATAATAAGGAATATAAAAGAGAAAAAGGAACTTTCGAAATTATATAAAAGGTCTGGTGATCTGGATTACTATAATAAATTTAAAACTCTGAGATGCACTACTAAGAGGGACATATCAATATCTCATTCGAATTTTGTAAGAACTGCTGAACACGAATTGCAGAATAATCCAAAATCGTTTTGGTCCTATATGAATACTATGAAGAATAAATCCAGCCTCCCAAGCTCAATGATCTTCAATGATACTGAACTGAATCAACCCCTGGATATTTTGAATGCATTCGCTAATTTTTTCCAATCATCTTTCATAACCTCAACAATCTACAAACAGACGAGGTTCCTCACAACTCACCCACTTTATCCACCCCATTCATATCTGAAGATCTTGTTCTGAAGGCGTTGAGAAGATTCAAACCTAAAATGCCAATGGGCCCTGACAGTATACTGTCTTTTTTACTTAGAGATTGTGCAATGATATCCGCAAAACCGTTGGCAGTAATTTTTAATTTATCTCTTCGAACAAATATTTTTCCCGATTCATGGAAAACTGCAAAAGTATGTCCTGTATTTAGAAAAGGAGATATGTGTTATATCGAAAATTATAGGCCAATTGTTATTCTATGTAATTTTAGTAAGTTATTTGAAATTGCCTTCATGAATTTTTATCTATCACTAATTTAGTATGCCTAACTCAATCTCTAGCAACTACTTTGGACAGCGGTGGGCAGGCAGATGTTATATATATATACAGATTTTTCGAAAGCCTTCGATCGACTTGACCATTTGTTACTGCTGAGTAAACTCTCCTGCTTTGGACTCAGTAGAAAACTGATCGATTTCTTCTTGTCATATTTGACGAACAGAAAACTGCATGTTCAGTACCATGGGTTTAAGTCTACTGAAATATCAGCATCATCTGGTGTTCCACAGGGATCAATTCTGGGACCTCTTTTGTTTACCATCTTCATAAATGACATCTGCCTGACCCTGCAGTCCAATGTTTTATTATATGCTGACGATTGTGAACTATACACGAGAATCAATTACCTACCTCCAGGATTGTACATTACTTCAAGAGGAAAGGAAAGGCTTGATATCTGGTGTAATTCTAACTTATTGCCCTTATTGTCCTTCACGAGAAAAAAACATATAATTGAGTATACCTACCATATAGATAATAATTTACTAGATAGAAGTTATCAGTTCAAGGACTTGGGTGTGATCTTCGATGCTAAGCTAACCTTTGTTCATCATATAACTGAAACGGTCGCTGAAGCTTATAAAACACTGGGTTTCATCATAAGAAATTCCAAATTATTGGAACAAAAATGAGTCCCTGAAGTTAATTTTCAATGCTTTCGTTAGGTCCAAACTGGAGTATGCATCGGTTGTCTGGAGTCATAGATATGATATTCATGCAAATAACACTGAAAATATTCAGCGAAAATTTATCATACACCTTTGGTATAAGACCGATGGTATTTATCCAAATGGAGGATTATCTCAATTAACACTATCAAGCAGATTCGAAATCTCCTTATTGGTTTCTCGCCGTACTTTTAGTGGTGTAGTTTTTCTATAAAAATTACTCAATAACAAACTTGATTGTCCTCATTTACTATCTCTCATTGATATGTTCCTCGATTGCCAGTGAGAGACAAATATTTCTTTTATCTTCACACACCTCATTCTAACTTACTTCGATTCTCACCCATGTATAGAATTTGTTCAGATTATATGCCTTCTCAAGATTCCTTTGATATTCTCCATTGTAAAGTTGATGATAAAAAAAGAGCATTGCTGTAGAATTTCTTGCTGTTATACTGACTGGTAGTAGCAAATCAGTATATAAACTTTTTTCTTCAATCACAAGAAGTTTTTTTCAGTGTATGTACTGATTTGCATATCTCTCTCCAACTTATAGTGTGCATTGTTTTGATTTTTATTCTATAGATTAATTTATACTATATCCAATGTATTTTTTGAACTGTTGATTTTTCCCATCCTGTAATTGGCTCCGGCTGTTGGATGTTGTATGAATAAAATAAAAAAATAAAATAAAAAAGTTGCAGCTAACTTTTGCCGCTGTCAAACTGACATTGCACTGTGACATATGCGATGAGTTGAATTGTCAACAATAATTTTTAGTAACGAAATCGCATCCAACCAACATTTCGGTATAATTACAAAACGCATGAGATATTTTTTTTGCGAAATTACAATACCTCATATAATTTCTAACTCAGAGTTATAAAAATACTAAAAATATTTGTAAATTTTTAATGACTTCAGAGTAATTTCAGTTTTAATATATTTACAAAAAATTGTAGTAAATCAAGTCAAAAAACAATGTTTATAAATTTTAAAAACTTCTGATTGGAAACTGACCAACGGTTCGGTAAAATTACAATACGTCTAGGGTAACTACATTGTAAAATTAAAAGATATAAAATCATCTTAGTAGGTTCCCTCAAATGTCTTGGTATATTACTCGAATTGTATTATATTTTGTATTGGCAAAACCCTGATTTCTAATTTTACTCATATGTTGTATTGTAAAATTCAACAGTGTTGGAGCCGCCATTTTGATTTCATGAATTTTTACAATAAACTCATAATCCCATAACCCCAAAAACCCCCACATACCAATTTTGAATCGAATCGGATCATAAACACAAATCTCGTCCGCCATCTTGGAGCCGCAATTTTTTTACTCTAACAAAAATTCCATAATGTATTGTCACGGGAACTATGAACACCTTCCAAATTTCATGTTAATCGGACAACTAGAAGTGGGTCAAATTCAACTTGTAAGATTTGATTACACACATCGGGACAGGTGAAAGTAAATAAAATTATATTTCGCAAAAATAAAATAAAAAGTTGACAATAAAGTCATTGAAAAAAAAAAAAGTGTAAAAAAGCGTGAGGTGCTTGCTATCAGTTATCTTAATATGTGAGACCCCACGCTTTTTTTATATAAAATAAAAAAATTTGGTCAACGACTTTATTCTTATTATTTTCAACTTCTTAGTCCTTATTGCCATATATGCGTATTTTTATTTTTGCGAAATATAATTTTATTTACTTTGCTACATATTGCTGCAGAACACTACAAAAGACTACGAGAGAAAAACTCTTATTGGTTCATCTACATGAGATGGAAGTTATTAATAACAAAATTTTGGCGAATATGCTGAGAACCAGTGCATTCGCCACATCTTTGAATTTTAAATTATGCTGAGTACGAACTCAGTGCATTCACCATATTTTACTAATAGCCACTGAAGAGTTCCACTATTTATCTTCTCTCCTGGTTCCATCATCAGATCGGCTTCAAGATAGCAAATTATAGTATTGTCATCCAAACTACAAATATATACCAAGTTTCATTTCGATACGACAATTAGAAGTAGGTTGAAATTCACTTCCAAGATTTGATTACAATGTTTCTTAGTTACAAGTGAAGCTAATAATAAAAAAGCGTGTTAATAAAAGCTTGTAAAAAAGTCAAATCAACCAAATAAAAGCGATCGGGAATGCAATCGGTCACGAATTTCGACTCGCTAAATAGCTGAAACAGTAGAACACATTTTTGAAAAATGTATAATATATTACATACTCATATTTTACAATAATTCATTTGTCAGACTTATTTATTTCCCAAAGATTTGAATGTTGTATTCCAATCCATTATTTTTCTTCGAGTGCATTTCCAAAGTAACGTAAGTGTGGTTCACACCTCCATCTTTGACGAAGATAGTCGATCCAACAGTAATGTCTTTTTGACTCAAAGCCAATATACAGTAGATTTTCGGATCTCCTTGCCATGAAGACTAAAAAGATTATAAGTCTATTATGGTATCACGATCCAAAGGGACATGTTAAAGTCGAAATGATTTCTAGCTTATGCTGCGAATAGCAAACCAAATTTACATACGATCAATATTCAGTTCCATGCTTGTGGTAAACTGAAAACAGTCAACTGCATTATTATTTGGGACCTTCTTAAATGTTTCGAGAAGTGTCAATGATAGGCGAGTTTTTTTCACAGGAATTTTAGATTTTCAAGACTATATTATTATATTCCAGATGAAAGTTTTCACTAACATTCAGCAAAGCACTTGCACATACTCGTACGAAGCACAAAATTACTGCACTGGATTGTAAGAGCAAGTAACGGGTAAGATACAATGGGCTAGAAGTGTCATAGGAGTCCACGGCCTGACGAACCAATGGACCTAGGGTTTTCAGTGGGTACATCTGAAGAAGAACTCCCACAATATCAAGAGGTGTGATCTACCCAAAAAAAAACATATTTAAGATAGCTAGGTTGATACGTAAAAACCGCAGTCAACTGGCCCGATCATCTGATGAACCCACTTACCCAACCAGAAATATGAACTTTGTTTCAGCAAACTATACAGTGCTTCTCAAAAGTCCCTCCCCCCTCTTATTTTTGGAACGATTATACATAAACAAGTGAAATTTGGAAACTGAATATTGAAGATTGTAAACTTCCCTACTAGTGATGATAGATGACGAAATCATCGAAGATGACGTCACAAGGCCATTGTCACCAATAATTTTAATGGAACCCGGCAAGCGACACCTCTTTTAAAAGGTATCGAAAAAACCTATTCAATGATACTAATTTTGTTTG
Organism: Gonioctena quinquepunctata; assembly: GCA_018342105.1. Taxonomy (NCBI): domain Eukaryota; kingdom Metazoa; phylum Arthropoda; class Insecta; order Coleoptera; family Chrysomelidae; genus Gonioctena; species Gonioctena quinquepunctata. Next base: position 50,187 of record JAFIRS010001365.1, on the reverse strand, counting down.
TGTTAATGGCAGTTTTGGCAACTCGCTTTTAAAAAACGCAAAGTTGTGATGAATTAAATCAGTTAATACTAAAAATTAAAACTCAAGCTCCGCCTCTGGATAGTTGTCAAATAAGCTGACGTTTGTTAGTCTCCCTAATTCGATGTTTTTGTAATTGTCCAAGTTTCTGTACATTTAATAATTTGTGTATAGTTGATCGAACGTTTAACTGTTTTAGCAGCTTTTGGTACTTTTAATATTTTTGTACATTTTAATAATTTGTTAAACTGTTGTGAGCCGAACGTTTGAGTGCTTCGAGAAGCGAAATGGTACGTGATTTAGGTAGCAGCGATCCTAATTCTTGGTGAAACTGGACAAAATATTCATGCAGAAGAACGCATTTTTAATGAGAGGTTTCCCGATCGCTCGGTTTCGAGGACTCATTTGAGGGAGCTTCTTCGTAAGTTTGAAACAACGGGTAGTATTAATGATGCGAAACGATCTGGCAGACCACAAATTTCTGATGAGAAAAAATTTGATATACTGGCAGAAGTAATAGTTAATCCTACTTCTTCAACAACTCACGTTGCATCTACCTGTGAAGTCAGTCGAAGTACAGTACACAGGGTGTTGAAAAAAAAACAAATTTCGTCCATACAAATTAAAAATGGTTCATCAACTCTCAGACAACGACCCAGACCGAAGACTAGAATTTTGTGAAAATTAACCAACAGCCAGACTATGTCAGAACAATTTGTTTTAGTGACGAAAGTATTTTCTATCTAAATGGAAATGTAAAACACAGAATGTGAGGTATTGGAGTGACGCAAATCCTCACCTGTTTCGTGAAACACATACCCAATTTCCCCAGAAGGTGAATGTTTTGGCAGGTATCCTGGGAAACCACATCGTTGGGCCTCTTTTTCCAAATACTCATTTAACTGGTGAGGTTTATCTGGAGCTGTTGCAAAACGCAATAGAACCGCTAATCCTTGAAATTTTGGAAGATAATCCAGATGAATTCGGCAATTTGGAAATAACATTCCAACAGGATGGTGCTCCTCCACTCTATTACGGTGCAGTAAGACGGTATTTGGATGAGGAGATCGTGGTAGATGGATTGGACGACGAGGTTCAACGGATTGGCCAGCTCGATCACCGGACCTTACACCTTTGGATTTTTTTCTGTGGAGGTACCTTGAATCGAAGGTTCACGCCACTGAACCTGACAATATTGACGTTTTGAAACAACGTATTGTTGCAGAATGTGAGGCTGTTTCCGCAGACACATTTGCAAAAGTACGAGAAGAGTTTAAAAATAGGATATTTCACTGTCAGGAAGTGAATGGAGGTCACTTTGAGCAATTTCTTTAAGTAGATACTGATTCTTAAATCTGTAATTAATATCATACTGTCTGGAATTTAAATTTTAATGTTTACTAATGAGCCATTAAAACTGACATAAACACAAACAAAATTAGTATCATTGAATAGGTTTTTTCGATACCTTCAAAAAGAGGTGTCGCTTGCCGTAGGGTTCCATTAAAATTATTGGTCACAATGGCCTTGTGACGTCATCTTTGACGACTTCGTCATCTATCATCACTAGTAGGGAAGTTTACAACCTTTAATATTCAGTTTCCAAATTTCACTTGTTTATGTATAATCGTTCCAAAAATAAGAGGGGGGGGAGAGGACTTTTGAGAAGCACTGTATAATTACAATTTAACTCGTAGTTGGCCATTATACAGGAAGGAAGATGGTTGTATATTTAGATGTATATATACAGGGTGTTTCTGAATAACTTGCTAATAAGAAGGATATTCTTGGGTCCATTATGAGTAAAAACTTAGAATTGCTAAAAAAAATAACATAATTTTGTTAATATTTGATTAATTCTTAATTTTAAACAATTATAATAAACAGAATAAAAAACTTTTATAAACTTCCATCACGTATTTTTTTTGAGTATATATACAGTGTGTCTCACTTCTCATGGAAACACCCCCGTATCTTCCGTAATTATTGGAGTAGAATTCTGTTATTTTTACGATCGGTAGATATACTGGGGTGAGTCTAAGAATTCTTACGGATTCGTGAGCAGGACATCAACTTCAGTACCAATCTAAGTTTTCGCGGAAACATTTTCAGTTCTGAAAAATCAGAATTTGTCTCACTTCCCATGGAAACACCCCCATATCTTCCATAATTATTGTAGTTGAATTCTGCAATTTTCACGATAGTTATATATATACCGAAAATAAGTCAAAATCTCTCCTGGGTTCAATCTGAGTGACACACTGCGAGCCAGGGGCGATGGATATATTGATTTTTGCTAAAAATAAATAAGGGAGCAAGATAGGCTCGAAATTCTCACGAATTTGTGATCAGGACATCAACTTTAGTACCAATCAATATTTTTGCTGAAAAATTTTCAGTTCTGAATAATCCGAATTTGTCTTCTCATTGAAACGCCCACGTATCTTCCGTAATTATTCGAGTAGAATTTTTTTTATCCTTACGATCGTTAATATGCCAAAGATAAGTTAAATCTTCCTGGGGTTGACCTGAGTGACATACATTGCGCGCCTGGAGTGATGGATATACCGAATTTTTCGAAAAATAATATAAGGGGGCAAGAAAGTGTCAAAATTCTTACAGATTCGTGATCAGGACATCAACTTTAGTACCAATCCATATTTTCGCTGGAAAATTTTCAGTTCTCAAAATTCCGAATTTGTCCCACTTTTCTAGGAAACACTCCCATATCTTCCATAATGATTGAAATATAATTTTGAAATTTCCACGATCATTAGGTATACCGGAGATAAGCTGAGTATTTTCTGGGGTTGACCTGAGTGATATACACTGTGTCCGTAAAGTATGGAACAAATTCATTTTTAGCTGAACAGGTCATTTTAAGAAATAATCCTGAAACACGTCGATTTTTGATGTTAATTTACCGTATTTTAAAATAATAATCTAATATACAGGGTGAATTACGTTCGAGTAATGACGTCACCGTCATTTTTTTCAAATGGAACACCTCCATTTTGTCTCAATTTTCGGATTACTCTAGCTGAGCTGATTCCAAAAATGTATCACATGTTGTTTCCAATTGGTACAGGGTGGACAAAAATACAATAGTTTTGTGTGTGCTCATAAAGTAACGCGTAACATTCTTTATTAGGTAAATTAACAATATTATCAAAAATACTTATTGTCTAGCGGCAATTGGTTTGAATGTAACACCCCGTAGTTTGCTACATGTTTAGAGTAATAAAAATGAGCTGTTTCCAAACATGTTTGGTACTTGTGGTCTAGCAGACAGAATATGACAAAAAATATTTCTTATCTATTTATAAAATATAGTCGTCTACTTCTTTGGGAAATGTCATTATTTGTTTAGTAATTTATTGATGTTCAGTGACAGTTTCGTACTACAATATTTTTGGTATTCGTGAATATTCGAATGATTGCTTAGATTTAATTGGAAGTAGAAATGGAGTTAAGTGTAAAACAAAGAATTGAAATACTTATGATGATTGGGTATGGAGACAGATCGCGAACTCAGATGGAAGTGTGCAATTTGTTTAATGATAAATATCCAGAAAGACCTATAACGCGTTCAACAGTCAGTAAGATTGAAACGAAATTTCGAGAAATTGGTAATGTTGAAAATGTACGCAAATCAGGTCGTCCCCCTGCAAATGCTGATACAGCATTAGATGTTTTACTGAGTTTTGAAGGAGATGCGCACACTTCTGTTCGTAAAGTTAGTCGCTATATCGGTGTTAGCAAAACAACGGTACACAAACTATTGAAGCTTGAAAAATGACATCCTTATAAAATCAAACTTGTGCAAGAATTAAATGAAGATGATATCGATATAAGACTCCAATTCTGCGAAGAAATGATGGATAAATGTCACCGAGACCCTCTCTTGATACAAAACATTATTTTTTCTGATGAGTCCACTTTCATGTTAAATGGTGAGGTTAACCGTCAGAATTGTAGATACTGGGCAAAAGAAAACCCCCACTGGATGCGTGAGCATCATACACAATACCCTCAAAAGGTAAATGTATGGGCTGGAATTGTACGAAATCGAATCATCGGACCCTACTTTTTCGAAGGTAATTTAAACGGGGCAACGTACCTTGAGTTTTTAAGGGGGTATCTCGTACCTACTTTACGTAATTTGTTTCCCAGCAGACGTAATCCTGGAGGTTTTGATGAAAGTTTATGGTTTCAACAGGATGGTGCACCTCCACATTATGCTGTAGATGTTAGAAGGTACCTAGATGAAATTTTTCCGAACAGGTGGATTGGTAGACGTGGACCCACTGAATGGCCAGCGAGGTCACCAGATTTAGATCCTTTGGATTATTTTCTGTGGGGCCATCTGAAGAATGTTATTTATAAAACGAAACCAGCAAATATTGCAGATGTACAAGAGAAAATTCGAACAGAAATAAACAATATTACGCAAGAAACCATACACAAGGTTCAACAAGAATTTGTACACCGTTTGGGTTACTGTCAAATACAGCAAGGGCTGCAGTTCGAACATTTATAAAGTCATGTATTCCAGCATATTCTGTCCGCTAGACAATAAGTATTTTTGATAATATTGTTAATTTACCTAATAAAGAATGTTACGCTTACTTTATGAGCACACACAAAACTATTGTATTTTTGTCCACCTGTACCAATTGGAATCAACATGTGATACATTTTGGAATCAGCTCAGCTAGAGTAATCCGAAAATTGAGACAAAATGGGGGTGTTCCATTTAAAAAAAATGACGGCGACGTCATTACTCGAACGTAATTCACCCTGTATATTAGATTATTATTTTAAAATACGGTAAATTAACATAAAAAATCGACGTGTTTCAGGATTATTTCTTAAAATGACCTGTTTAGCTAAAAATGAATTCGTTCCATACTTTACGGACACAGTGTATAATGCGTGACAGGGGCGATTGAAATGCTAATTTTTGCGAAAAATGATATTAGGAGGCGAGATAAGCGTAATTTCACTGATTCGTGCAGTGAATGCCGCGCGGACCCCAATTTTCGGCGTTAAATTAAAATTATAAATAATAGAGATAGAGTTCCGAGAGTCGAAACTTTTTTATTGCAAATTTCCTCCTCTTTAAGAATATTTTGTTCAAATTTCTGAATTATCCATAGTTTTTTAATTATTAGCGAAAAACTAAATGCTTTTTTTTTCCTCTTAATTTGTTAGTAACAATTGCAATTTTTTATGTGGTGTAATAAGATAGAAATTCATTTTTCTACATGTCATTTCGAATCCAGTGAGCTATCACTCATATTTTTAGGAGCTTTATCAACAATTAACACATACAGTGAATTGATATTTGAATTCAAATATACCTTTTTCAGCATGTTAGAAAGCCTCAGTTTTTCAAGTAAGGCAATGAATAATTTGAGTTGGTAGAGCTTCAATGTGCTCCGCGAATTTCGTGAAATTCAGTAGTCCAAAGTGCCGTATGAACCCCAGTGTTGAAAAAAGGAATTATAAACTCCTTCGTTAGCCTAAAAACAATAAAACAGTGTGCTGAAAGTGATCATAATACCTTAACCTAGTAAAATAGTGTTTCTAATAGTGAGTTGATACAGCAAGTAGAATAAAATAAGGAATAAAATAAAGTAATTTAAAAAGTTAAAACTACACAACATCCATACCACGTTTATACAGAAATAAAAAAAAATAAGGAGTAATATAAAATAAGAAGTAAAATAAAAGATGGTTAACTTTTACCTTTTATTTTATTTTACTTGACAAGTTGTTAGGCACATGTACATATTGAATAATTTAGACAAATTGACGAGATAGGATGATACATGACATGATATAATAGCAGTCCTCATCATATTTTTGATTTCATAACCGGAAAACGGTGTGTTCACTGGCATTTTTTTAAATTTCTTTTTGTCTTTGGTTGACAAGATTTTATAATATTGGTAGTGTTGTCAACAATGGCTTTATTTTACTCAAGAACAATATAACGGGGACCAAATTTTCAAGTATTCATCATTGAAGTTTGAGGAAACAACATAAAATCCCAAATTTCCATTGATAGCTTTCTTACTTCTTACATCAATTTACTCAGCTCTATAAACACTCTGAAAATTATTACTTCTTATTTAACTTTATTTTATTTCTTATTTTATTTTACATGCTGTATAAACTCACTTTAACACGATATCTGGACATTGGAAAACTGCAGGCCATTGTGACCCATATTAACCGCCGAGTTCGGGAATTTTGACCGCATTGGTTCGCCAGAGTGAAAAAGTAAGGTTATGATTTCAAAACCCACGAAAGTAAAAATAATTTCGCTTATAAAAAGTGAAAGGACACAAACAATCACAGCTGAATTGATGGAAAAGTTCAATAAATGACCCCCCAATGGAAGAATCCAGCAATGGAGGTGCAGATCGCAACAAAAGTGTGGATAAATTGAAAACAAAAAGCCACAATGGATCACCCAATAACAGAAACCATGAAAAAACATTATTTCACCAAACCAAACCACCGAAACTGATAAAAACACTGTGTTGGCAAAACTCACATCGGAAAACAGCGAAATCGCCAGCTGTTCGGTATCAGAAGCCGAAGAACTCCGGATGGAATGTGATATGGTGTATAATTTTTACCCCAAGTGAAGCCGAAAAACTCAAAAACTCAATGATTACATTTCTTAATGAAGTGAAAGAGTAAATAAGAGTAATATTCAACCTAATGAAGACACTGGAGAGCCAGGCACCGGGTCCGAGGCCAAAACCCCCGCCGAGAAGACCTCCCGAGCCGAGGTTAAAGCAGAGTTTTTAAAGTGGGGAATGGAAAGGGGGTGAGGAAAGAACGTTAAAAAACCTCTGTCCAGAAGAAAAATTTTGTTCACCACACTTTCCGAAAAATCCAAACATTTTTAAAGTGAGAAAATAATGCAGAAAAAAGTCTAACTCATCAAAATATGAGGAGTGATACGGATGATGATAAAAGGGCAGCAGAAAATCTCTGTTTTCCACACTTTCAAAGATACGAATAGTAATATCAGGAATAAAATACCTTTTACTGTAGCAGAGGAGTTGGAAAAATGATATATAGGTATAGTATTGCTTGGTATTACGTGGCGATTTCTACCAGTCAACACCTACGGCATGCCGCGTAAAGGAACTTCGTTCCCCTGACCGCACACTTTTTTTTTACTGTTATTATACAAAATTGTTTCTGTGAAAAATTAACTCAATTCAAACTCAATATAATATGGTAAAAAAAATATATCTCACTGTTGTGTTTCTGGAGATGAATGGCACTCCCCACAAGTGAACGTGGTCTTGGAACACCAAATCCCCTATGATTGCTTTGCTACAATTTCCCTCTCGCAGTTCGAACTTTTCGATAGGTTCGGGTTCCTTTCCGAGTTTCACGTTTTTATCTCCTTGGGCATATTGTGACACCAGGGCACAAGCTACAGCGAGCATCAATAGGCGACCCATCTTGTCTTAATAGTGAAGCTTGCGGAATTATATTTATTGATACTGATTTTCTTCATACTGGGCTTATATATTTTGTTCTCAAGAGGTGTATGAGTTTTGATAATGGGTATTGCAAGTGGATGAGTTATCAGATAAGATTATATTCAAAATTGATTACCAGTAAATAATAAACCGTTAACTTGTTATATTCAATTACCTGGAATCAATAGTCGACCTCGTTCGACAAAAAAAAATTAGAATTCACAATTCAAGATGATGTCTCAGTAATGATTTGCCAGTTTTCTGATAATTGTCCAATTCCATATACAGTATGTCTCACTAAGTTGGAACCATATGGAAAACTTTTTTGTTATTCATTTTAGGAAAAAAGTTATTCCTCATAAAATATTCTTCATATTCTAAAATCTAAAATACAATCATCAGATATCAATTTTTTTCCGTTGTGTACGCGGTGTGTCAAAATATATGAATTTTACTCAGGAGTAAATAACCTTTATATTTGAAAATATCGAAAATTGTGAAAAAAAAAGTTGTTCACAACTGAAAACTACGTTCAAATATGCAATTACATCCATTTACATGGGAAAATCATTTTTTCTTATTTTGTTTTGCATGTTAAAAAGAATACAATCATCAGATATCAAATTTTTTCAGTCGTATACGCGGTTTGTCAAAAAATATGAATTGTACTCAAGAGTGAAGTATCTTTATATTCGACAATATCGAAAATTCTTATTGAAAAAAGTTGTTCGGAACTAAACACTACGTTCAAATATGCAATTACATTCATAGACATTGAAAAATTAGGTTATGTTACTTTTTACTGTTTTTTCTATTTTGAATGAACATTTTATCTCTTTTGATTATGAAACACATGATCACCTTTTCGTTTCTTAATGTTTTCTAACAATTTTGCAATTCAAACACATAATGAATGCATCTGCATATATTGTGCAAATTAGAAAATACATACAAATACTAACATAATATTATTTCTGGAAATAAATAGAAATTTAATGTTCCCTCATTCCACTGATGCCTCGACATATCCACCTTCCCGTTCAATGCATATAATAGTTCTTTTGGCAAATTCACGTAATACATTCCTTATCATTTCTGGAGAAATTTCCTGGCAAGTTTCTAAAATTATCCTCTCCAAATGGTCAACATCTTCAACAGCTCTTCCTGATAAACTTTTTGTTTCAAGCAACCCCATGAGAAGTAATCAAGGGGGGTTAAGTCAGGGGATCTAGCAGGCCAAGAAAGATCAGAATATCTGTGAATAACTTTTCCATGGAAAGTATGTTCAAGATATTTCACAACATTTAATGTACTGTGGCATGCGGCATCTTCTTGGAACCAGATACATTGACGTTCTTGTAAGGGTAGTTCGTTCAAGAAGTCCTTGATGTGAGTTTGTAAAAACTGTAGATAACGTTCGGCATTTATAGATTGGCGAAAAAAAAAGGTCCATTAATCTGTTCTTATAAATGCCACACCACACGTTCGTCTTAAATGAATATTGGTCATGAGACTTTATTACAAAATTGGGATTTCCATCAGACCACCAGCAACAATGTTGTGACGAGACAGTTATTGACTCATCGGAAAAAATTATACGCCTCGTAAAATAAGGGTCCTCTTCTAATTTTCCTTGGATGAGATGGCAAAAATCCAAGCGCCTATCATAATCCCTTTCTTTCAATGTCTGAACGATTTTTGGTTGGAATGGTCTGTATTTATTCAGTTTTAAAATTCTTGCCACTGTATCTTTACTCACATTCTGTTGCATCGACGACTTCCTTTTGCGCAATGACATTTTTGGATTTTCTACAACTGACAGCATTACTTCAAACTGCGTATTCTCATCGACAACCAATTTTCGACGTTTTCCATTAAAATGATTGTTAATACTTCCAGTATTCTTGAATCTATTTACTATTTACGTAACAGTTGAATGATTGATATTTTTATTGGGATGTCTGTTATAAAAAATAGTTGCTGCGTTTTATAGTTTTCTCCCACAATCAAAAAATTTCTATTTTCTCTTCACAAGTTAATAACGCTACCATTTTTATGTGTCTTATTATTCTAACGCGTTTTGACATTCACTGTCAAACATATCTTGCTATTTACAAATCAACAAATCATTTCTCCGTCAGTGTATCCTAGATTACACGTAACTACAGTTAAATTTGCATTGTTGTAGACAAAATAAGAAAAAATGAATTTTCCATGTAAATGGATGTAATTGCATATTTGAACGTAGTTTTTTATTCACAATTTTCGATATTTTCGAATATAAAGGTACTTTACTCTTGAGTAAAATTCATATATTTTGCCATAACGCGTATACGACTGAAAAATATTGATATCTGATGATTGTATTTTAGATTTTAGAATATTTTATGAAAAATAACTTTTTCTCCTAAAATTAATAATAAAAAAGTTTGCCATATGGTTCCAACTTAGTGAGACAAACTGTATATATATACGGGTTTCTTTTGTTGAATATAATGAATTTTTAACAAACTAGGGGAATTGAAAACCACCTATTGTGGTTTTTATAATGATAATATATTTATTCTATTAAGACCATATGTTATTGGATATGTCCAAGAAATCAATCTAAGTATATAAACAAACAGTACATACATATGCACATAAACACATATATACACTCACACATACATATACAGTGTCACACATAAAGGACGCAACATATGGAAGTTTTTTTTATTAATAGATATAACGAAAATTTGACTTCGCAGTTAGTTGCTTGAAAAATAAGTGAAAAACAGCCCCTTTCCTTTTGTCATGTGCTACTGTAAACCTGTCAAATTTGACATTTTTTTCGAAAATCCTCAAAAAATCAGTTTTTTTGGAAATCTAGAAAAATGCCAGAAAAAAAGTTGCTCAGTTTTCAATTTTACACATTTGCTCCAAATTTGGACTCTCTACTGTCACTTCGACTTTCACTCTACAGTTCGAACGAAACATGATTCAAATATCATAATTTTGATGAATACGAGACTTCAATGTGATACATGCCTAGAAAATACCCACATTGGCCTGTTATCAGAAAAAAAATAAATGCACCTCCAGAAATTCGTCTTTGTTGTTGCAAAGTTCATCTAGTTTTTTCATTTCATTGTGAAACTGATTCGGAATTTCAATGTATGGACGTTAATATGTCAGTTATCGAATAAACGAATTTCTCTTCATTCTTATTACACTCGTATTTCTTTTTTAACAGATTTGTATCCCGTTAGCTGCAGATGAGTTCGAAATATTTTGATGTAGTTTACACCCAACAGTGTGACTGTTGGATGTAAACTGTTTGATGTAATTTTCGTCCACGTAGAATTTGTATTTTTCCTGGTTTTCTTTATGTGATTCCATCTAGCTTCGAACATTAATTTGACAGTTTGTCAGATTTAATGATTCAAAAATGACGGATTTTCATACACACTTTCAACAGTAATTTTTAGTAACAAAATCGCATCCAACCGGTAAAATTACAATACGTGTAGGGTTACTACATGAAGACTGTGAAATTAAAAGATATAAAATCATCTTAGTAGGTTTCCTCAAATGTCTTGGTATATTACTAGAATTCTATTATATTTTGTATTGGCAATACCCTGATTTCTAATTTTACTCATATGTTGTATTATATAACGAAACCAAAAAGGAGGAGGTTCTCTATTCGACACGTATATTTTATGTTTTTCCATAATTTTTTTTATGTATGATCACGCATAACTTTTTACTGAGGCGTCCGATTCCGATAATTCTTTTTTCAGTGGATAGGGTGTACTTTGAGTTTGGTCCCATTTGAATTTAAAAGATGAAATCCACCTCTAAGGGTAGCGAAATGAAGGATATTGATCACTCACCCTCTGAATTCTGGTCCGTTAACCGATTCTATCAGGCATAACTTTGTACTGGGTTCTTCGATTTGGATGATTCTTTTTTTAATAGATAGGGTATACCTTATATTTGGATTTCGATGGGAATTAGCCACCCTTACGGGTAGAAAAATAAGGGATAATTGATTTTTCACTAGTGAACATTGGCACACACATACGTAGTTGACAATGACAGATCGCTACTGACATTATTCTTGTTCCGTCAAAATCAGTATATTTTATGAGGGGATGGAATTATATACAGAGTAATGAAATAAACTAACCAGAACAACGAAAAAAATTTATATTACAACAAATAGTAAAAGTAGATAATCATATTATTTAACTGGTAATAGTTGAAGTAAGGTGGGTAAGTAAGTATTTTGGAAGTAATTGGTAGATTGGTAGATTTTAACCAGAAAAAATTGAAAAATAAAAACTTTTTAACAAAAAATTAAACCGACGAAATACGGAACTGAAAAGTAAAATAAAACTTTTAACAAAAATTAAACGAGAAAATCAACTGAAAAGCAAAAAATAAAATAAACCTTCTTAGTCTTAATGATAATTGAGCTCCTAAACTGATGTAAGTAACTGATTTTGAGTCGGCGCCAAACAAACAATCATCGAAGATCATTATCTGTGAAAGAAGTCATCAAAACGCAGCCGTGCATCTCGCTGCCATCATTTTACGCTTCACCTAATTCAATTGCTAGTTTGTTTGGCGCCGACTCAAAATCAGTTACTTACATTAGTTTAGGAGCTCAATTATCATTTAGACTAAGAAGGTTTATTTTATTTCTTGCTTTTCAGTTGATTTTTTCGTCGGTTTAATTTTTTGTTAAAAAGTTTTTATTTTTTACTTTTCAGTTCCGTAACTCGTCGGTTTAATTTTTTGTTAAAAAGTTTTTATTTTTCAATTTTTTGTGGCTAAAATCTACCAATTACTACCCACTTGTTTTTTGATTACTCCCAGAATACTTACTTACCCACCTTACTTCAACTATTACCAGTTAAATAATATGATTATCTACTTTAACTATTTGTTGTAATATGAATCATTTTCGCTGTTCTGGTTAGTTTATTTCATTACTTTGTATATTATTCCATCCTCTCATAAAATATACTGATTTTGACGGAACAAGAATAGTGTCAGTAGCGATCTGTCATTGTCAACTACGTATGTGTGTGCCAATGTTCACTAGTGAAAAATCAATTATCCCCTATTTTTCTTCCCGTAAGGGTGGCTGATTCCTTTCGAAATCGAAATATAGGGTATACCCTATCTATTAAAAAAAGAATCATCCAAATCGAAGAACCCAGTACAAAGTTATGCCTGATAGAATCGGTTAACGGGCCAGAATTCAGAGGGTGAGTGATCAATATCCTTCATTTCGCCACCCTTAGGGGTGGATTTCATCTTTCAAATTCAAAAGGGACCAAATTCGAAGTACACCCTATATCCACTGAAAAAAAAATGATCGGAATCGGACGCCTCAGTTAAAAGTTATGCGTGATCATACATAAAAAAAAATATGGAAAAACATAAAATATACGGGTCGAATAGAGAACCTTCTCCTTTTTGGTTTCGTCGGTTAAAAACAACGTTAATTTTACAAACATTTTCAACAGTATTGGAGCCGCCATTTTTATTTTATGAATTTTGACAATAAACTCATAATCTTCGACCCCAAAAACCCCCACATACCAATTTTGAATCGAATCGGACCATAAACACAAATCTCGTTCGCCATCTTGGAGCCGCCATTTTCTTAACTCTAACAAAAATTCCATAATGCATTGTCACGGGAACTATGAACACCCGCCAAATTTCACGTTAATCGAACAACTAGAAGTGGGTCAACTTCAACTTGTAAGATTTGATTACACACATCGGGACAGGTAAAAGTAAATAAAATTATATTTCGCTAAAATAAAATAAGGATTTGACAATAAAGTCATTGACTAAAAAAAAAATTTCATGTAAAAAAGCGTGAGGTGCTTGCTATCAGTTTTCTTAATATGCTTTCTTTACATAAAATAACATTTTTTGGTCAATGACTTCATTCTTATTATTTTCAACACTTTTTAATCCTCATTGCCGTATATGGGTGTTTTCTATTTTTGCGAAATATAATTTTATTCACTTTGCTACATATTGCTATAGAACACTACAAAAGACTACGATATAAAAACTCTTCGATTGATTCATCCACATGAGATGGAAGTTATTAATAACAAAATTTTGGCGAATATGCTGAGAACCAGTGTATTCGCCACATCTTTGAATTGTAAATTATGCTGAGAACGGCCTCAGTGCATTCACCATATTTTACTAGTAGCCACTGAAGAGTTCCACTATTCACCTCCTGGCTCCATCATCAGCTCAGCACCAAGATACCCAATTATAGTATTGTCATCCAAACTACATATACATACCAAGTTTCATTTCTATACGACAATTAGAAGTAGGTTGAAATTCACTTCCAAGATTTGATTACAATGTTTCTTAGTTACAAGTGAAGCTAATAATAAATAAAAAATAAAAACTTTTTAACAAAAAATTAAACCGACGAAATACGGAACTAAAAAGTAAAAAATAAAATAAGCCTTCTTAGTCTCAATAACTAAGCTCCTAAACTGATGTAAGTAACAAACAAATAAACAAGCAAATGAATTAGGTAAGGCGTAAAATGATGGCATCGAGTTGGGCGGTGACATTCTGATAATTTTTTTGAAGAAATTTGATGATCTTCGTTGATTGTTTATTTGGCGCCGACTCAAAATTAGTTACTTACATTAGTTTAGGAGGAGCTCAGTTATTGAGACTAAGAAGGTTTATTTAATTTTTTACTTTTCCCTTTCGTGGTTTAATTTTTTGTTAAAAAGTTTTTATTTTTATTTTTTTCCAAATCTACAATACTAACCTTGTTTTCTGATTACTTCCAAAATACTTACCTACCCACCTTACTTCAACTATTACCAGTTAAATAATATAATTATCTACTTTTACTATTTGTTGTAATATAAATTATTTTTGTTGTTCTGGTTAGTTTATTTCATTACTTTGTATATCATTTCATCCTCTCATAATATATAATGATTGTGATAATGACACTAGCGATCGGTCATTGTCAACCACATATGTGTGCCAATGTTCACAAGTGAAAAATCAATTATCCCCTATTTTTCTACCCGTAAGGGTGGATAATTCCATTCCAAATATGATCAACTATGAGGTATACCCTATCTGATGAAAGAAGAATCATCCAAATCGAAGATCCCAGTACAATGTTATGCCTGATAGAATTGGTTAACGGACCAGAATTCAGAGGGTGAGTGATCAATATTCTTCATTCTGCTACTCTTAGGGGAGGATTTCATCTTTTAAATTCAAATGGGACCAACTTCGAAGTACACCCTATCCACTGAAAAAATTATTATCGGAATCGGACGCCACAGAAAAAAGTTATGCGTGATCATACATAAAAAAAATTATAAAAAAATAAAATATACGCGTCGAATAGAGAACCTCCTTCTTTCTGGTTTCGTCGGTTGAAAAGCGTGTTAATTAAAGCTTGCAAAAAAGCCGAATCAACCAAATAAAAGCGATCGGGAATAAAATCGGTCACGAATTTCGACTTGCTAAATAGCTGAAACAGTAGAACACATTTTTGAATAATGTATAATATATTACATACTCATATTTTACAATAATTCATTTGTCAGACTTATTTATTTCCCAAAGATTTGAATGTTGTATTCCAATCCATGATTTATCTTCGAGTGCATTTCCAAAGTGACGTAAGTGTGGTTCACACCTCCATCTTTGACGAAGACAGTCGATCCAGCAGAAATGTCTTTTTGACTCAAAGCCAATATACAGTAGATTTTCGGATCTCCCTGCCAAGAAGACTAAAAAAAATTTATTATAAGTCTATTATGGTATCACGATCCAAAGAGACATGTCAAAGGCGAAATGACTTCCAGCTTATGCTGCGAATAGCAAACGAAATGTACATACAATCAAAATTGTTTCATGTTTGTGGTAAACTGAAAACAGTCAACTGCATTATTATTTGGGACCTTCTTAAATGTTTCGAGAAGTGTCAATGATATGTCGAGTTTTTATCACAGGAATGTTTGATTTTCAAGACTACTTGATTACTTTCCAGATGAAAGTTTTCGCTAACACTCAGCAAAGCACTTACACATACTCGTACAAAGACAAAATTCCTGCACTGGGTTGTAAGAGCAAGTAACTGGTAAGATACAATGGGCCAGAAGGCCCAAGTGTCATGGGAGTCCACGGCCTGACAAGCCTATGGGGTACGGTTTTCAGTGGGTACATATGAGAAAAAAGCGGTGAGCTCATCCACCCAAAAAAATAGTATATTAAAGTATAAGTGGATAAAAAGGGCTTTAAAACACGCGCGATCTTTCGAGCACGACGGCGCAGCCGGAGTGCTCGAAATAGAGCAAGTGTTTTGAAGACCAGTTAACGCTATTTTTTTTTATTGGTGCACTTTGGAATCATATATACTGGTATTATACTACAAAAAATAGAAATAAGAACTAGTCATGCAAAATGGTTGAATTCGTGATGGGACATCAGTATACCTTTTGTTGTCATGGAAATGATAAAAACCGATATTCATTTGCAATTTGTTATCAAAGATCAATATTTATTGTCACCAGAGCTCAAAAATGAATTATTCTAATATCGATTTTTTGAATAGTGAGGCAGAATCGCGGTTGATACCGCGAAAATCCAGTGATATATATAAAAAAGAATATGAAAAGTTCATCAAATGGATGGAGGAGCAAGAGGTATCACATATAAATGAACGAGTTGTTAGTAATATTTTATTTGTCGTTACAAGGTACTCCTGTCAGATCAATAATAAAAAATTTGTCATTTAGACTTCACGTTTCTCGATTTGTTGATGTTGACATGGTAACTTTGGAAAACGCGCGTTTTTTGAAGTTCGATTTAAACACGCTGAGGCGTGCTTCAAATGGGTGAAATGGTGACATAACTAGTTTCGCTGACGATACAGTTGTCTTCTTTGAAGATCAGAACTGGAATGCAATGAAAGACAAAATACAGAGTTCCTCACCTATTCTATTCGATTTTTTCAGTGGTAAACTTTTCACAGTCAACAAAGAAAAAACCGCTTACTTACCATTCACCAGGTATGAACCAAACCTACCCAACTTCAACCACATTGAAGTGCGAATTCAAAACCAAACCATTCGTCTGATGGGACACAAGACAGTTAAATATTGAGGCATATTACTAGATAGACATCTGAGATGGGATGCCCACATTACCAATCTAGTGAAAAAGCTCCGTTTTTATTTGGGCAAATTAAAATATCTAAAAACTTTTTTTTACATCCAACATCTAAGAATCATGAATCATGCCCTTATCCAAAAGCACATTTTTTTATGGAATCATAGCCTGGTTGGAATAATGAATAACTATCTAATTTTTTTGAAACAATACAAAAATACCTCATAAAAATTATACTTGGTAAAAACGTGACTATCCTAGCGATGACCTACCTAGAGAATAAGGTTTTCATGATATACGCCAAGCCTTTTTTTTAACTCTCCTCGTATGTCAACGTAAACATATCGCACTGAGTAAACGAGTTGATCATGTTCACAATACTCGATATAAAAAAGTAATCTAGAGATGCCAAAGATTTTTAAAACTGTTGAACAGAGATGTCATACATTTCTTGCACTTGAACTCAATTCCAATTGAAATAAGGAATCTGAACTCCCTACTATTATCAAAAATAAAACTCAAAAAATGGATAAACCAGAGTTCAAGAAATGCCATACACTGTTTGATAGATCTTAAAAATAATTGAAAATAATATATCTATTTGAATTGTATATCTCAATAACTCATCAATACATGTCTGGTATGGTCATACATAGTACATTGTAGTAGTGGTCCAGGTGTGCGAGACACCACCAGAGTGAGTAAATGCTGCTGAAGATGTCTTCTTAAATTCATTGCCAAATAAATCCAAGGCAAAATATGAATACGCTTACAAACGTTTCATAGATTATTGCCAAGAAAAAAAGACGCCCTTCCTATCTGAAAATGTCATGTTTGCATACTTTTCCGATTTATCTACAAAGTTGAAGGCATCTACGTTATGGTCAAATTACTCCATGCTGAGAGCTACACTTAGTACAAGAGAACATATTGATATTGAGCTGAAACTCACCAAAATTATACCTATTTTTAAAAAGGGCGATAGAGGAAACCCTGAGAACTATAGGCCAATTTCTATTGTCCCCTACATTGGTAAGATCTTTGAAATCATATTAAAGCAAAGGTTGAACAAACATTTTGAGAAACTATTAAGCAATAATCAATTTGGATTCCGTCAACAACGATCTACTACTCATGCAATAGCAAGGGTTGTGAGAGAGATAGTCGAGGGCTTTGAACAGGGTAAACTAACAGGTGTAACATTATGTAACCTGAGCAAGGCTTTCGACTGTGTCTCTCACAATATCCTGGTGAATAAGCTCTCTCAATATGGAGTACGAGGAGTATCTTTAAAACTAATTGAGTCTCATCTTCAGAACAGGAGTCAATGTGTTACTATCAATGAAACACTCTCCCAGCTTAATCTGGTTGAAACAGGCGTACCCCAAGGCTCGGTTCTGGGGCCACTTCTATTCATAATTTATACCAATGATTTTTTTTGTCATATGTTGCCTCATTTAGGTATTGCTTTTGCTGATGATAGCTCTCTTATAAGCTCTGAAAACAGTTATGAATCGCTGTTAAATTCGATGAAATCAGCTGAAAACCTCGCCCAAGAATGATTTACCCACAACTTATTGAAATTAAACAAAGTTAAGACAAAACATATAATTTTTTCGACAAACAATAAAGTAACAGTAGGTGACCATGCTAAACTTTTAGGATTAACTATTGACGATAGTTTATGCTGGGAACCACCATCGAAAATACCGGTTCCAAATTGAGTACTCACAATTTTCTTCTGAGAAAACTGAAATCGTTTGTTGATAAAAATACCCTTTTTTCTGCGTACTTTGCTCTTATCCAATCATATATCAGCTATGGATTGACCCTTTGGGGAAATTCCTTTCACTCTGAGAAAGTGTTTAAAATTCAAAAGCAATCCATTAGAATAATCTGTGGTGCGGGTTATAGGGATTCTTGTCGGCCATTATTCTGCCAACTCAGTATTATGCCTCCACAAACTCTGTTCATTTATCAGACTTTGCTCGAGATTCATGAAAATAAAGAAAAACTCCTGACTAACTCAAATTACCATGACTATAATACACGCAACGCGAATCTGATCAGGTCTCAAAGATTTAAATATAATAAGTCTCTCAAAAACTCAATAAATGTTGATTTTTACAATATACTTCCTACCACACTAAAAAACAAAAACCAAGCTACGTTCAAGAACTCTATCAAAGTGATACTGCAGAAAAAGTGTTACTACACTATCGCTGAGTACATGGCTGACCCACCCGGGATGTGATTTGATCCAACTATCTTAACACCATACTATGTGATTGGTTTATCGTAATGTCTACATATGTGTACACGCAATATTTTATTTTTATTGTTATTGTATTTTAATTGTGAATTATTATTTTCTGTATTCAATTGCTACCTGACTTGCTACAAATGTTTTTTAACATAACGTAGTTAAATAAAGATCTATCTATCTATAACAAAATATTCGAAATTTCTTGCTTTCCTGATACGTCAAATTGACAACTATAAACCAAAGAAGTCAAAAGTTTTATCAGATGAACAAATTGAAACGTTTATTACTCAAGCTCCAGATTATATATACTTAATAAATAAGGTACGTTTAGAATGTAAGAATTTTAAAATTACCTGGATATTTATGTAGTGTTTACTTTTTAGGTTGCCTTAATATTTGATGTTGCCGGTGCATGTCGCCGTGATGAACTATATCAATTGAATTTGAATGACATAAAAGATTTTGGATCTAAGCTTTTGATTAAAATACCCAATAATAAAACGAACAAAACAAACCAAGATCATTTGTGATAAACGAATCTATATGTCACTGTATAGAGAATATGATGCATGTCGTCCAGAAAATTTTGAAAGTTGGCGCTTTTTCTTCAATTATTCAAATGGGAAAGGTTGCAGGCAAGTAGTGGGAATACAGTGTGGCAAAATGCCTCAAATTGTCGCAAAATTTTTAAATTTGCAATATCCACATGAATACACAGGACATTGTTTCCGTCGTTCTTCTGCGACAATTTTGGTCAATGCTGGGGCAGATTCAATTGCTTTAAAGAGGCATTGAGGATGGAAATCCTCAACCGTTGCCGAAGGATATATATAGGAATCTTTCAAAAATAAAGTATACCCAGCAGATAAAATATTTAGAGGGGTAAGTGACAAAGAGAAATCTGCTAATACTATTAGTATTATTGCCGAAGAAGAAAACATCAATAACGTCGCTGACTATTCAGGTAACATAGATAAATGTAGAGGGGAAGTGACAAAGAGAATTACTTTTCAGGTAGAGTTCAGCCTATGTTTAATAATTGTACAAACTGCAACATAACTACAAATAAACAAAAATAATAAACGTTCCATATGTGTAATAATATATTTAATAAATGTTCTTAATGTGAGTTGTTGTTTGCGTGTATTTGTTTACTGTCTAAATAGTATATAAATAAATAATAGTTTAAAAAAACTAAAAACACGCTTCTATAGAGAACCAGACTAAAAATATAGAAAATAAGAAAAAAATTTATTTTATTTAAAAAAAGCGGGGGGTGCGTGGTATCGCCTTGGCCAACAATTACCTGTGATCTGAGACATTTCTCACTTTACTGCCCTAGATGTGTAATGTACTATATAATTATTGATACCATGCACCCCACGCTTTTTTTTAAATAAAATATTTTTTTTTCTTATTTTCTATTTTTTTAAGTCTGGTTTCCTATAGAAGCGTGTTTTTTAGTTTTTTTAAACTATTATTTATTTTCAACTTTTTGGTTTAGTTTTCTATTAACGCGTGTTTTTAGTTTTTCAAACTATTATTATTACTATTAGATTTTTTTAACTATTATTCTCCAATATTGAATAGAATCGGACCATAATCACAAAACTCGCGGCCATTTTGGAGCCGCCATCTTGAATCCTTCAATTTTGACAAAATAATCATGATATCCGACTCCAAAAACCTCCACATACCAATTTTGAATAGAATCAGACCATAATCACAAAACTGGGCTGCCATTTTGAAGCCGCCATCTTCAATTTTTCAATTTTCCCAAAAGAGTCATAATATTCGACCCCAAAAACCCCCACATACCAATTTTGAATAGAATCAGACCATAATCACAAAACTCGTCCGCCATATTGGAGCCGCCATTTTGTTTTTTTTCACACAAAAATTCCTTAATGCATTGTCACCGGAATTATGTACACCTTCCAAATTTCAAATCACACGGACGTCTGGAAGTGGGTGAAAATCAAGTCCAAAGGAGTCGGTTACAAACATACAAGTGAAGCTAATATAAAGCGTGTAATAAAAACCGGTAGGGACCGGTTTTGACGGTCTAGGCCGGCAAAAGTTCGTTGCTTAGCAACAGACTAAAATACTTGATTAGCGTATTTTGGGGTCTGAAGTTGCTCCGAGAAAGTAGGCATTCTTGAGCAATTTCAGTAAAATCACACTTTGGTTATTCTATTTACATTTTTGTCTTATATTAACTTATGTTATTTCATTTTACTTTTTTCCGTTTTTATTTTATTGGAAGGTTGAATATCAATTGCAAATAGCCTTGGTGATCCACGCGCAGGTTATCCTTTGAGGATCTACTCTGTTTATTTACCCACTAATGTTCACCTTTCGCAAATTTATATATTTGTTATAATTATTGTTATGGTTAATAAACATTATTATTTCAATCGTTGGATTTGCGGGAATTCGGTCAAAATATTGAAGAAAACCAATTTTTAAATTGTCGACGTTTCGAAACTTTATTGTATCATTCTCAAGACTCTGAAGTACAAAAACAAGAACATACAATTAAAATGAGGATCTAGAATGTGTGTGGTTTATTTTTGATAAAAACAGAATAAATTAAGTAAAATAACATCGTTAAAAAAACAATATTTAAAAACACTTCGAACACATTACAGAAAACAACAATGACGAGTACTTACATTTAGGATGGCTTTCCGAGTTTAGAAAGGGTAAAATAAATAATTTCGACATAAAATATAAATAGATACTCAAGTTCATGAAATACGTTAACACAGACATGAAGGAAAGGAACAACTGAAGGTCGGTGAATCATGTTTTTATAATGTAAAAAAGGCTCATGAAAGAAATGAGTATTGGAATCGGAAAAAGCCGTTCAATAAAGATCTAGGATTAATGTTTGTTTTTTTCTATTAGATTGAAATATGAGGTGTGTAGGTTTTCAATATCGGACCTTTTGTTAACACATTTTGTTCCATGTTTTGTTATTTCGATCATTTCGTGCAAGAGTCTTTTTTTTTTAAATCGTCTGTTGTCCTATAATACTGGCTGAATTAAAGTCGAAAGTATGCAGTGATGATTTACAGTGCTCTGCAAGGCTAGTGGGGTTTTTGATAGTTTTAAGCGGGTTGTGTAGGTATATTTTTACAATCCCTCATGTGTTCAGTCAGCCTCTGTTTTAGATACCTCCCCGTTTGTCCTATATACACCTTATCACACTCAGCACATGGTATTTTATAGATAATATTAGATTTAAGTTCTTTTGGTGTTTTAGTTTTGAGTTTCGTAAAAAAATGTTTTTTGACTGTGTTTTCACATTTCATGCTGACTTTAAGATTTTCATTTTAAAAACCTTGCAAAGTTGAGGTGTTAAACCTGCCACATGCGGTAATTTGAAATATTTGATGTTCAATGGTATCTTTTCTTTCTGTGTATTTGTTCTGTCAGAATATACTAATTTTTTAATCAAGGATTTAGGGTAGCAGTTCTTAAGTAGCATCGTTTCAATAAGTTTAAGGTTGTGGTTTTTAAAACCATCATGTGCTAAGTGTGTAGCTCTGTGTTTAAGATTAGTTATGGTGTTTATTTTTTGTGTCATAGGATGAACGGAGTGGTAGTTAATAAATCTTTCAGAGTATGATGGCTTATGGTACCAATCAGTTATAATTGTATTGTTCAGCCTAATCAGTAAGACATCCAGAAAAGTGATCCTATAATTTTTTTCTATTTCTACTGTGAACTGAAGTCCGGGGTGGTAATTGTTGAATGTTGTTAGTATACTGTCTACGTTTTCTTTTTGTATACATAAAACTATATCATCGACGTATCTTTTGAAAAAGACGATAGGAAATTCACATTGAGCTAGACATTTGTTCTGTAAGTCGGACGTAACAATATCCGAGCAAATTGATGATAAACAATTTCCCATTCCTAGGCCAAAAATCTGTTTATAAGAGACTTCATTAAAATTAAAGTAGCTGTTGCTCGTCACGATCTGGAACAATGCAATGAATTCCTCTAACGGAATAGTGGTGTGTGGTTTGATTAGATGCCATTTTTCATTTATGAGACTAACTACCAGATCTACTGGTATGTTTGTGAATAGGGAAACTACATCCATTGATATTAGAATAAAGTCATCTGGTACGATAACATCCTTCATCTGATCGACAAGTTCAAATGAATTCTTAACGTAATAATCATCTTTTATGAATGCATGTTTCAGGAGGCAATCTTAAAACTTACTTAATTTATATGTAGGTGATCCAATAGAACTAACAATCGGGCGTAATGGGATATTTTCTTTGTGTACCTTTGGTAAAAAATACATCTTCGGAAACACTCCATTAGAGCACTTTAGGTTATCACCACTTTTTTGTCTAGGTATTTATTATCAACTAATTTTTTAATGAGGTTGTTGTTTTTATTTTGAATTTGTTCAGTCGGATCTTTATTCAGTAGGACGTAGGTCGAATCATCATTTAGTAGCAATTGGGCTTTTATTGAGTAATCTTGTTTATTTATATCCTCAGTTCAGTTAAGTACACACGTTCAAAATTGTGCTCCGCTTCAAGCAAAAAAGGTAACCAGTGCACGTAGATTCATTCATACAAATAAATCACTCGCAAAAACGCAAAACCTGAAAAAATTTCTTTGCATGAACTGCGAACATTCGTACGAAGGAAATAAACGAAATCTTATCTCCAAAACAAAAACACACGATTGTTAGGCGCGGCCTACACTCGTTGCTAAATCGACAATGACGATAACCAACGAATTAATATTAGAAGAGATTGAAAAAACACTAAAACGGAATTAATCTCATATATAGAAGCTGTCGAAGTCAGACTATCATTGAAAAGCGAAGATCTATATAGAAAATTAAGTAAAGTTGAAGCTGAAAACGAAGATATTTGAAATAAAATCGAGAATATCGAGAGAAAAACAAGAGAGAATAACATCGTTATATTCGGACTTCAAAGTAAACCTGAGGATATAACAACCGATTATATGTGCTCGGAACTGAAAAGACTAGTAAACGTTAATTTAGTGGAATCTGATCTAAATAATACTTACGCGTTAGGTAAGAAGGATAACGCGCCAATCAAAGTGGAATTCCTATCCTATTTGAAGAAAGCTTCGTTATTCAAAAACGTTAAAAACCTGAAAGGTACTCAAATAACGATAGCCAACGATTTGACACTGATACAGAGAGAAGAGTACAGAGTTTTGAAAAAACACTTGAGTCTCCCAAAAATAAACAATTTTAATACCTGTTACATCAGAAGAAATAGGCTTTTTGTGGATGGAAAGTCATATACAGCAGAGGAGCTGGAAAAAACCCAAACATCGCAAAAGCAGCCAGCGAAACAAATACCCCAACCCACAACAAACAAAAGGCAGAAAACAATAAGAAAATCACTGGAACAAAAGACCTAACAACTAAACCTATTCAAGCAACTACAGGAATCAAAACAAATATTAAAACACGCTCAGGGTCGGTTTACAGCAATACATAAATTATACCTATTTTACCTTTTTCTTTTGCTGATGGTAGGAAGATAAAACAAGTATTCTCCAACTATTAGATAAAAGATAACAATTACCACTGTCCAACTGTATTATTTATAATATTTATTGTCAAAATGGATCCATTCATACTCGAATACAAAAATGAACCAATAATCACAAATGAAATTGATAGCCTTAAATGTTTTAATTCAGCTCGACTTCTCAAAAACAAATTAAAGGAATGGATTTTTTCAAATGATCGAAAGTATTTCGCCAATGTAATTGATCCATTTTAGTCTTCAATTAACTTTTAAGTTTACTATATTTGTATAATATAAACTATTTTTAGTGGTTGCATATGTGTGGGTGTATGATGGTAGGCTGTATGGGTGAGTATGTGCGCATTAGGGTGTATATGTATGTGTATATCTGCATATAATTATTAAGAAAGAATACGTACTTTTCTTCATCCAGGTCTTTAACCTTTAAGGATATCTTAATAAGTATATCTTAATCGTAGTTATAAGTGCTATAACTGAAAATTGAACTGGTAAATTTCATAAAAGTGATTAATTAGTCGAAAAAATTTTTTTTAGATCAAATACAAACTTATTTCAGATCAAATATAAACTATAAACTAATTATACCCGAAGACAAGTTCTTTGATGAACTTAGACGGGTACTCAACCTCCCTTGTTTATTCAGTGTACCTACATCGCTATAACAATAGAATGTTATTTTTTCTGCTACTATGTTATTCATGCTGTATTTATTATAGTTATAATATAATTATTATTTATATTAGGTTATGAAGATAAATATATATATATATATATATATATATATATGTGTGTATAGATATATCTATCATTTGTATTTATGATTTCTTTCTTGAATAAACATTAATTAATTCATTAATTCATTCATAGCTACAGTTATATTTCCTTTGTCTGCTTTCGTTATTATTATGTCCGGCTTATTTTTCAGGAATGTATTTGTTTTTTTAAACATGTTTATCATGTTTTTTTGATTAAGCTGTGAGCTTATTATTATTATTTCATAGGAATTCTAGAGATGAATTGTATGCGGTACGAAACGGGCAAATTTCAGGTAAATTTTTACGGCGGTACAAAAAGAAAATGTACGAAATAGGAAAAATGTAGCGTCAGTTCACAAAACCATGTCATGCAGTTTGGGGTCGATGTTGGAAAAATTCCAATTCCAGCATACCGAGCGCAGTCGATGATAAATCAGAATCACAATAAGCAAACAGACAAGAGGTATTTCAATTACGCATCAGACCCAGTGAATAATTTTCAATTCCCGGCGTTCCCGTCCGCTCAGTCGCTCCTCGTAGGGTTGGACCGGGTAACATCTGCTCCGGGAGGTGCAGCTTGTTTCAATCTGCGAGAGGGAGCCCTTCGCGTACATTGGGAAAAGATGGTGCTGCAGCGGCGGAGAGAGTTGTGGGGAGTGGATAATAACCAGTTACGGGGCCTCCTATAAATCTCCCTTTTCTTGACAACCTCTTGTGCGGTATTGGGATCAACAAGTATTACATATTGTAAAAAAACTACGTTGCATTCTGTACAAATTTAGAAAAATAATTAGCGTACTCGACCATAAACAAAAAATAATTTTGTACAAAAGTTTGGTAGAATCTCATTTGAACTACGGCATAATTGGTTGGGAAGGAGTCTCTAAAACACATCTACATTCACTTGAAGTCTTTCAAAGACGTTCCTTAAGATGTATTCTGCAAAAAGGATACAACTATCCTAGCAACCTCCTCCACTCGGAAACTGAAATATTTGACCCAAGGCTTCATAAACATAACCGCAGTCCAATATAAACACAAAAACGAATTGATCACCTACAGTCATAACTATAGCACCCGCCACAAAAAAAGTATCGTAATACCAGTCATGCACAAGTCAGTCGGTCAAAGGAACTATTGTTACTTGGGCCCTAAACTTTTCAGCTGTCTACCTAAAACAATGCGAGCCAAATCCTAGAAAATTCAAAAACAAACTCAAACTTTTCGTTCAGCATACTCCCCGTGTAGAAATACAAGAGAAAATCAAAAACTAAATGCAAGACTTGACTCTTTCTCATATACGATTGTCAAACACTTATTTATATCATTTTATAGATTCATTATCACTATTCGTTTTACTTCAAAATCCTGTAATACCTTAGTTTTATCTTGTGACAGTAATATACCCTGATTTTTACACCATTTTCGTGTTGTTTGTATTACCAATCTTTTAATATTGTATACCTTCCATAGTTAATTATTTATATCTCAAATGAATGTATATTATTATACAATATCACTATATTGTTAAACTACTGTATTCTTACACACAAGCAGGCATACCCTGCTTCGTAAGTATTTTCTTCAAGAATGCAATTAACTGTAAAATTATAAATTATAAACTTGAGTGGATGAATTATTATTATATTATTATTATATTCATGTTGGAAAGAGAAACATTCTCAATTGAATATAAAGATTTTTATGTGAATAGAAATATCCACGATAAAAATGAAGTTATTTTTCCATGAAAGCCTAACAGAAAACAACTATTTCCCCGTCAAGAGCCACGCTATACATTGAACTACATCTGATAGATGTTCTGAAAATCAGAAATTGAAAAGAAAGAGAAAATCAGAAATTGAAAATTTGCATTTCAATTCAGATAGTTATTTGATTTTCTATTCCAGTACTCACCAGAAATCATCGCTATCACTAGGTCTCCAATACATTTTTGTCTAACAGAAGACTGAACCTGTTGAAAACACTGGCACATAAGGAGTGGGGATCTGATTGTCAAACATTACTGCGCGTTTACAGAACACTCATCAGATCTATAATAGACTTTGGATGTATTGCATACGACTCTGCGACCAAAACAACCATCAAGTTACTCGACACTATCCACAACAAAGCCTTAAGATTACCATTAGGTGCCTTCTGTACAATACCTCTACTGTGCGTCGGGTGAACCATCTCTTCACAACAGACGTACCTGCCTCAGTTTGGCCTCGCAGCAACAGTAAGTGCAACACCAACAAATCCCACCCACAGTGACACATTCTGTGATGATTATAGGAATATCTTCACCAATCGACCAAGAACTTATTAACCTTTCTATGAGAGAATCCGTGAACATCTACCTACCCTCGATTTATCCCTACCGAAATCGTTTCCTACCAAATTCAACCCACCTTTCCCTTGGACCATCAAACTGCCGAACTGTGACACAAGCCTAACTCATTTCGGAAAACTCAATACCGATAGCCAGGCCATCAAAAATAAACTCAGCCGAATCATTTCGGAATACTCTAGTTACACAGAAATCAACACGGACGCCTCAAAAACCAACGAAGGAGTAGGAGCTGCAATAGTCACAACATCGGGATCCTTCTCCTATAAGCTTCCCTCAACGACCAGCATATTCAATGCAGAACTTTATGCCGTTTACCGTGCGCTGATCTATATCAATGCGAGAGGTGGAGAGTTGTTATTTTTAACAGATTCACTTAGCTCCATATACAAGCAGGAGGGCTTATATCCCAAAAATCCCATTGAACAAAACATAAAAAGAGAACTCCGTGCGATCCAGCAACACGAAAAACAAGTTTGTTTCATTTGGATTACATCACACATTGGAATTCAAGGCAATGAAAAAGCCGATGGATGTGCTCGAGGTGCAATTACCTCTGCCGAATCCGAAATAGTGATGAGAGTAGTATCTACAGACATTAAATCAATGGTGAAAACAGCGATAGTCCAAAAATGGCAAAATCAGTGGCAAGTGTCTAGTGCAAAACTGCGGACAATAAAATATGATGTGAAACCGTGGCCTGACGAAACGAAGAACCGAAAACATCAAGTGCTCATCAATCGGCTACGCTTAGGTCATACCAATCTCACTCACAGTTATCTTCTAAATCGTACCGAGGAACCAATCTGTGACATATGTGAAACCCAACTGAGTGTTGAACACATTCTTACCGAATGTCCAAAATACTGGGTGCAGCGAAGCAACTACAACTTCCCTCCAGATATCTTTAACATTATTGGCAGAAACTGTAATATTTCAAATATTATTAACTTTCTGAAATGTACTGATATAATTACAAAATTGTGAACATGTACGACTCGCTAATAACCATTAGGTTAATGCGATTATGCTGAAATAAAATAATAAAAATACATTTTTGTCGACGAAAATCTATTTCACGCTTCTTCTATCATCACGAAGACCGGAAGACATGGGAAACACATTTTCTAGGAGCAATCTCACTTTGCAAAGATGGAAAAAAGTTAGAAAGTTAGAAACATTCCTTTTGGAGAAATTAGTGTTTTTTTGACATTAAAACCTGTCATGGGGTATGATAGATTGATTTGTTTGAAAATATGAACAGGATGTTAATAAAATCAGACGTGGAATAAAAAATGTCTATGCGGTTATGAACATTTGGAGAAAAGTAAAATTCGGCAGTTGATAAGGACTTTTCGCGGGTGGGTTGAAGTATATAAGTGTATACAGAGTAACGCGCAAAGTTTTCTTAACATGCGCTTATAATTATACTAAGAATGTATTGAGGGTATTGATCGAATGAACAAATAAAATTGTAACAGAACTATAATATTAACAAATATGAAGGAAAAGAGAATACTTCAGCAGGGGAAGTAGTTGTTTTCTGTTAGACATTCACAAAAAAAAAACTTCATTTTTATCGTGGATTTTTCAATTGAAAAAAAAAGTTTATATTTAATATTCAATTGAGAATGTTTCCCTTCAAAATGAATATCCCTTTTCTTGTTCCTTAATGCATCAATCTACTGAATTCCCGTGCCAATATCAGCGAGTTGCCAACAAAAATCCGAGTAAACTATGAATTCAATTCTGGTGAATAAACTTAATGAAATAGTCAGTATGGTCCTTTTTCTGGTCTTGTATTTGTTACACAAGATGGAGTCAACTAATTTCTTGGGTCGTGTTTTTCAAGACAGCCCTTTTTTTAAGTTGATGTCAACCACAGAATGTTGTACCTGTATCGGTGGTCGCCAGCTTCCAGTGTCTGTCATTAGTCTATTCCTTATGTATTCTCGAGACTCAGTCAGTCGTCCCTTTGATAGTGACTCAAAAAAATTAGGTAGTAGTGTGACCAAAGATATGTCAGTGCTTTTTAATCAATTAGTTAGGATAATATCCTTGGAAAAAAATATAGTTCTTGAAATTATACTTTATCGCCGAGCGGATTTTGATACCAAATTCCCTTCGAAAGAGTTGTATTGACGTGGATACGAAGATGCGATTCAAGATTCGATAAATAATCAACGAAATAATTTCCTTACCAAAGATTCTGTCTTTGAAGACCATCTCTAGGCTGTAGACCTCTGAATTCTGGAACCACTTCACTGACTCTATACTTCTATTAAATATGGAAAAACTCTTTAAATTCTTTGTTACTTTTACTGAATAAATTCCAAATTTCCTTTTCATCTTATTCTCTCTCCCTCCTTCAATAAAACAACGTAGTTTTGAGCTCTCCACAACAGAAATCACTTTAATGGCTCAGCAATGAATCATTATGTGGCTTGAATTAACTAATGAAATTCCAGAAAGATATGATATTCATAAACAATCATTAGTATTTGATTTGTTTGCTTGTATGATAAGAACTTTGGATAAAGTAAAACTCAGGTTATAACTAAATCGAATGCCCCACGAGTGATATGTTTCTTGATGGAATTCTAGGAATGAACTGACTATCTTCCCAAGTATCTGAATATCCGTTCCATATAGAAATCTTTCTTACTATTCCATCTGGCGACCAAATGTTTAACATTTCTGGCCCTCTCAAGACAGAATTTATAGGCCAATCAATAGAGATTTTCTGCTCTATTGGTTCTGTGTCAAAAATACTACCAGGAAACCGACTGTGCCATCGTACGAAAGACGGTTCGTAGTTTTATATTGTTATGTTTCCTACTCCCAACTGTCATTGCTCAAGTTGTTATAAACAGACGCGGGGAAGCGTATGTATATTAATACAAGCGCGCTGGGCCCGTTATGAATCTGCTGCTCTACCCCCACTCCTGAGCCGCTTTCATGCACTCGTCGGTTTTCGGTCATGTTTGCAAGTATTTCTCACCTATTTCGTAGAATTTTTCAAAAATATACCTATATATCTTTTTTCCAAACTCCTTCATCACAGTAAAATGTATTTTATTCCTGATAATATATTATATCAAATTGACGTGCCACATATTCAATGTAAACCATTAATCCAACTTCGGCATATAAGAAACATAAGAAATTATGTTCAAAAAAGGATATAATCATCTGAACACAAGTTATATAGAAATATAAAAGAAACAAAAATATCTTCCACGTATTACCACTCAACGATGATATCCATAGATATCCTATCGATATTTTTTGAGAAATTCTCCGTTTTATGTTGTCCTAGTAGAATAATTCTGACGTAGTGTTGGTTGATGTCAAATATTTTAATTTCACAGAATCTCAGATGAGTGTTGACGGGTTTTGAACACAAATTTCAGAATATATTTTTCCAGGTTGTTATGAATTTAGTAGATGCGGATCCCCCAAGCGATGAACTACAGTAATCACGAAGGTTTTTATTAACATTTGCACGTGGTAGATTAGGATGATACTGATTCATAATAACTGAGAGCCTGTCTAGAAGCTTGATAGTGCATTTCTGATTCATTCTGATATCAAATGAAAAAATAACATATTACTAATTCAAAATCTAACAGCTTGCTATTTTCTTTGGGAATGTCAGATTCTAATAACTGACACTGGTAAAGACCAAAACAGTTTTATTAATGCTTTTGGGGCAATGTGTGACTAAAATGCCCTAAAATGAAGACTATGATGTATGATTGGCCCTGTAAAATTCATAATCGGTGTAGAATGAATTCTCCTGTCAAGGGCAATTTCCTGATTTCTCTGAGTTTTACCTCTATGTCTGTCCACTTGTCTGAATGTCTGTCAGTTGAAATTTGACATGGTTATAGACATATGAAACAAATTTATTTACGATATGAAAATTCTAATAATTTGTTTCCGTATGTGTATTTGAAGTAGTCAAGGTAGGCCACTGAAAAAGTATTTTCTATTTCAACTTGTTTGGTGTCGAATGGGATGTGATGAGGACCTCATTTACATATAAAAACAATATAAAATGAAATTATTTTTGCATAGACTACGAAACACTATTTACAATCAATTCTCCCAACATCTCCTGAAATATGAATAAAGAAGAAGTAGTTAATAATGTTATACTATTTATCAATAATACGATTAAGTTCAAAGATGGCCCAAATCGGTTGAGTAGTTTCAAAATGGCGACTGTTGAAAGACTGAAAAACATTCTCAATCTTTCATTTTCATACCGATATAGCTTCATGAGCTGCACAACTTTCACCCAAACAAATCGCTATAAATTAATTTATTTTCGACGATTTCATATTTTGTGTTCACCCAGTATGCCTTTTATTTGAGTTGTTTACTTAATAGCACAATGTTCACTTTTGGTTTCATGACCTTTTTAATAGTGGTAATTTGTTATAAATATTACGGTAGGTTTGACTGAGGGTGGAAGTGGACTAAACTATGAGAAATAATAGAACCCTACCGTCACGCCACTGAGCCCTCAGTGAAACCACGGAGGGTAGGTTCGGTTTAATTAAAAATCCCTCGGGTCCTTTTTGAACGATTATATTCGAACTATTTGTTACTATGTGCACTTGCTCTCTTGGAATTTCTATTCAGGACAGGACGATTACAATCGCAAACAGATGCCTAATTTTTTTTCATTTCGAGAATACATTCTAGATATATTTCTCATCATATATGAGTCTTCAACCCACTTGAAGTAATGTACATGTGCAGAAAACAAATCGAGATAAATAGATGAATGATATGATATTAATAGATTTAATGGAAACATTCGAATGATCCTGCTTTAAGGTAGATTTCGATAATAATAAATACCATCAGTTCGAAAGAAAGTTCAAATATTTAGGAATAAGAGGTTTAAATAATGAAATAAACGTACAAATTTACTGAAAAATTATCAGTTGTAATAGCACAAGAGAGTGAGAATAAAGTGAAAATAATTCGACAGATTTTCGAAAACTTGTTGCCAGGCAATAGACACGAGAGCTCAACGGGCTCGAGTGGCAACAAGTTTGAGAAAGAAATCTGGAGAATTATTTTCTACTTTATCGAACTCTCATGTGGTATTCTATATATTATTTTTTTATGTTATGATGTTATGATCATGAACACATTTTCTCGCACAATGATACAATGCACTAAACTGGTTTTGATTCATTTATCATAATTAAAAAGATACGTTGTCAGACAATAAAAACAAAACCTCAAATTATTCCTGCAAAAATTTTCTATGTAGAATATTCCCACTAAAATAATGTTTTGATTGGTCAAAACGTACATGAGTGATTTGAATTGAAAGTTTCCATTGGTTTCTAGAAATGTCAAAAAATAATCTTGAAAATAGAACCCAAGAAGTGAAAGTGACTGGCACGATGAGTGACCTGAGGGAGATTGAATATAGAGTGCCGCAGGGAACTGTGTTCAATCTTTATATAAATGAACTATTTCCATTTAACAGCCAGGGAACTATCATAGGGTACGCTGATGACACCGCCATTTTTTATGGAGCGGTAACATCATGAACTGAAACATAAAGTTGAACTTGATATCCAAGTCATGAAAGACTGGTTCGATTGTAGGTTACTGACAGTTAATAAAGAAAGAAACAACTTCCCATCCTTCAGTTGTAACAAGGCCGGGAAATCCCCATTTCAACATCTCGACGTTGAACTTAATGGGAGTACCCTCAGAATTGAATTTGTATATGAAATGGGATACAAATATTAATTACTAATAAAAAAACCATCCTATACAATTTCAAATACCTTAATAACTACTTAAGGTAAACGCACCAGTTATTGACAGTGCTCCAGTAATTGACATTTGTTGATATTTTTTTCAAAAATAAAGCCATTGAAGTAAAGTGAAGCAATTTCCAAAGATAATCTGTAAGATTGGAACATCTGGCAACCTTGTAGCTATTGGGCGAGAAATTGGGTGCTTCCATAGTTTGTTTATACGTGATGAAAGTTCAACGTGTCTGATTTTCGAAATGATTTTAAGTACATTGTTAAGGTAGGTCCATTCAAATTTTGTTTTTTTCATTTTCGGTGTGCATGTTAATAAAATTTCAACTATTTGTTAGTATTCAGTAGACTGTAAAGTTGATTTTGTGTATAATATTCAATCACAATAAATCACCTGACCCCACTTTTTCTGGAATGTCAATGACTGGATCAAGGAATGCATATGTGTACCAGTCATTGACATTGGGTGTCAATGACTGGTACATTGGTAAATATGAAAGGTGAATGCAAAAAGCAGAAGAAGACATACTTAAGCTCTCCTAGAAATATGGGCTCGAACAAATTTCTGGTTCCAGTCTTTGACAGGGGGTGTCAATTACTGGAACATCAATTGTTACAGATTGGGCCAAGGAAGAAGTATAGTCAGGATCAGATGAATGCAGCTCTAGAAGCTGTAGCAAGAGCTACAGCTGCAAAAATTCACTCTGTTCCTAAGGTAACACTGATGTATAAATCGTCAGGTAGGCTACCTACGGAGTGTAGAATGGGGCCGAGTACCGTTCTTACCACCAACGAAGAGGACCTTTCAGAGAAGTGGATCCTTTCACTGGCTAAGGTACACCACCCAGTCAATAAGGAGCAGCTACTGGACAGTGTGAGTCTGATAGTTCAGGAATCCAAAAGACCAAACCCATTTTCCAACTCTCGTCCTGGTCGAAAATGGTACGATTCCCTCATGAAACGACATCCAAATCTGAGTGAGAGGGTCGCCCAAAATTTAACGCCCGCTCGCGAAAACGTTTCTGAACCGCAATGGTTTCGAGAAATAAAGGAATATTTGATATCCAAAAACCTATTTGCGATAACAAACGATTCCACACGAGTTTTTAATTGTGATGAGAGCGCTTTTTTTCTTCGGCCAAAGGGCGACAAAGTGCTGACAAAAAAAGGTAATAAAAGTGTGTATAATGCAAGAACAAATGACGAAAAAGATAATCTTACTGTTTTGGTAACTGCTAATGCGACTGGAGAATTAGGTCCTCCTATGATTATTTTCAAATATGAAAGGATTCCGGGTCATATAACCCTTAGTGTTAATAAAAGTTGGGGCATAGGACGGTCCGAAAGTGGTTGGATGTGTGGCTTTCTATGAATATATATTTGAAGCCTAGCTCTTTCAAAATGTGTTTCGATTCTTATTGTAATTGTTTTTCTTTGTAAGAAGTTCATTTCCAATTACTGATTTGAATAAATGTTATTTTTTTGCGTGTCAATCATTGGTGTGTCAATAACTGGTACATAGAAAGAATCTGGGTGTCAATAACTGGTGCATCAAACATATATTTTTTTTAAATTTTTACAAATAAAAAATATGTTTTATTCAATGAATGGTATAGTGGTTGTCAAAGTACAAACTACCGGAAAAAAAATATAAACTAAATCTGAGGTCATAATTGTGACCCATGGAATTGTTTTAATGGAATTTATTTCCTAAAAGTGTCAATAACTGGTGCGTTTACCTTACCACTATAAACAACGAAAACATTGTATACTACCATAGCGGAAAGTCATATCCGATAGAATCTTGGTATGGGAAACTACCCTCCGGACACATATGAAGCCCCTCGAAATTCTACAGAGAAGATTCCTAAAAGCAATAATGAAAAAAAAATCTTCCTCCGATTTAGTATACAAACAAGGCAAAATCTTGGATATTAGACAGTTGTTTTATTAGTGTACGAATGTGAAATTCCACCAAACTGGTAATGTAGTTCGACTTGCTCATGAATACGATACCCGTATAAAAGCATTTATCAGTTTTACCATAATTCAAAAATCCTACCCGTACATTTTAAAAAAAATTATATAATAATGTCCCAGATATCATAAGATGTGGAACAAATGAATCCAATTTCAAAATAAAACTGATATATTACATTTTAAGCAATGATAGGAAAATAATAAATGAATTGACTGACGAAAAACTTGAAACGTAAAAAGTAAAAATATAATACATATGTATAAATCTTATTCGTCCTCTATGAATACATATAATTATATTACTTCATTTTTAGTCAATTACATATTATAATACCACTTAATTGTATTACCCATAATTCAAACTGCTATTTCACTTTCCAATATAGCTTGAATACCATACAATTTGATCTTAATGGAACAAAGTACTAAACTTTTGGGTATATATGTAGATCAACACCTACGTTTTACCACTCATGTTGACGCTATCAGTAACAAATTGAACAAATCTAAATATGCAATATCACGGATTAGGTCCTCAATGCCAGTTGAAACTTTGTTAACGGTGTATTATAAGTTGTCTACAGTCATTTGTCCTATACCGTCATTTTGTGGGGAAATTCTGTAAACAGTGAAAGAATCTTCACAGCACAGAAGAGAATAATTCGCACTATGTTCAAATCACTTTTCACAAAATTCTAACATTTCCATGCTTGTATATTTTCAAATGCTTATTGTACATCAAAGAAAACCACTCCAAATTGAAAACAAATTCACACTACCCCAACTTTCCCACTAGGAATGGTAATCTTCTTTACATCCCGAAACAGAACACAATGAAATTTGAACGACCTATCACATACTACAACCACTTGACCAACCTGAATCAATGAGAAAACTAGTTAAAAATTTGTTCAAACGCAAACTGAAGTCATTATTAACTTCCGAAGGTTATTATAGCATCGAGGAGTACACGCCAAACTATAATTTGATGAAAAATAGATATTTTTGAAATTTTATATTTTATATTTACTTTTTATATTTTATATGTATATGTACATGTATATGTATATGTGTTCGTAACCTAGATGTATATTTATATCACTCAAGTTTTAATCCACGTTCCTTGTATGTTCTATACTACACGACCTGTCCTATACATTTTTCAAATGCCTGAACGATCAATATTTTATTATTATTATTAACAAGCAATAACCCTGAGCAACATGGTAATATTTTTACTGTATCATCAAATGATTTGTATGTGTTGTTTCACGTATCCTTCCCATTTAACATATTTTAAATATTATCACGAAATTTATCGAAACAAGTGGCAGATTAATTATAGATTATTACTTTACTCCATCCACACCATACTGTTTATATGGATATGTACGTTTATATTTATACTAATATTGAATAAAGTATATAATATATATACATGTTTAGTTGTTGTATAATTAGAACTTCAACTAGTAGAAAACGCTGGAAGCATTTACTCATTTTAGATATGCACAGTATTTTCCTGACTCGTGATTAGCGAGTCCATAATCCAACCAGACTTGAAATTTACTACTTCATTCATAAATGCGACGAGTGATTCCTTTTGTCTTCCATTGTTCAAAATACGCACGGAACAGCTCGGTGTTTAGTTGTAAGAACCAGAGAATCTTGGAAACAGTAGTTGGCAACAGTGTTCACATTAATTTGTTTGAAAATATGAAGAGGATTGATTTGTTGAAAATATAAACAGGATGTTCATAAAATCAGATGTGGAATCATCTGCGACTGAAAGATAAACCTTAGTCACTATCTTCCATCGTCAAGATAACCAAATTTTTCTGTGAATTAAAAATCCACGATTAAAATGAAGTTATTTTTTTGTGAATGTCTAACAGAAAACAACTACTTCCCCGCTAAAGCCACGCTGGACATTGAACTACATCTGATAGATATTCTGAAAAGGCCCTAACTCAAAAGAAAAATCTGAAATTGAAAATTTGCATTTTCATTCAGATAGTTATTTGATTTTTTATTCCAGTCTTGATTAGGAATTCATAAAGATGAATGAGGCAAAGAAGAATGTTTTCCAAAAGAGAGTACTCACCAGAAATCATTCGTAACATTGACGCAGGAGAGACATCGCATTCACTAGGTCTTCAATACATTTTTGTCGACGAAAATCTATTTCATTTTAATCGTGGATTTTTCAATTCACAGAAAAATCTTTCTATCAATATTCAATTGAGAATGTTTCCCTTTTCAACATGAAGAGGATGTTCATAAAATCAGATGGGAAATCAAGTGTGACTGAAATATACACTCTAGTTACTATATTCCATCGTTCAAGATAACCTCTTGTGTTGGCCGATACAATTTGAAAACAATTCAATACTGTGTCTTTTGTGTGTAGTTCTGGGATAATTGTGATTCGATAAATGCGTCAAAGCTGTATTGACCTCATCTACTAGTTCTGACTTCATCTACCAGTATGGATATAACAAGGTTTGTTTGTTTTCATCACCTTGAAATTGAATTATCTATCGCAAGCAATGTATTCTTTTTGAACTTTTACCACACAATCAATTCAACATTCCACATTATTTAAATGTTTATTGCATCGGAAATTGCGTTAACTTACAGCTCTGATCAAGACAGTTGCTGAATTTTCATGTTCCAAGAGTAAATTCAAGACATAACACTCTATTTTACCTCGAATTCTCTAGAACAAATTTTGATATTAATTTTCCGTTTCTCTAGTCTTTGTATCATGTCTCATTTCTACGCTATTGTTGTATCTTTACTGATTCTCAAATTATTTATGTTTTTTTTTGTACCTGTGATTTTCCCACGCTGTAAATGGATTTCTGTTGGGTGGTGTACAAAAAAAAAAGACAGCTGAGGTTAGGCAAGCGGCGCTTCCCAAAATGTTGTCGAATTTTACAAAGAACAAAACATGTGTTAAATTTTTTTTCGGATTTTCAACTACTGTAATTTGTTATGAAATAGAATACACCCTGTATATACAGGGTCTTAGTTAATGAGTGCGACAAACTTCAGGGGCTGATTCTGCATGAAAAAATGTTATGCCATGTAATTACAGAAATGCACTCAAAAATAATTATCAAGAAGTAACCCTTGTATACCGGATGCATAAATGACTCATCTAGGAGAGCAAAACAAAGATTATTGATTGCTACTTGTTACAGTCACAGCCAGATTAAGAAAATCAGTTTCAATAACTACCGAAAACATAGTCATAAATTTAGCACCCGTCCAACGTCGATAAACACAGGGCAATTAAAAAACATATATCGTTACCCGAAAAGCAATTAAAAACTCGATAACGCGAGCATCACCAACCCGCATCATTAATTGAAGTAAACAAACTCGAAATTCACCGGGAATAGACACGTCTAGACTCATAAGCCACCCTTGTTGGTCATTAGTTCAACGACAACCAGACAGCCCATCATAAATACCTGTCATTCAGTAAAATTTTACCCATTTATAACATAGATAAGAACCGCGGTTTATTCATGAATATATCAGACAAACAAGGCCCTTATCAGTTTTACGAGCCACATCTTTATCGGCCCGAACCAACCAATTAACGGAAAGGAAAACAATAGTATGACATAAATCCCGCCCCCTAGCTACTGTGTCGAAGATCTTATAAAAGACGCCGGAAGCCGAAAGAGTTAAGTCAGTTCCAAACAGTAGCCCGTTCAGTAATCACTTATATTAGACGAAAAGAAATATAGTATGCCTTCGCCATAGTGCCAGTGCAAAGTGTCACGAGAATTCGGTATTAAAAAGTGAACCGGAGAACATGTCATTCTCAAAATGAACTTCAGAAAACATCAAACTAAGCAACTGCAAACTAAATTCAAATCACGTATTGAAGCTCCCAGTAAAAACACGAGGGAACAGTATAGTTTCCCACAAATTGTCTATTTTTGTCAACGCTTCCAAAACAGAGATAATACAGCGGGAGTCCGCAACTCAATGGTACGATCTCTCAGAAAAACCCTAGCCGTATACGAATATACCGGGCGAATAAAATAAAATAACCAAATTGACGCGTGAGAAAACGAAATAATAATAAAATCAGAACTAATTGTCGTTTAAAACTACTCCAGTGAATAAGTGTTAAACAGGGTGAGTTCAATGTTCGTTTTTCTGTATTTATGTTTATGGCAAACCCAACCTATTGAAATGAGTAATTGTCTGTAAAGTATCTCCATAGTTTTCAAAATTACAAAGATCTCAAAAGAGAATTATTTCTATCCGTTTGTGGCGATTGACGACTAGATTTTGTTCAGTAAGACTATTTCGATTTTGTAGCCACGTGTAAAAGTAACTGCAAATAAGTTACACTCTGTTCTTATTGTACGAAGTGTTGCAGAAAATAATTGTGAAACATTTTATTAAATATATATGTACATTCTTAACATTTTATGAGTGCATTATTATTTTGTTTGATCATTGTTTTGTTCGAATCCTTCTGAACGGTAGTATTCCTGAATGAACAACCCATGTTCCAGTATTTGGGAGAAATGAGATTAGTTCTGAGTCGCTCCAGAACATAGTTTCA
Source organism: Gonioctena quinquepunctata (assembly GCA_018342105.1). NCBI lineage: Eukaryota > Metazoa > Arthropoda > Insecta > Coleoptera > Chrysomelidae > Gonioctena > Gonioctena quinquepunctata. The sequence continues at coordinate 10,150 of JAFIRS010001365.1, read as the reverse complement.
GTTTCGACCATCTTCAGATAGTCGATTGCTCTTAATACTGTTTTTCCAATCTAACGAATAAGGTGGTATTACAGGTGTGGTGTGTTAATCCACAACACCCCGTAGTCCGGGCAGAAACAAAAATAATGACAGTTTGCTATATAACTTTTGTCTGCAAATGCTTCGTTTTCCGAAACACGGGGTGATACAGTTTTTCTTAAAAACTGACTATTTATGTATTGCTCTGAAACCGGTCGAGATATGCAAATGAAATTTGGTGAGGTCCAAGAGGTAGTTATTTGACATGCAATGCAATGCAATTATATCATTTTTTCAAGAGGAAAATATGGTACGCCACTGAGATATTTCAAATAAAGAAACATTTTAGAATTTCTCGTTCAATTTGTGACAAAAAATCTCTCTGGTTTTTTTTGCATAGTGCGCCGCTTTTATCCAAAAAATTAAACATCTTAACGCGTAATTTTCATTTCTTTAATACTATATCAAGAACTATCTAATACAATAACTTTAAACTAGAACAATAACAGAAAATAACACTAATAAATAAATAGGTGCCAAGCTACAACAAATGTTCAAAATGACCTCCCTCAGACGTGATACAAGATTCAACTCTTCGCCTCATTGATTGTCTTATTCGCGCAAATATTCCTGGTGTATTTCTGATTGTCTCACAGCCAGCTATAATTCGATTCCTCAGGTCTTCAACATTTACGACAGGAGTGGAATAAACTAATGATTTAAGAAAACCCCGAATGCAAAAATCTATAGGATTTAAATCCGGAGATCGTGCAGGCCAATGTTCCGTCCTCCCCTACCTATCCAATGATTTGGATATACTGTATCTAAGTTATTACGTACAATAATGCTAGAATGGACTGGTGCACTATCATGCATGTACCACAAGTGTTGTCTCAGCTGTAGAGGAATTTCTTCAAGAAGAACAGGCAACTCTTCCTGTAGGAAATTAAGGTAAGAGTCGCCTGTGGGAGGGAATAATGGACCGATTAAATTATCATCAAGTACCCCAAGCCATACATTTACTCAAAACTGATGCTGAAAATGAGCTTCAAAGATTCCATGTGGATTTTCCTCAGCCCAGAGGAGATTGTTATGGAAATTTCGTATATACTGCCGTCCAAAATTAGCCTCGTGAGTAAACAAAACGCCATTTAAAAATTAGGAATTTGAGCGATTTGATGAAGAATCCAATGACAAAAAACTATTCGTGGAAAAAAGTCTCTAGGTAGTAGAGCTTGCACACGTTGAATATGAAACGGATACAATTGCTGTTCTTTAAGAATTTTAAATACAGTGAAGTTGCTCACATTCAGTATGTTGGCAATTTTTCGAGAACTTGTTTCAGGTGACTGCGCAATTAACTCGAGAACTGCTCCTTCTAGTTGCACAGTTCGTACTTCTCGAAGGCGCCCGCAGTCAGCCGATTGTTTCTTAATTGTACCATTTTCGCGCAAACGTTGGTGGAGACGAGCAAATATTGTGTGATTGGGTACCCTACGTCCTGGATACAACTCAGCATACAATCGTCGAGCTTGCCGACCATTTCCATTACTTCGACCATAGACAAAATGCATGTCTGACAATACCGCATTCGTATAATTTTCCATTCTTTTAGATAAAAGAAAAATTAATTACTTATAATCATTAATGTTATACCAAACTAAAAGCTTAAAAATGAAGAAACGCTAATTTGACATTTCGTTGAAATATTAATATTTAACAGGATGTTGACAGTAGCCTACTAGCATCGCTATTAGAGCGTTAAGATGTTTTATTTTTTTGCATAAAGACGTCGCCCCATAAGAAAAAAAGGTAGGAGAGTTGTTTTTGTCACGAATTGAACGTGAAATTCAAAACTGATTTTTAATTTGAAATATCTCAGTGGCGTACCATTTTTTTCTTTAAAAAAATTGAGATCATTACCCGTATGCGCGCCAATGATAAACATACAATCTCCAATTGCATGTCAAGAAATGCGCAATGAATACCTCTCAAAACTCACCAAATTTCATTTGCATATCTCGACCGGTTTCAGAGCAATAAATAAATAGTCAGTTTTAAAAAAAACGTGAACACCCCATATCTCGGAAAACGAAGCAGAATCACCCCCTGAAGTTTATCGCACTTATTCACTAACTATATAGTGGAGGCCACATTTTACAACCGAATGGAACGAAATTCGGCACAAGAATTCTTTTTATCAAAGCCTCGAATAAATTCTAAGATAAACCAGAAGGGCGGCTATTGAAAGACTGAAAAAAAACTTATTCTTTCATTTTTATTCCAATATCGGCAAACTTGAGATCTTGATTTTCACGAAATAAAATATTTATCATTAATGAAACAAGTGAATCAAAATCATCAACATTTTCATTGTCATTTTGCAAAAACGTTAATATTATAATCAAAACCATGGCCTCTCTTGGTATGCATTTCTAACGTGACGAAGGAATGTCCCACACCCCCTTCTTTAATGGTGACAGTGGATCCTTCGGATTGTGGTATCAAGCTCATTGCCATTACGCAGTAGATTACAGGGTCACCATACCAATTAGACTGAAAATAAAATATAATATAGATTTCTTCAGTTTACACAGTGTCACTATTAGAGTCCGGATCATATTTTTTCAAAAAAAAATGCACTGATCCGGTCGTACAAAAACAATTTTGTAGGTTTTTTGACTTCTCTGCAGAAGTTTCTCCGAGTGTGAAACGATTCCTTCAATACCTTTTAGGATATTTGTAAAAAAACAAAAAGTGGACATTTTTGGCAATATTTCTTGTTGAAAAAATTTCACATAGTTATTTTGCTGGGGCCGATGCCGAGGTTTTCATCTACGAACTATCTTCCAAAAGGTAGTATGGGCTATTTTCGTCTTTATTTAAGTGGGAAACAAACCTTTATTGGTTGGCCTATACATAGAAATATCAGGAAGAGTTTGGGAAGAATTAAATCTCTTCAACTTTTGATGCTGTTGGTATTTTCCAAAGAACATTTTTGATATTTTTTCGGACATATGATTTGTAGCTTGATTGAGGGCAATTTCAGAATCAATAAATAAAATCAGAAGTCTACCTTTCCGACTGGCTGCGCCATCAGGTTTTTCGAATTCGGAGATGAGTTTTTCTTAATTCTTGCATTCATTTGAATGAGTCGAGTTGAATGAGAGCTTGTAACAAATAATGACTTACAGTTTTAGTTCCCTCAATAAAAGGAATTGCATTATATTGTACACGATCTCGAAATACCATATCTTCCACACGTGCATTTGTGCAATCTCCGTCCCGAATTTCGAATTGCCCACTTTCCACCACTTCAGCAAATTGGAAAGCAACCAGGAGACAAATAACAATAATCAATGTTCTGCTCATTTCGGCGAAATGTAAAACGATGATCAATATAACGTACGTGAGTTTCAATATTTAGACGACTTCTCCTTACAATCCTGTCAATAAAGATCTTCAAATCTCAAGGTAATCTCAGAGATAAGAGTCGATCGTTCAATTCTATCTAATGAATGGTTGAGATTTACAGATTTGATACCGTTGTGTATTGTCACGAATATGGTGTTTGTGGCTTTTAAAATACTGATCGATGAAATAAAATTGTATTTCGTGCATAAAATAATTCATTAAAATCGTAGCAAAGCGCTTTCGACCCTTAGGTCATCATCAGTGCATACCTGAAAGTAAGTAATATTGATAGAGAACAAGTTACTGAAAATTTTTTTGGAAAAGAAAATTGAAATATTTTAAATGTGAGGTTACTTACTCGTCAGGTGTACAAGAAGCCAAAAAGACCATAAAATATCTCATGATAAATGAGTGTTGCATAAGTTTACGTGACAAACATGTTGAACAAACCTATCCTAGGCCAGGATGAAAATTGAGAATACATTTCGATATCTTTTATAAGCCATTGTTTAGGTGTGATAGCTGGACCCAAGTGACAAGATTAACAAGTGAACGATTAAATAGATTGACATGGAACACAGAACCATGGAGATATCAGAATCATGAAACGAATATCCCTGTCATACGAGAAACACATTAGAAGATGATCAATATAATGTCAAATATATGTTCCAGTATTCCAAAGAAGACCAGACAAGACTCTTAAATTCTCACATTTAAGTCATTGAAATTGAATATAAGTTCAAGGGAGAAGTCTAATTAGACCTGTCCTGATCAAAGACAAACAATTGAATAATTCTGGTAGAAACTGCAGAACTGCATGGACAATAAATAAAAATTTTCCTCAATAAAAATAAAAAATAAAAATGCTTGTCCACCATGGATCAGTTGAACCGCAACTGGTGGATAAGAAGTATGATACAAGTCTAATGAGAACTTGACCCAACTTCACAACTCCCACAGCTGGAGTAAAACATAGTCTCGAAGGTGATAATCTAGAACATGACTTGTGTTCTCAGTATGGAGAAAAGTGAAAACGAGGCTGGCAAATTGCAAAGAGATACAAGTAAAATCACCATAGAGAATGGAAATTGAAAATTATTAGCATGATTAACAAGAAAATTAAAATGTGAATTAGAGTTAAAAGGCTGAGAAAGTTCAATATTATTTCAATTTAGACGTCTATGAAGTGGAATATAGGATCTATTTAAATTGACTTGCATGTTGAGACAAACTTATATTCAATTTCGATGACTTAAATGTGAGAATTTAAGAGTCTTGTCTGGTCTTCTTTGAAAAACTGGAACATATATTTGACAGATGACAGTCCCCATTAGATTGATCATCTTATAATGTAATTCTCGTATGACAGGGATATTCCATTCATGATTCTGATATCTCCATGATTCTGTGTTCCATGTCAATCTACTCCATCGTTCACTTAACAATGTTGTCACACCAGAACAATGGCTTATAAAAGAAAAAAAAATTGAGTCAAATTTCAATTACAGAAGTTTTCATTTGTTTTTGAAAATCAGCGAATTTTGAAGTTACTAATATTGGCCCTCTTCGTGACGTATACGATCGAGCAGCCAATAGGCGTAATCGGGTTGATTGTGACATTGAACGGCAATGTTGCCAAGTTTCTAAAACTATAAATGTCAGAACTAATATCCAATGTTGAATGTTTATAAATAACTAACTCCTGAAGAAGCCTGATTGTTACAATACAACACCAAACGAATGTCTCATCCATTCAAACTTTGGGTAATATTTATCTTCAGGTTTAAATTCGTTAAAATCAAAATTCTCTTTGTCAAAATTTATAAATTCGAAATGGCGGCTCCAATATTGCGGACGAGTTTTGTGATTATGGTCCGATTCAAAATTGATATGTGGAAATTTCTGGGGTCGGAGATTACTAATGAATTTTTTGTCAAGATTCATAAATTCGAATAGGCGGCTCCAGACGAGTTTTGTGATTATGGTCCGATTCGATTCAAAATTGGTATGTGAGAGTTTTCGGGGTCGGAGATTATGATCATACTTTTCATAAAAGGATTCAGGCGCTCAACGGACTATTTGACAGCAGTTCAGTTTGACACTAAACAAGATGTTACCGCGACAACGATTTTTTCCACTGCAAACTTGATTGAAAGCAACATTAGGGTTTTTGGTTGGGTTTGAAATACCAAAATGTCACTTTTCAAACGTTAATATTGCGAAAACAATTGAATTTAGGAGTGAAGTGTATTGAAGAAAACTGTTGAGAATAATGAGCAGATTTCGAGAATGGAGTAATATCGGTGTGAAGGATTTCAATTGAATATTGATGAAGATTTTTCGTGAATGAAATCCACGATTAAATGAAGTTATTTTGTGAATGTCTAACGGAAAATTACTTCGTTGACGTTGAATTGAACTATCTGATAGATATTCTGAAAAGTTCCTAACTCAAAAGAAAAAATCTGAAATTGAAAATTTGCATTTTCATTCAGATAGTTATTTGATTTTCTATTCCAGTCTTAGTGAATGCGATGTCTCTCCTGCGTCAATGTTACGAATGATTTCTGGTGAGTACTCTCTTTTGGAAAACATTCTTCTTTGCCTCATTCATCTTTATGAGTTCTTAATTAAGGCTGGAATAGAAAATCAAATAACTATCTGAATGAAAATGCAAATTTTCATTTAGATTTTTTTCTTTGAGTTAAGGCTTTCAGAATATCTATCAGATGTAGTTCAATGTCCAGCGTGGCTTTAGCCGGGGAAGTAGTTGTTTCTGTTAGACATTCACAAAAAATAACTTCATTTTAATCGTGGATTTTTCAATTCACAGAAAAATCTTTCTATCAATATTCAATTGAGAATGTTTCCCTTTTCAACATGAATACCCCACAAGAGGTTATCTTGACGATGTAAGATAGTGACTAAAGTTTATCTTTCAGTCGCAGATGATTCCACATCTGATTTTATGAACATCCTGTTTATATTTTCAACAAATCAATACGTGGTGTTTTATTAAAAAAAAATATTGAAGATGGTGCTCAGCCGCCATTTCAAAACTTTTAGATGTGATTTTTTCATGAAAAAGTAGGTTTTCATCTCCTATTCGAGCGTTCCAAATTTCCTTGCGATATACAAGGTGGTTCAAAAATTAGTAGAGGGGGAACGGACTTTAGACGACCACTGTATAACGAAATCATTATGTCAACGTTCTATCAACTACATGGCGCCAAGAAGACATGAACACAATACCCTCTGCCAGAAACGATAAATTCTCATAAGTCATTAGTGTTACGATTTCCATTATTTTATAGGTATGAGTATAGTATTTCTAATCCCAATTGGTCGAAAGCGCTTTGCTACGATTTTAATTAATTATTTTATGCACGAAATACAATTTTTTTTCATCGATTATATCGATACGTGCACACAGTCAAACTTTTCACATTTAAAATACTGAACCAATTATTCTACGCTTATTCTCTCTTCTCAACACATGACATAGGTTAGTTTGTAGATTGTAGGAGGGTCGATATGGCTCTTCAGCCTCTCCGTACCTCGACCTGTAAGGTATTTCATACATTACCCTTCATCTGTACAAGACCCGGGATTCCGAGACTACTTGCGAAGCGTATCAGTTTCCTGGGAGCTGAGTTCCTGATGTCTGAGGGCGTTAGTTAAACCCATTCGAGGAACTTAAGCCTTTTGCAAAACAGCGCTTGGCATTCGCAGGTGTTCTGTAGTTTCAGCAATGTTCTTGCAGTAACGACACAGTTCACTGCCTGATCTATCCATTATTTTGAGGTGTTATATACCTAAGAGGACAACGTCCAGTTACCAGTTTCAAGTCTTTTTTGTCCAACTCGCTTTCTTTGGCAATGGGCTCAGAAGCCTTTCTGCTTGTCTGTGCCCTGGAACCTTATTCCAGTTGGTTTCAATTTGGTCAACTTCCCAGCGCCGAAACTCTTCGTTGATGTGGGCTTTGGAAAGACCACAGAAGGGTTCCGGGCCAGAAAATTGAGTGTTTGCACCTTCCTTGGCAAGGAAGTCCGCTTCTTCATGCTTTTGATTCCCTTGTGATCTGGCACCCAGATCAGGGTAACCTGATTGTCTTAGGCTATCTACCAAACAAATCTAATAGAAACATTATCAATACTTTTCAATTATCTCAAATTAATATTCCAAATGAAAAATGCTTCGAAAACGCATTATAGGAGACGGGAAATAGTTGAATTAGATAGAATCAAGTGAGTTTTCATAGGGTAAATCGTTGAAAAACAAGAAGACGTCCCCCTACTGCTCCATCCTTCATTCCTTTCAAATCAATCCCACAATAGTACTATACACATGAGTGGTTTAAAAAAAACCTTGAGATCCGTTCAGCAACTATAATAAAAAATGTGAATAAAGTCCAATACGTTCACGTGGTAGGCATCGTGTGAAAAAAGACCCATTTTTAATTGCAAACATCCAAAAAACTGGACGGTGTATCGATTTAAAAATTTGTGAGTAGGTTCATAGAGGTTATGTTCACACCATACTGAAGTTTCCGGCGATTCCCTAACAACACAGGGATGTCCTAGGTATGTCCTCTTTATGTACCGCGGTACAAGGACATGATTGGGACATCCAGGGGATGTCCCGCAGAGGTTGTCCAGAGGACATCCCATCTGGTTTACCCATAGGTTGTCCCATTCATGTCCCTGGTATATCTGATATCCATTATCATATATAAGAATCGTTGAAACTCATCAAAATGTTCATTGAAAATTCAAAATTGATATTTTGTTTTGCAAAAGATTGTTTTTTTCTGGAAAATACTTATTAAAAAAATGGAAATATATCTCAGAAATTTCTGGGAAGTGACCATTTTGCAAGCAGAAGATTATTTATGCATAATATACCCTTAATCTAAATTCTCAAATTATACCCCAAAAAATTTTTTGGGAAGGGGTTTTGCCCCCTTTGGTTTGGAAAAAAATTTTTTGAATTATTTGGGGATTTGTCAACAAGTTAACCTCAGTTTGCATAATTTCAACAACTTTCTTTTTCGATAAAAGATTAGCGGCATCCTTATTGTGTTTGACGTTTTTTTTGGACTTTAAAAAATTTATATTATAGTGTTGTGTATATCAAGGAAATTGAAATAATTAGTTGAGTTTAAGGTTGGTAAAAAATAATTACAAAATATTGAATGTAATCTTCTGGGTCAAAGACTTGATTTTCCCCTAATAAGTTACCGATTCTGAATATTATGTTTTTTTGTATATTTATTAATCTATTATAGCTACATTTTAATATAATGGATCTTTTAAAAAGGGATCATCAAACTTCAGAAAAAAAAACATTGAGTAAATATTAAGGGGGCCCTTTTATAGTCGATGAATGGCTATAAATGATGATAATGATATAACATTACCTTCTACAAGTTCAGAAAAAACCCCCGTAGTTGATCAATGGGCAAATTCCGGGGGTTTTTTTAGAAACGCCCCATCAAAGGAAGGCCAGTTGAAATTATCCTCTTTAGAACTTCCATGAAAAAAATTTAAAAAAAAATTTTAAAAATTAATTAAAAAACTGAATGGGCTTCGAAACACATCTTTTTTTTTTTTTTATCATATGAGTTTTGTTTGTCATTTTTTTTTTGTTATTTTAAACAATAACATAATAATTTCTGAAAATTTAAATTGGGTTTTATAACTTTAGATATCATTTTTTTTCCTTTTCCGTTTTTTTAAAAAAATGGGGGGGGGGAAAGGAAACCCCATATGGGGGGTTCCCCCTTTTTTTTTAAAACTCCCCGGGGGCCCTTTGATTTCATTGTGGACTTTACATCCCGGGACTTTTCCCAAACCCGGTGTCCTTTTTGGTGGAAAGTAGATGTCCCCGGGGGGTCGCTAGTAAAAAGTCCCGACAAAACTCCGGGGCGCCTAGTAGAAATGAAGGACGCCCGGGGGTTTTTTTTTTGTTAGGGGTTTCCCAAGATTTTCTAAAAAGATGATATGAACTTATTTACGTTAAATAAATGCTTTTAAACAAAAGCCGTACCCAAGAAAAAAAATTTGGGGGGGGGTGGTTCTAAACTACTGGATAGAATCAATGATTACCCCCAAACCCTCTAGGTAAAGAACAATAACCAGCGCTAGAGAATAAATTCCCGGAATCTACATGGATAATCAATTGAATTTCTTCATCCTTCAATAACTGGGGAAAAAGGGTTTCAACTGGCTGCCCCTTTTGCAATGGTGGCCCAAAGTTGGGCTAGCAAAGTCGGGGGTTTCAGGCCCGATCGATCACATTTCGTTAAGGCCCGCTTTCTGGGGGTCATGCAACCGAATAACCCCGTCATTTTTTTTCCCGAAACGCGACATCCGCACGGGAAAAAAGGACCCGGAAAACATACAGGCCCTCTTTAAACACACAAATATTAACGGGGCCATCTCTGCTTGGTTTCAAAACGAAAAATATAGGGCAATGGGATACCCGCCAGAACGGTAACTGAAACTACCCATTCCATCTTCTAATTTAATCAAAAAAATTTTATATAATGCATCCCAAAATTTTAGCCACATTCCAAGGGAAAATGAGAAATATTGAAAATATAAACGTTTTTTATCCCAATTTTAAAAGAATCCCAGAACTGGTTCCCTATAACGTTACTAGTTCTTCCCCGGCTACCCTTTAATAATTCTTCACTTATTTACTATCTACATTC